>CM032454.1:82957960-82977365 GCA_019049505.1 Pachyrhynchus sulphureomaculatus | reverse complement strand
TTTCTTTGTATTATTTTTAAAAAATCGCTGTCCACCCGCCTTATCTCGAAAAGTACTTATCAAAAATTTTGAAAAAATTCTGGAATATTCTCCATGGGGTGTAGATTGAACGAAAATTATCACGAATGCATTACCTGTAATAATTTATCTGGTATATAAAAAACAGAAATTTCAAGGTCATCAATTTTCAGTAAAGATTGGAAATAAACTTTGTTGAAAAACTCATTTGGGGTGTGTTTTGTGAAGTCACTGATCATTTTATACTTCCGTTACAACATTTTTTATTTTAAAAGCAATCAACGTACGGAACACTAATTGCGCAAGATCAACTTGCACTTGACCGGTTTTTTACCTAATATTTTTCGTTTTTATTGGTCTTTACCCTGACCCTGATTTTACTTTAAGTAAGGCGTTTATTATATGTTTTCCAACCGCCTCTTTAGAATTATTTTAAGTGGGCCTAGGGTCAAAAAACTAATCTTTTAGTATTTTCACTAACCTGATCATTTACATTGGATTTCACATTTCAAGCCACAAGAGAAAAGAATAAATTTCATATTTAAATCTGCATTTTTATGTTGCCTTTCTGTTATAACTTATATCTTTTTCGTTCATGTTACCTAAAGTGCAGTATATTGTTAAGTTATTACTTTTTAAACCTAGACAAAAAAAAATTGAAAACGCATCCCTTTTCCTTACCTCCATTACAAGTAATTGATAAAAAAATATAATTTTAACCATAATATTTAAAAACACAAAAATTTAATTCAGGAACAAAACACACTCCCAAAATATGAAATCATTAAGCTCAGATTAATTTTATTAGATATTCTGATTCCAATTTTACCGATAACTTTTTGAAATGCTACTTGCAACTTTTTCGATCGGGGTTACCACCTTAAAATACAGCGCATTTGATTGCTACGATTTTTAAATTTTATAAATACACCTAAAATTTTAGGTTTATTAAAATAACTTGTAACAGTATTTTCATGGAAAGTGTTCGAAGGACACTAGGACCATATAATCCAAAATATAGCAAGGGACTCAATAAGGTATTTAATAAGGTAGGCCTCACCTTAGTCTATAAGTCATCAGACAATCTAAGGAATATCTTAGGAAATCCCAAAGATAAGATTCCTAATTGTGAGAAAAGTGGAATTTATGAAATTAGTTGTAATGATTGTGACAAAAAGTATGTTGGGCAAACTAAAAGGTCAAGTAAAACACGATTTAAAGGATATTTAACACACTTAAAATACAGTAGAACAGAAAAGTCTAGCATTGCCGAACATGCCCTGGAAGCTGATCATACTGTGATATTAGATAATCTAAGATTGATAAAAAATGTATCTGATAGGAGATTGTTGAACGCATACGAAAATATGAAAATCATAAAATGTAAAAGTAGTTTAAATAAAGAGAGAGGGCCTATTCCTTATAGTCCCCTCTATTGGTTACTTGACCGGAACTGACGGCCTTGCCTAGGTCATTAGTTCCGCTTGAGTAATTCAAGGGTTAGACTAAGTATAAATAGGGTAGATTTGTAGTTTAGCTTTAGTCAATCATCGCTCCTGATGAAGCTAACATGGTTAGCGAAACGCGCGTCTAGCGCAAAAATAAAGTGTTTGGTGTAGTGGTGATATATACTGAGTAGTATCATTGTGCCAAAGATTCCCAACTTAGGCGAAGAATGTAGCCCGCTTAATTCCTCCCAAATCGGTGCATGTTAGAAGTACATGTGCTGGTGCTTCACATCCGTATGAGGTTCAGCTTGTTACTCCGCGTACAAGGCTTTTCAAGCATAATTTGCCCAGCGCTGTGTTTCCCACCGAGTACAATTTACAGCGATTCAAGAACAACGTGAATCGCTTTTTCCGCACACATGCCGCTCCTGGAGCGCTTTAGGGACTTCCCTGCAGCACGTGTGCTAGACCCATAAAAAAAACTAACTACAAGAAAGACAGAACACAATTTACTTCACGCACCATTTTCCTCCTTGAATTATTTTGGAAATAAAAAGTATACTAAGGTAAAAAATTATTGTTTTCCAAGTTAGGGATTTAAAAAAAAAAAAAGTACTGATAATTCATTTTTTAATCATTTTTTCGTCTATCGATAAAATTCGGATCCCCATAAGTTTTTGAGAAAATATACGACTCCGGAGCAAATAACCGGCCAAGTGCAAGTCGGACTTGCGCAAGTAGTGTTCCGTACGTTGATTGCTTTTAAAATAAAGATTTTTGTCATGGAGGTATAAAATGATCAATGACTTTACAAAACACACCCCAAATGAGTTATCAACAAAGTATTTTCCAACCTTAACTGAAAACTGATGACCTTGATATTTTTGTTTTTTTTTTTATATATAACGGATAAATTATTGAAGGTAATGAATGCACTTGTGATAATTTTTGTTCAATCTACACCCTGTGGAGAATATTCCAGAATTTTTTCAAGATTTTTTGATCTGCACTTTTCGAGATAAGAGAGAGAGGCAGCGATTTTTCGCAATTTTTTAAAAATAATGCAAAGAAAGGTGTGCACAAGTATTACATTATATGTATTTTTAAACTCGTGTTTTTACAAGCTTTCATTTGACGCCCCACTCGACAACCAGGTATTTTTTTTTTACTTTCGACTTCATCACCAAAACTAACCCCCTAATTCAAAATTTAACTTTCAAAACTACACGGCTCTAATGAGGCCATAAATTCCTATATTAGTACCAAATTTCAAGTTTCTTTGTCAAATAGTTTCGGAGAAAATCGGGTGTGACAGACGAATAGACAGACGGACAGATAGATAACGAAGTGATCTTATAAGTACACTATGCGTTTTCTCCATTTTTAAACATGTAAAACACACACAGAAAATATCTCGTCCAGAAACAAAGCAGCATATTATATTTAGGTAAATAATTTGTTTAACCTATACTAAAGTCAGTGTATCAAAAGATGCCTAAATCTTTTTTCAAATAAATTCGTTATTTGTCAAAATGCAATCTTGTCCAAAGGCATTTCACATTCGGTGAAAAACTTTTAAAATCAAATCTTTTCCTTGGGTGTGGAATACTCGATGACAAAACTATCGCGCCCAACAAAACGAAATTTTAAGCAGCATGTTACATATATCCACGGCCCACTTGCAAACAGTAGGGTTTGAGATAATGGCATATTCAACAGTAGAACAGAGGAGATTTTATGTATGAAATGCTCCTGTAAAGCCGGTGAAGGTGAAAAATGCAAACATATCCTTTTGTATTGTTACCGATAAGATTCTAACCTATAAATGTCTAATATTTACATTTCAATTTTTGTATGAAAAATTATTTTTTTACGGCCTTCTTAAAGATAGAGCATCTGAAACGCAAAGAATATATTTAATTCCAAAGTATTTATACAAATTGTAGTGAAATGATACGTTACAATCAATGTCAATGAGAGAAATTTTAACTAGTTTCAAATCAAATGTCAATTCATTTCGGAGGTTAATATTTATTATGACTTTGAATGAATATAAAATAATTGATACAGTATTTTATCAAAATAAAATGTATCTAATAAAGAATTTTTGTTTGACACAAGTACACAAATTACAAAAAAATAAACAAATGACTGTTAATAAATAATTTTACTTACCTGTGGAAGACTGTAATCTTCTTTTTAAAATGTTTAGAATAAACTTTAACATTAATTGAGATTTTTCGTTCAATTAGGAGAACTTTTTTCCATACTTTTAGTCTCAACTTTTTTCACTTGCCCAAATTCATCAACATTTAAATCTACATTTAAATCCTTTTGCAGCCGACTTTTACAATTGTAAACACAACCTAAAAGTTTTTTTTTAATTTTTCATGAAAAGCAAAAATATCGGTGTCCATTTTTAAGAAAATTTGTAATATTATTTTACACAGACGCTCATGACAGATTTAAAAATGCACCTCAAATTTAATTCCTGAAAGAGCTGCGAGATGTCGTATTGAATAGGTAAGATCCCAATTGCAATTTTGCTTCGAATAAGAGTCGGCCCAATTGAAAGTTATGAAACCACCATTTGTTGCTTTTATTTGACTCAGTCTTCATTTTGTGTTAGAGACTCCATACATATACAGTAAACATAAAAACAGAAAAATAAAAAATATCAAAATAAATCTAAAGCAGTGTACCGAAAGCTAATTTTTATTAAAAAATACGCACATTCTCTAACCTTAAAAACAATTAATCCTAATGATATCAGTCACTAAGCTATCTTTAATAAAAAGGTATCTTTAACAGACAGTTCCACTTTGTTCTACCCTAAAATTTCGAATCAGAAATAGGTTTGCTTCATCTATCTTTATTATTTATCACTAAACTAACTACTGACAATATTGAACTTAAATGGTAATGTTTACACGATGATGTTTCAATTGAAGTAACTAGGTTGTTCTGTACTGTCAACCTCGGCCTTTTTATTGTCCTGATTTAGCTGGACACTACATACCTATCGGCCAGTATTTTCTTTTATATAATAATTATATAATATAATAAGATAATTAATCCTTATTTATTCTTACTCTTAGAAACATGTCTACTTTTTCTTATAATCTCCTCTATGGTTTTAATTCAGCAGTGGGTATAGTTATACTTGCGCTGACTGGAACCTGGATCAAGAATTATGGACTCGGGTTTAACTGGAATGATAGCCGTCAGTTTAATTACCATCCATTTTTTATGATATTAGGACTGGTGTTTCTCTATTCTCAGGGTAAGTATAACCTTTTTATAAATTTAAGAAATATACCTACAGTATGACCGAAGGCACACGAAATATAACTATCACTACAGAAGGACAACCTGGTGAAACAAAACGTCGCCACCAATGGGTCTTTCGGTATTTTCGATGCCAAAAGTAAAAGATTACATGTTTTAAAACATTAATTTTCCAAAAATTCTTTTGATGCAGGATATTCTGAAAAGTTTAATATATTGAAATGTGGACGAGAACGATGATACTTTTATTCCTTTTTTAAAAATTAATTGAAATTTATTTTAAATTTTACCAAAACATTTGTGCAACTTTGATCCAGATTGCAACGTGCCAGAAGAAAATAGAGAGAAAAAAACCATAGCGCATTTCAGGAAAAAATGAAAACAAGCGCTAGTTAGCTATCATAGATCTATGAACAAGTATAATTTTGTGAAAAAGAAAAAAAATATTGTCAAACCTAAAATATAAGTAATAACAAAACTAATATTTTTTAGTAATTTCGACCTAAAAGTAATTAAGTAAGTGTTTGAACTATGTTAAAAAAAATTCCTTAAATATATATATATATATATATATATATATATATATATATATATATATATATATATATATATATATGTATGTATATATATATATATATATATATATATATATATATATATACAGTGCGACCTCGATAATCCGGACTAATTAAAACCGCGGAGATCCGAATTAGTAAATAATTCGAATTACTGAAGCAGGACATTATTTATATTAAAAAAACGAATCATTTTAATACGAAACAACTAAAAAATAGTGCATACATAAAATAATATTTAAAATAGAAGCATATCTTATCAAGTTTTACCTTATTTTGTAAAAAAAAATTAATTTTTGTTTGCTTGACCCTTCTCTGGTTCATCATAAGAGCAATTTCTTTTAATCTTTGGAGTACAAGAACATCACTTATATCATTTTCTTCTGCCCATCTCATGCACAAATTGAAACTTTTAACTGCCTCATCATTCTTCACACAGTGTTCTTAACAGTATGGTTTGTATTAGTATTTAACTCTGAACCTTCATTATCACTCTCGTATTGTTCATCTGTATCATCTATGTCTTGCGGTGGTAACAAATCTTCATCATTTTCAAGCCAATTACATATTTCCACGTTCGTGAGATTCTGCTCAGTGAGAACATTCAGCATATCTGAAACATCTGTTAAATATTTACAAATTAACCAAAATAATACTAAAAGAAAAATTTCAGGCTTTACCTTTCATTTCTTCATTCGTGGAAAGCAAATTGTGCCGCAATTCACTCAGAGGAATCAGATCTTCAGCATCATATTCAGTGTCTGGGTTGGTATCTGGCACATAAACCATAATTTTGTGCCAGCACTTTTTCAAGACTTCATGGGAGACTTTTTCCCACGAATTGCATAGTAGACATAGAGCATCTTTTAGGTTAATGCTTTTTAATAACCTAACAAGGTTCTCTTCATTATTTGATAAAATATGGACTAAAAGACTTTTCCGATAAAATAATTTTGTCAGTCTGATTGCATTCTGGTCCATAGGCTGCAAAAGTGCAGTACAATTTGGTGGAAGAAATAATATTGTAAACTGTCAATCGTCACTAGTCAGCTATTCTATAGTTCCATGGCTCAAAGCGTTATCAACGAGTTGCAGGGCTCTTTCAAGTTGAGACTTCTTAAATGACTTTTGACTTGACGAATAAAAGAATAATGAAACCAGTCTAAAAAAATTGCTGTAGTCATCCATGCATTGGCAGATTCACATTTTTAAAAGCCCTCGGATTTTTTGCCTTTCCTATCACTAACAACTTTAATTTCTGTGATTCATCAGCATTGCAACATGTTAGAAAGGTAACGCGTTCTTTGTTTATTTTTCGATCTGGTGCGGTCTTTTCCTGAAAAACAAACCAGCGCAGCGTTTTTTCAGGCAACATTTTCCAATACAGAGCTGATTCATCTGCATTGTATATTTGAGTAGGTCCAAGGTTTAATTCTTTTATCTTATCTGCGAATAAAGTTAGGAAAGGATCGACGGCACTTTCATCATTGGATAGTTTTTCGCCACAAACTTTTAAAGCACGCAGCTCCCAAATTATCATTCCAGTAGGTTTCAGTGTAAAACTGTTTTGCTTTGCCTGATAAAATTTCGTAGGAAATTGGGACTTGCCTTGATTGTTGCGTAGAAAACCATGTATACAAAAGAGTTTCCATTTTTGGATATTCGGCTTTTCGTAAGGTTTTTCTGACGCCAGGACCGGAATCACATTTGGAAATAAATCTAAAAGAAGTTACACGTCCATAGTGAGTGTCCAAAATTATCTTTAAAATAAATCATATATACATACCTTTTGATTTTCCCTTGCTTCTCTTTTACATCCGAAATTGTGGATGTTCCTACTCCGTATTCATTTGTCAACACTTTTCCGCTTTCACCAAGAACTAGTCTTTCTAATATATCGAACTTTTGTTTTATTGTTAATTCATTTAGGTAATTATATTAAAGAAAAGTAAAAAATCCACTAGGAAGTAAGGTCCAAGAACAGATATTTCTTTTTTATATAGAATGTTTCTAGAATTACTCCTTATGTTTTTAATTTTTTTTAGCAATTTTGATCTATCGAACTGGAAGATACATGGTTTCTAAAAAATCTTTGAAATGGGTACATACGATTATTCACTTAATAGCATTTATATTTTCTGTTGTTGCTCTAAAAGCAGTTTTTAATACCTATAAAAAGTTGAACTATAACCATTTGTATTCATTACATTCTTGGATTGGACTTATTACTGTTATTATTTTTACTACTCAGGTAAATATTTTTATTATAAAATTAAATCGTTTTTTTTTTATATTGAATCCATCAGACAAAAAAAAGCAACTTAAACAATCTAGTGGCCCCAGTAGTAAATAAGTTAGCTATAATGCAGTTCTATTTGGAAATACCTCATTTACACATTATTGAATGAAAAGCGAAATAATTTTTATTTACTGGAAATAAATGGTTTCTTCTTAATTCCCTTGAGATGTTTATTATATATCCTGATAAAATTAAATACTTTTAAAGTAATAATTTACCGAAATATTGCAAAGTCGACATTTTTTAGAGGTGTTTCTGAGCACTGGATCAACGCCATCGAGGAAACGGTGTTTTTATACATCATTTTGAAAAGTCACGTGTTTTAAAATATTTTAGAAGTTTTTATGTACACCTAATCTTTGATTTTGAAAGTTGCTTGCTAAATTTAGATGGCTTATAAAATTACTCTGGTACTATAAAATATAGTCAGTCGGGGTATACTATAAAAAAGTAAATAAATAATAAAAAAAACAAGTAGTTTTAAAGTTCGTACGTATGAATGTAAGAAATGAAACCAAGTTTGTTTTTAGTTCTTGTGTGGATTTCTGGTTTTTCTCTTTCCTGGCTTACCAGGACATCTTCGGAAAACGATAATGCCACATCACATATTTATTGGCACCATTGCATTTATCATGGCTGTCATATCTGCAGTGTCTGGAATTGCTGAAGTGGGAATGTCTATGTAAGTATTTTATTTACTAGTAATTTTTATCAGTTGTTTGTTGCAAAATTTTCGATATCCCGTACCAAGAAAAAGCCTCAAATTTTGATCTACTTAAGTAAAGATACAAGATTATTGTTTCAAATGCAGTCAATATTTCTTTATATTAATCCTTTCACTATTTAAGTTGGTTCACGCTAATTCAAAGAAACACATTTTTTTGTTATATCATATGGGAAATGTTCCTTTTTTTTGCACAATCAAGAAAGAAAATAATCCGTTTTCTTGAACTTCCAATCCTAATATATATATATATATATATATATATATATATATATATATATATATATATATATATATATATATATATATATATATATATATTTATATATATTTATATATGTATATATATATATATATATATATATATATATATATATATATATATATACATATATATATATATATATATATATATATATATATTATATATATATATATATATATATATATATATATATTATATATATATATATATATATATTGTAACATGTGAACTTTGCCCGCACGTTGTGGTGTCATTTTGTAGCCTATGCAAAAAGGTGTTTAATTGCGCCCCACGTAGACTGCGTCTTTTTGTACGGTGTTAACTCGCCCGCTTTTTGCGGCGTCTTTTTGTACCCTGTGAAAATTGTTTTTCCCACGCTTGGGCGCAATTTTCTTGCAACCTCTTTTTAATTTCTGATAATGAATTGAGTGAATCCTGATTTTAAAAGAACTAGAGAAATTAATCACACACTAGCTCAGTTTTCCTTGGTAGAGAGATATGGGTAAGAGATAATTTTTGTACGTCTTTTTGGAATTATTTTCTATTTTTTTAAAAAGCTTTAGCTGTACAAATTTTGGGCACCATTCATTTTAAAATAGAAAGGATCTAACTTCAGCTAAAAAAATGAAAAAATACTGAAAGGGTGTACAGTTGTTAAATAAAAAAAGAGTTTGGTACAGCCGTCATTATCCTGAAAAGTAAGATAGGTATTCAGTGAGACACTAGCTTTAATCAACAAAAAGAAAATTTATTCATGATTTTAAAATAAAAGTTCTAACCTTTGTGGTTTTAAGGATTACAAAAAAAATTCTAGTCTAACAGGTAGTTATTATTATTAGAGTCTCTAAATCAGACATTTAAATTCTAAAACCTGACTACCCCCGAAAGCGAAGAATCGTGATTTTCACTTCACTTTTTGTCAGTTCAAATTGCTATTAAGGCACTACTTCGGGAATAGGTCTATTGATGAATGTTCTGGTAACTTAAGGTTTTTATTTGGGCTTCTAGGCCTTCGATGGAACACAAAACCGATTTCACACTTTGTAGGAAACACTTAGAGCCCACTACGGCTTTACGTTAGAAAAAAACTTGTGCTTTACTTAGCTCTCATAATTGTTGCTATGAGCCTCTACTGCGGCTCGGTCGAAGTAAGCCTCGCTGCGGCTCGATGGAAAATTAGCCTACTTGGCGGCTTGGTCGAAACAACCTACTTGGCGGCTCGGTGGAAATTAGCCTCCCTTCCTGTCCGCCGGACTCTTAAATAAACCGTGGGCACTCTCTCGGTAATATGGCTACGCCGGAACCAAAACTGCGGATACAAATATTTGACCCATCCCGGCGTATCGAGAGATTCGGTCGCAAACCCGCACAGCACACTAATATACCGAACGGCTTGGAATTTCTGATTAATATACCGCTCGATACAAAAATGAAAAGAAGTACAATTTAAAGTGAAAAATCAGTAACATTACATGGTCTTAAAATCTAAGAAAAAATGAATGTTACATTTACCCCCTTCCAAAAGGAAATAGACTACACTAGTCTATTAAACTAAGGCTACTTATGAAAAGGTACAAAGTGGTACACTATCACTTTACTACTAAGGTCAGAACTTAAAACAAAATTACAAACTTCGGACCTTACTACTAGACTTAATTCAATTAAGCACCTAATATTAAGTACAATGAAAACCAAATGAAAATCTTTGCATGTACACAAGAATCTTATAACTAGACTTAACTTAATTAAGCACTAAGGTTAAGTACATCAAAAAGTAAATAAAAATCCTTGCATGAACATAAGAAATACCTTTCTAAAGTAACAATCGCGGTCTTCTTATATAAAAGAATCAGCTCTGTTATTGTTACCAAAACAAAAAAAAAATTATTTTGTCTAGACTCTTGTCTAAATCAAAAAAAAATGAACTGAAACAAAGTATGAACACCCCCCTTAAAATATTTTAAGGATTGTCTGAAAATTTTCTATTTCAGCAAAAGAAATTTATAAAAATTCTTAAATAAAGAAAAAAAAAAAAAGTGGTTCTAGTGCAAACACTAACACTAAAAGGAAAAGTCTTGTAAGACCATTTAGCACAAGGCAAAAAAAAAAAACATCTGGATGAAAATCCAGACAAACGCTCGGAAAAAATCGCCATCAATGCTCTAGCTCACCGCTAAGAGAACATTCTAAATCTAGTATCACTACTAGTCGCATCAGAAAATAATCGCACTCTATCGCGCAATGTCGACGTCCTAAGACATCTAGACATGCTAAAATCGCCAGGGAAAACGCTCTGGTTGATCGCCAGAAATCGCACTCTATAACGCAATGTCGACGTCCTAAGACATCCAGACATGCTAAAGTCGCCAGGGAAAACGCTCTGGTTGATCGCCAGAAAAAACACGTCAGCTCATCGCCAACAAAACACTCTGGTATATCGCCAGAAAAAACCTCGGCTCCTCGCCAAGAAAACACTCTGGTATATCGCCAGAAAAAACCTCGGCTCCTCGCCAAGAAAACACTCTGGTACTCTGTAAATAGTCCTCGACTACACAAAGTCTGCGTTCTAAAAGAACAATCTCGCCATTAACATAGTGAGCAGCTATAAAAGCTAACAATATCACTATAGACACAGTGAATAGCTACAAAAGCTAAAATTCACTCTAAACACAGTGAATAGCTATAAAAGCTAAAATTCACCAAACTGAATGATCCTGCTTCAAAAAGCAATGTTCACAAAGAACAGAATGATTAGTCCACGCGCAACTAACATTCAAGGAAACATTCCTAGCATAACTATGTGAGACAGCTAGTCTCTAAATAGGACCTCCCTAAAGTCATAATCCTATATATAGGAGTCCATAAACAAAACGACTCAAAATCACACATTTTGAGCACATGCCCTCAGGCAACCAACATACACTGAAATATATACAGAAATATATACAGAAATATATACAGAAATACATACAGGAGTTCAAATCCCAAACTCTTGGTTATGATAACTCCATACTGAGCTTGGTGAAAGCTCTTAGCAAAAGCTAATCAAATCTTCGGCACATCGCACCAAAGTGACAAATCTGCCTAGAAACATGAGCCAGAAAAAAACGCCCTCCGTCATTCTTCAGGGTGGCTACACAGAGATATAAAATTTAACCAGCATTGCGCTTCTCCAAGTTGCATGAAGAACCCTCGTGTACTGGTCTCGCCCTAGAACAACAACGAAAAACATTCAATCCATCCCACATAACAGGAGACAAACACCTCACCACGATATACTGAAAGGTGGAGACAATAAAATACGGAAATGGTGACCCTGGTGTCCACCAACAAAAGGGAGTAGATTATAGCATCCACTAAACTAAAACGGTGTCTACCACACCACCATAAGTCAAAAAAAAATTAATCAATAGGGTGTTCCGAAACACACTACTGCCAACAGCCTGTCACCACTAATAGGCTAATTGGAGCTGAGGTCGACTACAGTAGCTAGGCTCTCCTTTGGTTCAAATAGAAAATAACCATTGAGTAACAAAACCTCTAAAGGTCCCAAAGGTCAAACGTTCGCCCCCCATAGACTACCCTTCCAATCAGTCTGTTCCTCAGGAAGACTAACTCCTGCCAAACGTCGTAACGGCATCTGTTAGCACCCGGTGCATCACAGCCTGTAAAAACAAATAACTCATGGGATACAACCTAAAAGGTTTACAAGGTTGACTTAACCAAGCTTCTAACGGAAATTTCCAAAAAACGAAAATGAGCTTAAAAAGCTACATGAAGCAAAAATTTCTCAATTTTTCGGTGGCAACGCAACAAAACTTTTGAAGACGACAAGAGCTTTTCCAGCTTAATCAGAAACAAGAAGAAAACATCGTTGACAGCTAAAATATTCGATCATGGTGTTAATCGTCTCCCTAGACAATAGCCTCTAGAAGAAACTGCTACAGGTATCAGGCATAACCATTTTCTGTCAGCCCAAACTTCTAGATTACCTCTTGGAAATCTAAAAATTCGGTTAGGAATCTTCCTTCACTGCGCTTAGCCTCTCTTGACAAGGTTCTCATCTCGGTATCAGATTTTGATCATTTCTTTGTGAAACGACTGTCTTACTCTGCTCTCATCTCTTGTAAATGATCAGCCTTTAGTTCTCCTGCAGGACTTCAATTTCCTATCAATCTGATAGTATACCGAAAAAACTCAACATACGCCTATGAGTCCATGCAAAAAAATTTTTAAAAAAAATTAGTGACTCAAAGGTAACGTTTAAACGGCTCTGAAAAGAATAAAGTATACCCTCAGTTTGTCAATTCAGAAGAAGATCTAAATCAAAATAATCCAAGTCTTAGACTTACTGGATAAACCAAAATCAATTTACTCTTAATTGCACCCAACATATACCACTAAGGTAATAGAAATACACCCACTCGGGTAACAAACTTTGAAATTGCTCATAAAAATTTTGACTCTACATCACACTACACGAGCTACATCTTGCGCTTGTCCTAACTCAAGATCACCTTGGATTGCCTCTAATCAAAATTTCGCTTCCAAGTGTCAAGAACTGGATATTATTTGGGGTCATAAGCAAATCAAATCCCGCGACCACCGACATACCAGTCTTATGATATATCCTGAGTGTGACTCTTTCGCAAGCTCGCAACAGCTGAGTCGATGCTAAACATCAACTACAATCAACCTAAGTTTGGATATGATCAGTACCCAAAACCTTAGCATTAAACAACAAAAGTAAGCTATTCTCTGCTCAACTTTTATAACAGTCAAAAAAAACGAGGTCGTCACCTCTACAGAGCAACATCAAAAAAAAATAAAGTAAAGCAATTAAGATAATGTAAATATAAATTATTCTTCTTCTGACAAACTTTCATTAGGGTTAGGTTCATTGAATGGTTTTAAGTTTTTAATATGCCATCTTCCTATTTTAGTCCCATCTAAATTAACCAAACCATAAACTAAATCTGAAATCTTTTCTCTTATCACGCAATGCACATACTTAGGTACCAACTTAGATGTGAATTTATCTGCTGCACTGGAAAGAATTTTATTTTTTCGCCAAACGTGATCACCTATATTAAAGGCAAAATCCCTTTTTCTAAGGTTGTAAGACTTACTGTTCCGTTCATAAGCCTTATGTATCCTACTACGCACGTCGGTGAAAATATCTTTTAAACCCTTTAAATTTTCGGCGTACGCACCCCTGTTACCCGGAATTATTTCGCTGTCAACATTGACATCCAAATCTACATTTTTATAATACGATCCGGATAGAGGTATATGTCTGCCGTAAACTAAGAAAGACGGTGTGAACCCTGTTACTTCGTGTCTTGCGGTATTTATTGCTTGTTGAATTTTGGAAATATTGCCATCCCAAGTGTCATGTGAATCAACGTAACTTCTTAAAGCGGTCCCGATTGTTCGGTTATTACGTTCGACAAAATTACATTGTGGAGAGTACACGGGATTAAAACGGATATTAAAACCATAAGTTTCACTTAGGCTCTTAAAACTTTTAGAGGTAAACTGAGTACCGTTATCGCATATCAAGAGCGATGGAACACCGTGGATTAGAAAGACATTATTTTCCAAAATTCTCTCTATATATCCAGCTTTAGAGCTTTTCAAAGGAAATAGCATGGTATACTTTGTAAACCAGCAAGAAACCACGAGAAGCCATTTATTTCCCTTTTTTGAACGTGGGAATGGGCCTACTAGATCAGCTGCTATGACTTGAAAAGGGTAATTAACCGTTTTCTCTTTTCCCATCAGTCCCATAGGCAGTGCATTTGGAGATTTCTGCGCTCCACATACTTCACAAGTCCTCACAAACTTTAAGATATCAAAACGCATTTTTGGCCAATAATACTGTTCCTGAACCCTGTGAAGAGTTTTATAAAAACCAAAATGACCAGAAGTAGGAGGAGTGTGACACATGTCTATAATTTCCCCTCTCTGCGGTTTAGGAACTAGTATTTTCCACTCGGGTACATTAACTTTTAAAGGCAACTGGTTTGGGATAAATTTGTACACGAAATCATTTTCCACCTTCCACTGCGGAAAATTTTGAGGAAATTCTTTAATTTGCTGCCGCAAATTATCGTACCATGGATCAATGCGATCTACATCAACTGTATCAATTCTTACGCCAATCTGTGCATTAAGACTGTTTTCGTCCGCTGTATGATCTGGGATTCTTGACAAAGCGTCAGGAATAACATTGTGGACTCCTTTTCTATGAATTAAATTAAATGTATGTTGTCTCAGCCTAATCGCCCAACGCGCTAGTTTGCCACTAGGGTTTTTAATAGAATTAAGCCACAATAAACTATAATGATCTGTTATGACCGTGAAAGGAACACCTTCTATGTAAGGTCGAAACTTTTCGATGTTAAAGAGTACTGCTAAACATTCTTTTTCAACAACCGAATAGTTACGTTCAGCCTTTGATAAAGTTCTACTGGCATACGCTATCACTCTTTCCTCACCATTGATTTTCTGTGTTAGGACGCCCCCTAAACCGGTATTAGAAGCATCACTAGAAATATAAAACTGTTGGGAAAAATCTGGTTGGGATAAAATTGGAGCTGAAACCAATAGCTCTTTAATCTTTATAAAAGATCTTTCTGCTGCGTTTGTCCAATCTATCGATTGTCCTTTTTTTTCGTCCTTTCAAAAGATCATTAATAGGCGACAACAAGGTAGAAAAATTCTCAATAAAACGTCTATACCATGAACACATTCCTACGAAACGCTTAACTTCCGTAGTATTAGTAGGTCTCGCATAATTAACCATGCTTGCTACTTTATCCGGATCGGTACGCAAGGAATTTGAGCCTACAATATAGCCTAAAAACTTTAGAGAAGTTTTGAAAAAATCACATTTGCTCAAATTTATCGTCAGTCCGGCCTCTTTCAATTTATTTTTTACTTCTTTAAGTAAGCGAATATGCGATTCGAAGTCTTCCGATGTTACTAAAATATCATCGAGATAGGTAAAAATATGTGGCTCATATTTCGGACCAAATATAGCGTCCACTAAACGTTGCTGAGTTTGAGCAGCGTTCTTTAGACCAAACGGCATAGTGACGAACTGAAATAGACCTCGGCCTACTACTGCAAAAGCGGTCTTTTCCTTAGAGGATTTGTCCAAAGGAATTTGCCAGAAAGCCTTTCTAAGATCTATCGAAGATACATACTTAGCATTCCTGAGTGATGTCAAAATTCTGTCGATGTTCGGTAATGGATAGTTATCAAATTTGCTGACCTCGTTGAGCTTTCTTCCGTCAAAGCATAGACGATACTGTCCATCGGCCTTTTTCACCAATAAGATTGGAGAACACCAAGGACTGTTTGATTCTTCAATCACTCCGAGTTTCAACATTTCGTCTAACTCTTTATTTAATACTTTTGACATATACGGAGACATGGCGAAGGGCCTTGTCTTTACAGGACTGGCATCAGCCGTATCTATAGACATGGTGATTTTATTCGTTCGGCCTAACCTATCTTTACTACTTATTTCATTGAAAGAGCTTATTACTTTTTTCTGCTTTTAAGCGTTCCGTCTGCGAGAGATCATCTAGGGTACATAGACGTGAGAAAAGGTTTTCTAAAGAACTTTCTGAATAACAATCTTTAAAACTTGTATGAGAATTGACTTCTAGGGACTGTGGATACCACGAATTATCTTTAAAATTTACTAAAATTCCGAATTTTTGTGCAAAATCACATCCTAAAACCAAAGTATGTGATAGAGAAGGTACTACTAGAGCAGAGATTACTAAACAATGACCATTGCAGACTAGCGGCAACTCAACCGTACCTAAAACTTTTAGACGGCTGCCATCTGCAGTGGTAACACTTCTATTTTTGACATGGCATATTTTTATACTTAAACGACTTAAAATTTTAATACCATTCTGACCTACAACGGAGGCATTTGCACCAGAGTCAAATAAAGCCGAGAAATGGGCACCTAATAGATTTATCTTGATATGCGGTCTGTTATCTGAATATTTATGCACGAATAAAGGAGACATGTGACCATTTGGAGAAGCAGGAGTTTTAACTTGAGAAGGAGAATTTTTATTAGACTTAAAAAAAATCAGAAACTTTTTGTAACCATTTAGTCCAATCTGATCTATTGGAATATTTTTGTCCATCCGTGTTTCTAGAACGTTTTGGATTAGGGGCTATACTGCTAACGTGAGCTTGTGACTTAGCCGAATGTTTAGAGGCTTTTTTGTTGGACTTAGTGTATCCGCCTCGGTAATATACCGTCCTTACTCGTTTTTTGTACATTTGGGGCATGATGCTAGTCTCACACCAGTTGTTCCACATTTGAAACAAAATACCCTCTTCGGTGCTGTACAATTTTGGTAAGTGTGATTTCGGACCTGTGCAATTCCAACACGTGAAAATTGCCTTAGGTGAAACCGACTTGTCGTTCACTTTAGCTGCAGTGTCGCTAATTTTAGAGTCATTATCTTTTCTTTTACCCGTTTTCTGGTTACTCCTAGGGTTCCGATTTACATTCCCAACCTTTATTTGTCGAGACTCCACTTCGGCCATTTGGATTATACTCTACTTGATGTATATTAGTTTCGCCTTTTGGTCTGCTCTTTTCCAACAAATAATCGGACTCTTCAAGTTTTCTACATAACCCGGCGAGTTCGGCTACCGAATTAATATCTAGTAGAGCTAACCGATTGACGAAGCTAGGCAGAATATTCCTCCGTATAAATTTAACTTTGGTACTTTCCAAAGGCTTGGTGGATAACCTACCAAATAAAGATTCCATGTGGGCAATAAAAATCACAGTGGACTCATTCTTCTTTTGTCGCCTCCTCTTTATTTCCGACCACAATTCTTCATCATCATCACAGTGCAGAAGTCCTTCTTTAGCCTATCTACCAAGGAATGCCAGTCGTTGACACTTGATTTTATGCTTCTAAACCAAATGAAGGCATCGCCAGTGAAAAATTCAACAGCAGAGCTGAAAAGTTCATCTTCCGATACTTTCCTAGCTTGAGCTATTTCAGTCAGCCTCTCCAAAAAAGGATAGAGTCTCTTTGAGTCTCCATTAAATTTCAATTGCCATTCGCTGACAGGAATATTTCTGGCTGCGCAATTCACGATTGGAGCTGGTACGTTTATGACTGGGGTTGTAATAGGCAACTGTGGTAACTCATGACCAGGAGCTATCTTTTCTGCAAGATTTGCTTCCATGAGCACACACGTAGCTATTGTTTCCTGAACATATTTGGAAAACTTCGACGCTTCCTCTTCGTCATCCGGCATGGGAATTCTTTGTACGCGACCCGCTACATGCGATAAACGTGACTTAACCCGGTGTACAAGTGAATCATTTGGATCGCCGTCATAACTATCGATTAAGTTTTGGATAGAATTTAAACTCTTTTCGATACCAGCCGTTTCTTCTTTAAAAGACAGAGTGTCATCCCCTATTTTTATCGTTTTTCCGGGCTCATTAATTTCTTTACTTAAGATCCTCGTTAGAATCTTTCTTTTATCCGCGACCGGACGTTCTGAGAAAGTACGACGGATTTTCAGTTCATAGTCTAACTCATATTCCAGTAGGTGATTGACTTTAAAATTGAAGGCTTCCATGATAAATGAATACAATTTAAAAGAATTGTTTAAAAAGTCGTGAAAATATTTCTCCTGTGCTCCCAATAGTCAAAATAAAAAATATGTAAAGGCACTTAAAATATGTAAACTTCTTTACCAAACATTTAAAAAAATCTTCGACAATTTCAAAAAAAATTTCTAAGTATTGCCTTGTATTAAAATTCTTTTACCAAATATGTTAAGAATTTTCAACAAAAAATCTCCAAATACCGTTTCGTATCAGCAAAGTATTTTTAATATTCATGCAAAACATCGGTGAGAAAAAAAAGTACAGTTTTTTCTTCGGGTTACCGCAAAATAAATCTAACACTGCAAAAATTAAAGTAAACCAGCACATCTGCTAATCTGAACTATAAAAGTAGCTTTTAAGAAAAAAGTAGGAATCTCTTATCTTAGAGTCGATTAACAAAATTCAAATATCTATACCACCATCAGATAAATTGAAATAAAAAATTCTACAAATTTCCTGCTTTTGTCTTATTGCTATAGTGTAGTTTCGTTTAATAAATATTATGAAATAAAAATATCTGAAAAGTTAGAGCTTTTACTTTGTTCGAAAGCTAGTACACTGAACCCTTTAAAAAATAAAATTCCAAAAGCCCCGCGTTGACAGCGCTATTTTGTAACATGTGAACTTTGCCCGCACGTTGTGGTGTCATTTTGTAGCCTATGCAAAAGGTGTTTAATTGCGCCCCACGTAGACTGCGTCTTTTTGTACGGTGTTAACTCGCCCGCTTTTTGCGGCGTCTTTTTTGTACCCTGTGAAAATTGTTTTTCCCACGCTTGGGCACAATTTTCTTGCAACCTCTTTTTAATTTCTGATAATGAATTGAGTGAATCCTGATTTTAAAAGAACTAAAGAAATTAAACACACACTAGCTCAGTTTTCCTTGGTAGAGAGATATGGGTAAGAGATAATTTTTGTACGTCTTTTTGGAATTATTTTCTTTTTTTAAAAAGCTTTAGCTGTACAAATTTTGGGCACCATTCATTTTAAAATAGAAAGGATCTAACTTCAGCTAAAAAAATGAAAAAATACTGAAAGGGTGTACAGTTGTTGAAAATAAAAAAACAGTTTGGTACAGCCGTCATTATCCTGAAAAGTAAGATAGGTATTCAGTG
>CM032454.1:82920460-82955460 GCA_019049505.1 Pachyrhynchus sulphureomaculatus | reverse complement strand
ATATTACATTAACTTCATGGGATTGTTCACAGTTTTATATGGAGCACTTACGATTTATCTGTTAACGAAACCAGAGTATAAAAGAATACCCTTGGCAGAAGATTAATCCAACAAATAACTCGAAATTTTGATTGATGGAAATAAGTTTTTGTATTAATTTTAGAGTATAAATTATTATATCGATATAAATAAAGAACTAATGAAATTTGCTTATAATAAAAAAAAAAATAAACTATTCGCTCAGTTTATGTCTCTAAGCCAGCTCCTAATTTACGGAAAAATAGGTATCCTTTGTTGAATAACAAAGGATACCTATTATTCATTTCATTATTCATTCATTATCAACTAAAATGTATTAGTGACAAATTGTGATAGAGTTTTTAAAATATCGACATATTGGAAACTCTCAGGGCAATTTTTAAATATAGGATTTAGCAAGTTTACCGCAACCAAACTGGCCATTCTAGAGACCTTGCATTTCCAAATTAATATGTAACAATAAATAATTGCTATAATTAGAAATAATGAATTTTGGAAAGGATAAACTATTAACCGAAGGTTACCCAAGAAATTCTACTGTCAAAAATATACTCAGGAATTTCATCGTCTAACAATTCCATACAGGAACGTCACTTTTAAAGGAATATTTTTACTAGAAAAAACTTACAAGTTCGGAAATTTTCGTGTGGAGAATTATATATTGGTGAGATACAGAGACCTCTTCCAATGAGAGCAGAGAAACATTAGAAGTTGCCAGATTTAGTGCAAGCTTGCCATAGCCATCATAACATCCTACAACTAGAAACTAATAGCATCTATCAAGACAACCCAATAGAAAGTTTCAAGAAGTTGCGATTAACAACAGTGGCAAAATAGTCAGTAATATTTAGGAATGTTTACTTAGTAATAATAAGGACATTAAAACTAGACAGCTTAATGTACTTAAACACTGTGTGACTGGAATGTCTTGATGCCTAAAAAGAAACATCTATTGATGTTGGTAAACTGTCTAGAACAGTTGGATTAAGCTAACAGGCTCTTCTACAAAAGTTCACCAACTAAATTTCGAAACCATATAAACTCGATAAACATGGATCCAAAATTGCTTAAAGTGATCCAACATCTCATTTTAAGATCATTATGGCAATGAGAAAAATTATAAAATTTACTTGGATTAATGGATTACGATTACATACACCCCGAATTTTCAAAAATTCGATTTTTTTTTTCGGATATTTATTCTCTATACTTTTAATAATTATTCAAAAAAATTTGAGAAAATTCCATTTCAATACAATGTTAGAACATTAAATACAAATATAAAATTTTTAATCAGACCTGACAGAATAATATTTAAATTGTTCATAATAACCGTAACTATTATAGGATCTATATATATATATATATATATATATATATATATATATATATATATATATATATATATATATATATATATATATATATATATATATATATATATATATATATATATATATATATATATATATATATATATATATAATATATATATATATATATGTATATATATATATATATATATATATATATATATATATATATATATATATATAATTCCAGTCCGTCCAGAGCGTTCAGCATCATTTGTGTCTGTACGACCGCGTTTAAATTCAGCATACTAGTAAACGATGAGGGATTTTCCAGGGGCAGAGTCCCCGTAACACTTATCAAGCCACTGCTTTGCTTGAACGGTATTTTTCCCATTAAAAAACAGTGTTTAATCAACACACGAAATTCGATTTTTTTCCATTGTTTTGAATATCAAAAGTAGCGCCACTAAAACCACTGTAACTTGTAAACTAATCGTCGAAATATCATGAAATTTCGACACGTTACAAATTTTGAAGGTTGGTACTTCCTAAAAATCATACTGATTTTTTAAAAAGGGCGACATCTATGTGTCAGACCTAAAACGTTCCAGTCTACGTGTTAAATAACATATTTCAGTTTAAAATGATGTGACGAGGGAGAGGTTTAAAAAATCTTGGGATATTTACAAAAATGTAGTTATATCCCACACATGTAATCTTGTTCATTAAATTTTGAAATCAAAAATAAGATTTTTAATTAGAGTAAGTTTTTTCTTTATGTTTTATAGTTAAATTGAGTCTACTTTGAGTAAAATGGACAATCTTTTGTCGTGTAAATGTAAGACTTGTCCATTATTTGTTCATAAATTATTATACATTGGAGAAAATAAATATTTAGAAAACTGAGTAATCAAAGACTCATACTGTCACTTTGCTTAAGACGCAGACATCTGCAAATTATTATTCTTTTGATGGTACCACGTTTTTAACAGAAACCATATCTTCTTCAGCAACTGGCAGCGTGCTCTTAAGTCATTTCATAACAAGCAATCGTGACTTCACAATTTGCCAAATAACTTAATCTCGTAAGGCCTCAAGGTTTGAAAATAATACCACTACTTTACCTCCGCCAAGGCTCAAGCAGTTATACATTTTTATACGAAAATGTGATCGATCGTAAACTAGCCACGACATTTTTACACATTTAATTTTTGCGATATTGCCCTTAATAAGAATTTGCAATTTTTACTTTTCAATATTTGTAAACATTTAATTATTTTTCTCACAAAAAGTAATATTCTATTCGTCGTCGAGTTTTCAGGTCACAAAAAACATAGCTTTCAATTTCAGATGGTATACTCTTCTGTCTGTATAATTATAATGCTTGAATCAAGAAAGAAACTATTTTTTTAGCCATATAGCTTCATGAGAATGGGTCTTAAAGGTGTAGGGGCCGTAAAATTTTGTAGAGTTTTATTGGTATTATAAAAATTCGTCTTCGTTTTTGGTTAAATGATGAACAAATTTTAAACGTCATAATTTATAGTTAAACAATAAGAGATTAAAGGAGTAAGAGAAGGTTTCTTCGAATATATAGGTCCTTTCTAGGATTTTTGCAGTGAGGAGTCTTAAAATTGCATTCTTCTTCATTGTTTCCAGTTTTAGAAGAAGCCCTTCCTCTGTCTTTTTGGTGATTAAGATCTTACCATATAGTACCTACCATCAAAAATATCAAATTGTAAAACTCTTTGAGAAAGTTGAATTCAGTATTTAATTTTTAGAACTTAAGAAAGATCTAAAAGAAAATCTCGCTTTGGGTGATAGTAACCCAACTGAATTTTATGCTATAAAAACCCAGATAGTAAATTTTCTAAATAATTTATTATTGCAAAATCCGAGATATCTCACAAGCATCATCATATCATTTAGAGGCGTACACTTGGGAGCAAATATGTCTTACTCAAACATGTTGCTGGAATACCACAGAACAGCACGTAATAATATTTCGTACTGCAATGCTTTGTACTATACAATGTGTTTTGACGTTGTACAAAACTGAAACTTAACCACCAAGTGAATTCTAATCGCCCTGCGCCGAAACATAATCTGTATTCTATCCGGAAAAGCACGGTTCGCCTAATTGGGGTCTCGAAATTCATCAAAAATCTTTATTTTTTGGAATACTGAATGTTCTAACAGCAGTGCATGTCACTTCTCGTACCACCTTTTTCAAAAACATTTTCACATGGGGCATTCCTTTGGAATGAATTGTTCAAGACCCTGTCCCACCAACATGCAGCTATTCAAGATTAACGTGAACTGTTAATTCTTCACATAGGGGAGGTCCGGGAAAAAGGGATACCTTAACGTTTGGTAAGCTATGCGAAGAGAACCAATGGACACAAAAATAAAACAAATATTCTTAGTGAATCATCATTTATTAAGGTTCTTAATATAATCAACAAAAATTACCCAACATCAATACTTTAATTGTAATTATTAATGATATAGCAACAACTGCCACTATCCGCTTTGCCCTACGCACCGGATAAAGTGGATAGGACGATAGGGCAAAGTGAACACATGTATATAATTAACGAAGATTTAAACTAATTGGTGCAGAGATCACAAAAAAAATGCGCCTTTTCCATCATAAAAACCGTTTCTATATATTCTTCTCCGTAAAAATAATACGTATCACGTTCGTCATTTTCTTTGTTTTTTTTTTGCTTTGGTTTTTTAGTTGTAATATTTTTCTTTGTCATAGCCGTAGCCTTTGGTTTTGTATTTAAGTCTTTGTTTATGATTTTCATTACTTTTGCGTTCATCTTTACAAATCCAGCTTTCTGTTTTTCCTTCACAGGCGTACTTGTAAGCACCTCAGACTTCTGCATCTTTCTTTTGCGACTACCTACAGGAACTTGTGGAATTGGGAACGATCTTATGTCTTTTGGACTATAATAAGCTAAAGGTTCTGCACTGTTTGACATTTCTCCTTTCTGTTTAGATGATTCTTGGATATCAGGAGCATAAGACTTTGAACCAGTAGTACTGCTTTTGAGGGAGTATTTCTGATGTGATTCAGCAATAATTAAAGGTGATGTTTCTTTAGAACGAATCGGTATGGGATAAAACACCGACTCCATATGTAAGATACTATTTTCAACTGCGTTTTCAACTGCTACATTCACGTGCTCCGTAGATTCTACTTATTTGCTTAAATATTTCCACATTATCGTCACTTGAACAGTCAGTTGAAGAATTTTCTAAAATCGCTCATTGCTGAGATGACCTTTGGAGCCCTGATATAGAAGGTTTTTCTATGTCAATTATTTGACTAGTTGAAATCCGTAGCAGTTGCTTGTTGATTAGCAATAATTAAAGATGATACACCCCTAGAATGTCTTATCCTGGACACCAACACCATAGGCAAGATACTGTTTTCAACTATTACTACATTTACGAGTTCAGTAGATTCTGCTCTTATTTGTTTCATTGCTTCTACATCGTCGTCACTTAAAGAGTTTTCCAAAATTGCACTTTGCCGAGAGGGCCTTTAAAGCCCTGATGTAGAAGGTTTTTCGATATCAATCGTTGTTTCGATATCTTGACTGGTTGAATCCATAACAGTTCCTTGTTGATTAGCGGTATTACGATCCATCATTATTATAGAGGATTGTACATGATCTCCTTCCCCCCATACATTTTTTGGTTGGCCAAATTCCAGATGATTGAAAGCCTTTGATAACGTTGTTGGAAGTGGCTCATTTCAGATATGCTGGTGTGAACAGTCTGGCCACATCGTACTGATTGACTATCCTACCTGGTTGATCCTTTTGAAATCGATTGATTTACTGTTCGAAGAATATTTTAGCGGACCATATACACTAACTTCCAGAGGTTGCAATTTGTTTGATGTATGAGGTGGTATTTTGACTTGCGTACTCCAGAGATGGATAATGTTTATGGCTCTCATGGTTGTCTAGGAGTAAAGGTACTTTTTTCTCTGCAGTCGGACGTACGTGACTAACAAAAAATTTGAGCCACTGCAAAAATATAAGCATGATCCCCGAGTTTTTGGAGAAGAACCATCTAATAGGCGCTCTTGCATCCTTTTACGAGCAAATATCATAAAAGGCGGTACGAACGATCCGGCAGTACGATACGTAAATAAATATGTCGCAAGATTCGTAATCTTTGTGACTCCATCACTACTTGCCATTTGTTGATTTTTCGGAACGTGAATCCCATTCTTAAGAGAATTCTGTGAAAGGTTGATCGCCCACAATGTATATTGGTCCCGTCCTGCACCAGTCTTAATTTTATTTTGTCTAGTGTCAGCACCAACTGCTCTTCATACATAGAATATATTTTTCTCCTGATGACGTCTTTTTCACAATCGTCTACATAATGTATTTGAAAGTCTTTCCGTTTTTTCCTGAGTGATGGTTTTCCTACAATACCCTTAATCGTAGAAATTGGGGTTTTTGTTAGTTCACTGGTTTCTTGCAAAGCACTTTGTTTATTAAAATTTATTTTTACCAAACTATCGTAACCATTTTTCACTATTTGTTTAGCGTCAAGTGATAAATGTTTTCTCTTGCGATAGCCACTATTGCAATTTTCCCATGGACGCCACATAATTGAAATAGAACCGTTTCGTTGTAAGTTGTAAGTAAAACTAAAAATAAAAATAATAAAAAGTATTAGGCCTATATTATCAAATACTTAAAGGGCTTCAAACCGGGTTGCCAGGTAGTGAATATATAGGTAAAAATAGATCCAATGTGATTGCAGATGCAAGTGAGGGCAGTATACAAAGCAGGTAAAATAAAAATACGTTTATCGTAATACCTGGCAATTATGCACAAAACCTTAATAGGGTTTTATTGCCCCATTGAAAAAGCAAAAACGCAGGATCTTATATCTTGGGATTTACTTTACCTTACCTTTACTTACCTTTACTGTTGAAATTACAACTTGAAATACGTTGCTGGCTCTTGATCTATAACAGGGAAGAAGAAAAATAAATAAATATTTAATCACAGTATAGTAATAGTAATCCTGTAAGTTGCGAACACGTTTTCTATATCCATAATTATAACTAGGTTAACTTTTAGATAATACGATTTATTTTATCAATATCTGATGTCATCCTTTATTTTCTAGTACGCTATAGTTATTTTACAAATAAACACAACTGGAATAAACCTTGAATAAAATTGATTTGTTGTTTTTATATTTTTCTGTCTCATTACACAATTAATTTATCCTAAACCTGACATATTAAATTGAAATTTTTATGTAAATTATTTTTAGTGTGTTTTTTAGGATCATAAGTAGTATGTAAATGTTTATGCTCTAGTTCATCAAATTTACTCTGAGTTTATTCTTAATTATGCCTTCAAAACGGATTAATTTACCAGCATAAATTACGTATTGAAGGGATTTTACTGAAATTGCTAGTTATTCAAACTTATCTCTAGGGAGTAAAATATTTTAAAGAAGTTGTATACCCGACCCTTCATATGAAATTTTGCCACTAAAAATAAAAGTATGTTATAAAACAGTAAACTACAATTAAATAGAAAGTAATCAAAATATTGCTGCTAATGTTTACTTAATAAATCTAATTTTTCACTTGCAACACTTTTTTTAACATATTAAAGAGTTTTTATTCTTACTTATTATTATTGATAAGAGTACTTTCATGAATAAATATTCTTAACTCTGAAGTGTCTAAATAATTTTAACAAAAAAAGTTAGAAGTAAAATAAACACTCGCATATGAGGACATGTTTCACATTGATGCCTCTAGACGGATATACATCATTAGAGGAAATTGAATACAACATTTCATACTCGATTTTTTACTCTGCAGCCATTTTGTCTAAAGTATGCTATTTAGATAAATTTCTTAAAATTCTACTAGAAATTTCAATGTACTTTCGTTAATATCATTGTTAAAACTTATGATTAAAATTTTATTTCCTTTTGAAGACATTTCTACAAAAGTTTGAGTTTATTAATGTCTATTTTTTTAAATACTTAAAAAATATAAAGAAGTGGTGTAAATATATTTTGTGTAAGTTTGTTAATTTTTAAAAAATAAAAATAAACTAAATACTTCATTTAGTCACACTTCATGTTGCCATCGACTTAAAACTACTTTAATTTTACAATATGTAATAATCATTAAACAAATAAATACAGGGTCGTATCATCGAATTCAAATTAGTTTATAGGTTTAACAGCCCACATCAGACTACTATCCTAGCGTGGCAATTTTTGTTAACCCCACTCTGAAGAGATATAAAAAATTATCTGAATATTTTACTACCTGCTACACTATAGTTAGATTCGTACAGCTTCCATAGAATCATAATTAAATTAATGAAAATTAATAGATAATATAAGCTATTTCTCTGGTAGGTCTTAAACAACTGGTGATTTGAGAATATACTGATATTTAGTAAACAGAATAACCTAAAGAAATACTAAGTAGATACATGAGTACTAAGGTAAGTGTTAATCAATATCATTTTTATTGTAATATTTATTTGCTTCTCCATTCATATTTCATCCTTAAGAGTACTGATGATCAATAGTATTTTGGAAAATCTATTAATATTTTCCTCTCAACTCGGTTCTTAGTGTAATAGCAAAGATAAGAACTGATGTAGACTTAAAACTCAAATGAAGGGTGCTCGGCAGTAAATAAAAATCCTTTGAAGAGATAGAACGTCAAAATGGGCCTGTTGTATAAGCACATCTTGTGGTGAGGTCTACAAACTACTGAAATGTGGTGTCCTACTCCTTGCCCGTTATTTTAAAAAAATTACCTCGCACTTCTGATTATCTAAAACGGAGTTACATAGTCTAATTGGAATAACACTTTTATCTATGATAATAGTGTTCGTTTTTAAAATTGTCCAAACATAGTGAACGCGTTTATCGTAGAACGTAGAAATTTAAATATTTTTGCAAAAAATAGTCCGAATTAAACTAGATTAAAAAAAAAAAACTTTCTGCAACAGCGAGATAATTTAACAGAGATCTAATAGGAACAGTCTATTTGAAATGGTTTATTTAATACTAAAAAAATGTAACAAACGCATTAGAATTACAAAATTTTAGCTTAGATATTTCTCTATTTACCCTAAAAACTACTTTTGTATATGAATATTGTAATAAAATACAAATTTTATTGGGGGATATTGAAATGTTATATATAATTTTAAACATGGGTAATATAAATAGCTCTTACAGGACTTTAAATTTTCTATTTTTAGGGCCCTGAACCGCAATTAAGAAATGTACTGAGAAAGACATAAAAATATGATTTTTTAGATATATTCAGTTAATACCTGAAAATTAACTCTAAGAAATTTTTAGCTCTAGGTAGATGTTTTTAAATCGTCGAATTGTATATTCCAATTTTGGATATGTAAATCTTTTTGTAGATGTTTACATTTTAATGGATTCTCGTTTATTACACCAAAGTAACTTAAAGAATCTAAATAGCAAAAAAAAGACCTAACCTAACTTAACCTAACATAACCTAATCTAGCCTAACATAAATTAAAATAATGAATAATTAGGAAATGAAAAGTAATAGCATCTGAATCTAAAATTACCCAACATAACCTAATCCAACCTAACAAGACTTAACCAAACCTGATCTAACCTAACCTAATCTAAATTAGCCTAGTCTAGCAAAACAAAATACCAAATAAATATATGTAAGGTAGGAAATGAAAAATAATAGTCTCTGATTGGATGAATCCTGAGATCTGTAGGTATTTTTGAAACAACACAACTCAAATGACCACATTGTGCGCCGCTGCCGTCGAGTTTATTAGAGACGCGGCAGAAGTAGAAGTTGTATTATATATCACAATAAGAGGAAAAAATATGCGCGGCGTCTCTAAAATGCTCAGCTTCGTTTTGCAGCCACATTTTGTTCCATGAGTTTGTCTTTCTGTAGCTATAGCTGCATTTTCTTGACAATATTTAATAGTATTGCATCTGCCAGTAAGTTGTGAATGCATTTTAGTGGTTTATAGGTTTAGAGTGTTTAAATATGAGTTCAAGATCAGAGTGACTTTGTACCGGGTCGCTTCTGTATCGATAATCTCTTTACACTACAACAAATTTTAGAAAAAATGATCTCAACGAGAGAGGAAATACATCTCGCCTTCATTGATCTTGAAAAAGCATATGATTCTATACCACAAAGTAAACTTTGGAAAACTCTGACTGAACTAAACATGAATGCCTATCTGATAGTTATCATAAAAGAACTTTATAACAACAATATATCCTATCTAAAAAGAGGAAAAGAATTATCAAGACCGATATTAATAACCAAAGGACTCCGCCAAGGATGTAGTCTATCACCAATACTATTTAATCTCTACGTAGAACTAGCATTAAGGGAATGGAAAAAAAATGCATAGGAATGGGTATACCAATAAATGAAAACTATCTCTTTACTAGTACTTATGGCGCAGCATCCATTCAATCTGGAATTTATGCTGAAGAGACTCTACACCGAATACCAGAATTGGGGACTCCAAGTAAGCCTACAGAAAACAGAGTATCTGGTAGTCAATAGTGAGATACAATTTCAAGTTCTCATAAATGATGGCACACTTGTAAAACAGGTTGAAGAATTTAAATACCTTCGGGCCATTGTAGATCGAAAAGGGCTAGGAAAAGGAGAAATAAAATACAGAATTCAAAATAGCAGAAAAGTAACAGGCTGTCTCAACTCCCTATGGTGGGATAAAAAGATATTCAGAAAGACAAAGAAAAGAATATGCCAATCAATGGTGGAGTCAGTTCTCTGTTATGGAAGTGAGATCTGGGTGGTAAGCGCAGAAATGAAGCGCAAATTACAAGCAGTAGAAATGGATTATCTGAGACGTAGTGCCGCAGTTGTTGATAGAATTGATAAGCGTGGTTTATGCTGGCTTGGATATTTAATGAGAATGCTGGAAAATAGATGGCCACAGAAAATATTTCGCTGGCAACCTCCAGGGAAAAAGAAGTAGGGGCGACCTAGACGTTCCAGGAATGAAGTCATGAGGAAAGCAATGGAAAAACGAAACCTGAACGAAGACATGACTCAGGACAGAGAGGATTGGAGAAAGGGTTTGAGTAGGCAGCACTTGGTTGTATAATGATATAGTGCATGCATTGTAATTATCTAGCTCAATATGTATATATATATATATATATATATATATATATATATATATATATATATATATATATATATATATATATAGTTCAGGTTGGGCTCGACCAGCTTATAATATTAGTAATTACTATATTAATATGACTAAGCAACAAGATGTAGCCGTGCAACGTTGACATGTTGTGTCAGTCGAGTTCAAATTTACTATTAGTTTACAAGGAAGCAAAATTTAAAGTACATGTCTGCGTAATATTATCTAGTTTACTAAAAATGGAGAAAATTTATCAGATCAGCACATGAAAAGAACAAAATCTTAGATGCAAATTTGCACGATGATTTCCGACACGCAATAATTTTTCAGGTACTAGTTTTGCTTAAATTAATTTAGATGTTTAACGGTTGACACATGGTGATAAAAAAATGTCCAGCTTTTATCAGTCATTTATTTTATCTTGGAATTTTGTAGATATAGGAGTACACGAAAAATTGTTGTAAACAAAGTATTATTTTTCGTTCCCGTTATAATGCAACCACATGTACTATTAATAATAATTAGGAGTTCTAAAAGCTTTGTGACATCAATAAAATTTATATTATTTATTTATTAGTCATAATATTATGATATATGTTAAATATACAATATAAAGTATATCTTATTTTAAGTGCCAGAGAAACTTCCGTGATATTAAGTTTCTATCGTGTGTTAAAACAAAAAACTGATAATTTTTATATGAGATTATAGTACATACTCATTACTATTAAGTCTAATGCATCGACATCGACACTTTTTAACCTAAAAATAACCTATAATGTATAAAAATAATCCATATCAACGCCGCGATCTTCGAAACGTTAAGTATTTTTTTTTTACATTAGTTTCATATGCAATATAATCTTTTAAGTCTTCAGAGTTCATCAGGCTGGCCATCTCTTCTGCATTCGTTGACATATGGCTACTAAAAATTTTCGATTGGGTAATTTATGTTATAGATTTCTTTGTTATAAACTGAAATTTTAAGTGATTAGATTTTATAGCATTTTCTATAAAGGGTGACTTATATGCAAATCTAGTTTATGGACTATAATGAAATTTCAGAAACTTTAAAATTTCTATTCTATGTTCGATGTTTTAAAAATTCCTCAAATATGTAATATTGACTAATACATCATTATCACGGCAGTAAAAGAAAAATAGAAACTGCTAATAATGTGCATCTGAAAACATAAGTTTTACTTGCTTCTCAGATCCCGCTTTACGTCGACCAATTAAAAATATAACCTCAGAATATTGTTCTGAAATGGTTTTCAAGATAACTTCTGGGATTTCTAATTCTTAAGTGAAATTTAAGGCGTGAATATTAACTCTAGTTTGAAAAATATAACTCATTATAAATTGAAAGTCTAGGTGTCCCTCGAGGAATATTTATGAGTATAGACCTAAGTTACCTAAACTTTTTTTTATTCTTATTCTAGGTAATATAAATTTTCTTACCAATGTCTTCACTCAAATATAATAAATTAATTGACAACAAATTTAATTATAATAACTGGACGAATTTAATTGATTCACCGTAGTTATGTATACTGTAAATCATGTCAGATATATTTTAGATCTGACATTGTACAGGAATATTTTTTTAAGCGTCTCACCTAATTTGCTATTTTCCTACTTAACAACCAAGAAAATTCCTTTAGTAGTAGACTTAGTTTTCCATAAAGAAAGTAAATATCACAACAAAGAATTTGTCATTTGTCAAATTTGAGAGTTGACAAAGCTAACTAAGATTTTTTTTAAATGGCACATCTACATCTGAGTACAGCATCAGATGGCATTTTGCAGAACGTTTACAAAAATATATAACACTTTATATTTATTTTCATTTGTTACCAATATACAGCGCTTTCAAGCTACTGGCCGAATTTTAACTTTTAAATAGATCACCCGATTTACTATTGTCCTATTTAGTATATCAAATAATCAGTCAAGTGCAAGTTGGACTTGCGCAATTAGTGTCCCGCACGTTGATTGCTTTTAAAATAAAAATTTTCGTTACGGAAGTATAAAATGATCAGAAACTTCACAAAACACATTCCAAATGAGTTTTCGACAAAGTTTTTTTCCAATCTGTAGTGAAAACTGATGACCTTGAAATTTCTGTTTTTTATATTCCAGATAAATTATTAAAGGTAATGCACTCGTGATAATTTTCGTTCAATCTACACCCTGTAGAGAATATTCCAGAATTTTTTCAAAATTTTTTGATAGGTACTTTTCGAGATAAGGTGGGGACAGCGATTTTTCGCACTTGTTTAACAATATACAAAGACAGTTGTGGGCAAGTTTACATTGTATATATTTTTGAACTCGTCTTTTTACAAGATTTCATTTGACACCCCACTCGATGACCTGGTAAAAAAAAATTCACTTCCGATTTCACTCCCCAAAACTAACCGCTTAAGTCAAAATTTAACTTTTAAAACTACACGGCTCTGATGAGGCCATCAATTCCTATATTATTGCCAACTTTCTATGTCAAATAGTTTCGGAGAAAATTGGGTGTTACAGACAGACAGACAGACACCGAAGTGATCTTATAAGTATTCCGTACGGAACACTAAAAATAGCTAATGTGGTGTGTTCGTATGTGTAGGGGGTATGTCAAATTTTACCAGTGACAAATTATTTTCAAAAAAAATGTAACTTTTGAAATGTATTGTCGATCGTTTCTTGATGTGGCTGCAATTGATATGAATGTAAAGACAGAAGGAAGAAAGAGTTTTATATAAAAAAAGAATTAAAAACGTTTGTAAGTAAAGCGATTTAAAAAGGTTGACAAACAATTTATATGATCATGGGAAAAAAGGGGTTATGTTGTGCACTTGACAATTGTAAAAATAATTCAAAAAGTACGTCGGGATTGAGTTTCTTCTGCTTCTCAAAGATGTTGAAAGGTAAGTGGTTTAATTAGGGAATATCAATTGCGTAAGAAATCGTACGCTTATAAATTGAATAATTTTGAGAAGTTATTTCTCTTATGTCATTTCTTTGGTTATAGAGCAATGATTTGGCTTGCAGCAACCAAACGCATCATCAATTGTCCAATTGAAAATTTGTGCAGTGTGAATAAAATATATTTTTGTCAGTAGACTTCTAGATTAAAGAGGATATTTAAATCGCACTGATAAAGTCACATTTCAAAACATATTTATTAGAGAGAGGCCAAAAAAATTTTTTTTTTTTTTTCAAATTCGTCGGGTTTAGCTTAAATATAATTCTACCTGTGAGAAAAGAATACTCCGTGTGTCAAAGGCACACGGAGTATTCTTTAAGTAAAAATCCCTATAAGAGTTGGAATTTTATTGTAGTTACAATGAGGACCAATCAGGCCCAGAAACATTCAGCTTGTATTCGGACATAAAATTCCTTGCTGAATTCAAATATATAATTAAAAATTTGGATTCTAATTTCAGTTTCCACTTTTGGGGCCTTATAGAGTACGAATAAAACATTGGGGCCAAAATCTTCAATTCCCTGAAGAAAATACTAAAACTTTAGTCTACATTTTTTCTGAAAATGCCTTCGTTTCACTTGTATTGATTTCTTTTCTAACAAAGTGCTTTTCCTTTTTTTTTGTATTACTTATGCTACATTAACTTGACATTTTATTAAATCAAAAATGTTTAAACATCTATATAATATCTGTGATTTCAAATGATAAAACTTTGCACAGTGACGTTATTTCTATTTAAAATCTCTCGCTGGTCCCCTTTTTACCATGGCGAACTGCCGCGTGACCTCTTCAGAACTGAGACCTGATTTTCCTATACGGTTACCCCTGAGTTGCGGTACTGTAATGGGTTTACTGTGGTTCTACCCTGTACATTTCTTAATACGAGGCTCGTTTTTAAAGCACGTACCGTTTTGATATATTATTATATATTGATTGATGGGGTGATCAAGTTGTTTTCAGCCATATGACGCGATACGATCTTGATTTCAATGACCCACGTGTGGACACGCATTGTCATGAAGCAAAACAATCCTTCTACTGAGCATTCCACGCCTTTTGTTTTGGTTTGCAAGTTTATTTAAGATTTCACAATATATCTGAGCATTTACTGTGTCCCCCGAAGCAAAAAATCCATAAGCAACACCCTCTGCCTTTCCCAAAACACACTTCGTCCCCCATTGTGTACGTATGTACGGCCATTTTTAAATGCTATAACCCTAACTAATAACATTTCAATATTTTCTTACCATTTTATAGCTCATAAAATTTTCACCATACACTTCACTAATCTGCCGATGAATTTCGGCCGCTGTTATATCTCTTGCAGTTAAGAAACGGATTACAGCGTGTATGTCACAATCCGCGGGATTTTCAAAGGTCTGTGGCATTTTAAACACGCACAAACAAACGTAAACTCGGATAAATGCTCCCTTAATGACGTCTGTAACTAACCATTAGATGCAGATACACAGCGCGCATGTGCGTAGCGGCGATCGCAAATGGTTATATTTCAAAACAGTACTTATTTAAAAAAACGCGCCTCGTATTTTATTTTTTCATTATAAGTCAAAAGGCAAATGAAATTTTAAAATCTAAAAGTACAATTTTAGAATTGTATAACTACTTTTTGTTTTATGCTCCCTCGAAATTATACAAAACATTTAATACCCTTTAATCTTTCTAGGTATTTATGAAACTGAAAGAATAAGAATTTGTAGAATGTAAAAAACACACATGTACCCGTAATTGAAACAGTTGACTTGATAAAATGCCAATATCAGACTAAATATAAAATAGTTCTCCGGTAATGCATCATGACATCGGACTGAGCCACATAATATCGCATCATGTAACTGTGCAGGAAATTCTGAAGCAAACTTTTTGGTAACGTGCAGCTTTGTTCAATGATCCTCAACTGACTCTTCGTGTTCGCACCTCTGCCTCCCTCAATGAAGTGCCTTTACCGCAATGTTGGCTTGGAAGGTGGTAATGCATCATGGCATCGGAGTGAGCCACATAAGATCGCATCATCTTACTGTGCAGGAAATTCTGAAGCAAACTTTTTGGTAAAGTGCAGCTTTGTTCACTAATCCTCAACTGACTTTTCGTGTTCGCACCTCTGCCTCCCTCCAATGAAGTGCCTTTACAGCAATGTTGGCTTGGAAGGTTTGCTGTGTGGCAGTTTAATGTGCTATAAGGCTTGCGTACCTTACGTGGGAACTATAAAACTAAGTTTCAGCTGGAATTTTTTTTTAAGTGGATTAAGCAATAGGCTATCAAAATGAAAAATAAAAAATGGCAAACAAAGAAATATTATTCTACCACGCTTTAACGTTTATAAGAAACTAATTAACAATACTGTTCCATACATAATATAATGTAAATAACCTGTTAGTGGCGCCCCTGAATCCATCAATCAAATTTAATTATTTTTCTTTGTTTCCATTACTAATAGTAATGTGTTGTTTTTGCGGTATATTTATGTGTAAAAATATTATCTTTCCTATATTGAAATGTTATTAGTTATAGGTAACCCTAACAACGTGTAATAGGCTGTAGAAAATATTTCTGCGTCTATCTATGTAGTTGAAATATAAATCTTTTTGCTGATGAGGTGTACGCATTAGTGAGAAATAATGATAATTATTTAAAATAGAAGAAAAAACTTTGCAACTAATAAGCAATAAAATTAACTTTTTCCTGTACTGTAAACAAACGGTTACATAGTAAGTGAAACACATTACTGTAGTTTATTTTTACATTATTATACTTTAAAAAGTGATATATTTCTACATACGGCTAGGTTTTTAACATTACCGATATGATTCAAATTTACCTACAAGAGCTTATTTATCTTGATACAGATTTGAAGTTTAATGAACTTTTAGAAAACATTAGACAACCCGAAACCGGCCATTTTTTTTGGAAAAATTCTAATTTTTACTTAATTTGTGCCAGTGACTTGTGACTAAAATTAGCAAAACTGAGGAGGAAAGCAGTGACTTGATAAGTGCTTTGGAGGCATATAATGATAAGGAATGCTAACATGTGATAAGATTGTATGCATTTTTTCACCTAATATTTTTCGTTTATCTTTGTCTTAGCCCTTACCACACTTTTACTTTAAGTAAGTGGTTTATTATATAGTTTAATTATTTTTATATTTTCGAACGCCTGGCTTTTTTATAATTGTTTTAAAAGGGCCTAGAATCAAAAGACGGGACTAGTCTTTTAGTTTTCTCACTCACCTGGTCCTTTACATTGGATTTGAAATCTCATGTCACAAGAGAATACTTGCTGCGTTAGAAGTGTTAAGAAATAGTTTGTCATAAAATAAATTTCATTTTTAGTATTCCGTACGTAACTGTCTATCCGTCTGTCACACCCGATTGTCATAGAAAGTTGATATTTGGTAATAATATAGGAACTGATGGCCTCATCAGAGCCAACTTAAGAGAAACCATTTAATAAATATATAATAAAACCTTTTTCTGATTTTTACGTAAAGTACTAGTAGTTCCTGTAATTAGTGTTCCGTACGGAACACTTATAAGATGACTTCGGTGTATGTCTGTCCGTCTGTCATACCCGATTTTCTCCGAAACTATTTGTCATAGAAAGTTGAAATTTGGTAATAATACAGGAATTGATGGCCTCATCAGAGCCGTGTAGTTTTGAAACTTAAATTTTGACTTAAGGGGTTAGTTTTGGGGGGTGAAATCGGAAGTGAAAAAAAAATTTTTACTAGGTCATCGAGTGTGGTGTCAAATGAAAGCTTGTGAAAACACAAGTAAAATATATATATATATATATATATATATATATATATATATATATAGTAATACACGTACTTGCGCGTACTTCTCTTTGTATTATTTTTAAAAAATCGCGAAAAATCGCTGTCCATCCGCCTTATCTCGAAAACTACTTATCAAAAAATTTTGAAAAAAAATTCTGGAATATTCTCCACGGGATGAAAATTGAACAAAAATTATCATGAGTTCATTACCTTTAATAATTTATCTGGTATGTAAAAAAACAAAAATTTCAAGGTCATCAGTTTTCAGTAAAGATGAGAAACAAACTTTGTTGAAAACTTTTTTGAAAACTCATTTGGGGTGTGTTTTGTGAAGTCACTGGTCATTTTATACCTCGGTAACAAAATTTTTTATTTTAAAAGCAATCAACGTACGGAACACTAATTGCGCAAGTTCAACTTGCACTTGACCGGTTATTATGAAGTCTGTATGCTGATTTATTTTTTATTCGTGGTTTTTTTTAACCCAGACAACATAAAATTGAAAACGCCTCCCCTCTTCTAACCTCCATTACAGGTAACTGTTAATAAAATATTAATTTTAGCGATAATATTTAAAAACACAAAAATTTAATTCAGGAACAAAACACACTGCTAAAATATGAAATCGTTCTATTTTTGTTTACTTTAAGCTAGGAGTAATTTTACGAGTAATTTTTAGTGTTCCGTACGGAACCCTTATAAGGTGACTTCGGTGTTTGTCCGTCTGTCCGTCTGTCACACCCGATTTTCTCCGAAAGTTGAAATTTGGTAATAATATAGGAATTGATAGCCTCATCAGAGCCATGTAGTTTTGAAAGTTAAATTTGGACTTAAGGGGTTAGTTTTGGGAGGTGAAATAGGAAGTGAAAAAAAAATTTTTTTAATAGATCATCGAGTGTGGTGTGAAAGCTTGTGAAAACACGAGTAAAAAAAAAAATATATATATATATATATATATATATATATATATATATATATAATGTAATACTTGTGCGCAATTTTCTTCGTATTATTTTTAAAAAATTGCGAAAAATCGCTGTCCGTCCGCCATATCTCGAAAAGTACTTATCAAAAAATTTTGAAAAAATTCTGGAATATTCTCTACGGGGTGTAGATTGAACGAAAATTATCACCTTTAATAATTTATATGGTATATAAAAAAAAATTTCTAGGTCATCAGTTTTCACTAAAGATTGGAAACAAACTCTGTTGAAAACTGATTTGGAGTGTGTTTTGTGAAGTCACTGATCATTTTATACCTCTGTAACAAAATTTTTTAATTTAAAAGCAATCAACGTACGGAACAATAATTGCTCAAGTTCAACTTGCACTTGACCGGTTATTTTGATTCCAATTTTTCCGATAATTTTTCGACTGCTACTTGCAACTTTTTCAATAGTCACCGCCTTAAAATACAGTGCATTTAATTGCTACGGTTTTTAAATTTTATAAATGTACCTAAAATTTTATGTTTATTAAAATAATCAACTACAAGAAAGAAAGTGTACAATTTAGTCATCACAACATTTTTCCTCCTTAAATTATTTTGGAAACAAAAATTATATTAAAGGAAAAAAATAAATAGTGTTTTGCAAAGTAAGGGATTTTTTTAAGAAGTACTCATAATTAATTTTTCAATAAAATTCTTCGTCTACTGATAAAAGCCCCCTTTACGTTCTTGAGTAAATATGAGTGAATCACAAAAAAAAGTATTTAGAGCAGTTAGGAACCGATAAAAATTTTTTGGCTAACACATTAGTTTACCAGCATTTTTTTGAAAGTCTGGAACGTTTAGAACATGGTGCCAGGGTGGAGCAAGCCCAAATTCATGGTATCAAAAAAGCACCGATATTTTTATATATTAATGCTCTTAAAACAAAAGTCAAAAACAACGAATAAATCAATATTTATCACAAGAGCAGCATAACCATACCCTAAAATGATTTAGTCTTTTTTAAATACTCGTACTTAAAAATGTTAAGTAATCAATTGAAAAAAATGTATTCCGTGTTGCCCGAATTTTTTTTTTATGGGTCTAGCACACGTGCTGCAGGGAAGATGTCCCTAAAGCGCTACAGGAGCGACACGTGTGCGGAAAAAAGCGATTCACGTTGTTCTTGAATCGCTGTAAATTGTACTCGGTGGGAAACACAGTCCTGGGCAAATTATTCCAAAGGGATGATGTTCTCCATATAAAAGACTGCTTGGAAAGCGTTGTACGAGGAGTAACAAGCTGAACTTCATACAGATGTGAAGTATTAGCGCGACGTGTACTTCTAACATGCACCACTCTGGGAGGAATAAGTGGGCCACATCCTTCGAACACATTCCATGAAAATACTTGTAGAATAGTCTCAAGTCGCCAACCGTTCTTCGATGTTCCAGCGAATCAAGGCCGCCGGTCAGTTCCAGGTCTCCAATCAGACGAACAGCTCTTCTCTGAATAGAATCCAACAAATGCAGTGTATGTTTGGGAGCGGAGCCCCAAACATGGGAGCAGTATTCCATAGTCGGTCGAATTTGAGCTTTGTAAAGAATTAACAGTTGTGAAGTGTAAAGCTTTCTGGTTCGAAATAATATTCCCAACTTTTGAGAAGCTCTTCTTGCTATGCCTACAACATGTTCATGCCAGGACATATTTGCTCCCAAATTAACGCCCAACAAATTGAGTGACGATATTAGAGGAAGGGAGTGCCCCGACATAACTATGTCGGGTTCAGCAACGTTAACTTTTTTAGAAAAAACTGCCGCCTGGGCACCCCAAGATAAAATTTCTTCCAGGTCTTTGTTAAGTTGAATGACTTCCTGCTGTCTGCGGATATTCATCTGAGTAGCCGATGTCCGATCGTTCAAAGTGAATGAAGAAATAAGCGTACCGTCATCTGCAAAGCTGTAGTTTGGTTCTCGGTCTTCCAGCTTCCAGCAGATCGTTAATGTAAATGAGAAAAAGAGTAGGAGACAGTATGGAGCCTTGAGGTACACCGGCGTTGATAGTGAAGGTCTAGTAAAGAACGCTCTCTGAGGAAACATGAGAGCCACAAACAGAACTTTTCAGACATACCATAGGAGCGTAGCTTAGCCAACAGCCCATCGTGCCAAACACGATCGAATGCCTTGGATATGTCAAGAGCAACCGCTCGAGATTCTCCAAAGTGTTCAATTGCATTGTTCCAAACGTGTGTTACATAAGTCAGAAGATCTGCTGTTGATCTACTTTTACGAAAGCCATATTGATGATCGCTAATAATGTTGAATCCTTCAAGATATTTTAGAAGATGCTGATTGATAGCCTTTTCCATGACTCTCGATATTATTGAAAGCAGTGCGATTGGTCGGTAGTTATTTGGCAAAGTCTTCTTGCCTTTTTTAGGTATCGGCTGAACTGGGGCACATTTCCAGCAGGAAGGAAATATTCTGTAGGATAGGTTGAAAAGTCTACAGCAGGGGTGCTCAAACGGTCGATCGCGAGTGCTTTTTGAATCGATCTCGAGAAAAAAATTCCGATATAAAACTATTCACAGATTTTGTTTTAGGTAACTAAAACAAAATGTAATGAATAAACTACTAAAATTTATTCGATCCACAATTAGGCCAGAATTTTTTTTTTTTTTATGGGTCTAGCACACGTGCTACAGGGAAGTCCCTAAAGCGCTACAGGAGCGACACGTGTGCGGGAGGAAAGCGATTCACGTTGTTCTTGAATCGCTGTAGATTGTACTCGATGGGAAACACAGTCCTGGGTAAACCATTCCAAAGGTATGATGTTCTCCATATAAAAGACTGCTTGAAAAGCGTTGTACGAGGAGTAACAAGCTGAACCTCATACGGATGTGAAGCATTAGCGCGACGTGTACTTCTAATATGCACCGCTCTGGGAAGAATTAAACGGGCCACATCTTTCGAACACTTTCCATGAAAGTACTTGTAGAATAGGCTCAAGTCGCCAACCGTTCTTCGATGTTCCAGCGAATCAAGGCCGTCGGTCAGTTCCGGGTGTCCAATCAGACGAACAGCTCTTCTCTGGATAGAATCCAACAAATGCAGTGTATGTTTGGGAGCGGAGCTCCAAACATGGGAGCAGTATTCCATAGTTGGTCGAATTTGAGCTTTGTAAAGAATTAACAGTTGTTGTGGAGTGTAAAGCTTTCTGGTTCGAAACAATATTCCCAACTTTTGAGAAGCTCTTCTTGCTATGCCTGCAACATGTTCATGCCAGGACATATTTGCTCCCAAATTAACGCCTAACAGATTGAGTGACGATGTTAGAGGGATGGAGTGCCCCGACATAACTATGTCGGGTTCTGCAACGTTAACTTTTTTAGAAAAAACTGCTGCCTGGGTTTTTGTAGCGTTAAATTCCACTTGGTTACTGTCACCCCAAGATAGAATTTCTTCCAGGTCTTTGTTAAGTTGAATGACTTCCTGCTGTCTGCGGATATTCGTCTGAGTAGTCGATGTCCGAGCGTTCAAAGTGAATGAAGAGATAAGTGTACTGTCATCTGCAAAGCTGTAGATTGGATTCTCGGTCTTTTCCAGCAGATCGTTAATATAAATGAGGAAGAGAGTAGGAGACAGTATGGAACCTTGGGGCACACCGGCGTTGATAGTGAAGGTGTTAGAAAGAAATCCGTCAACCGCCACTCGTAAAGAACGCTCTGTGAGGAAACATGAGAGCCACAAACAGAACTTTTCAGACATACCATAAGAAACGTAGCTTAGTCAACAGCCCATCGTGCCAAACACGGTCAAATGCCTTGGATATGTCAAGAGCAACCGCTCGGGATTCTCCAAAGTGTTCAATTGCGTTGTTCCAGACATGTGTTACATAAGTCAGAAGATCTCCTGTTGATCTATTTTTACGAAAGCCATATTGGTGATCACTAATAATGTTGAATCCTTCAAGATATTTTAGAAGATGCTAATTGATAGCCTTTTCCATGACTTTCGATATTATTGAGAGTAGTGCGATTGGTCGGTAGTTATTTGGCAAGGTCTTCTTGCCTTTTTTAGGTATCGCTGAACTGTGGCACATTTCCAGCAGGAAGGAAATATTCCCTTTCTGTAGGATAGGTTGAAAAGTCTACAGAAAACTGGTGTTAGTTCCCTCGCACAGTTCTTGAGAACTATGGCAGGTATTCCGTCAGCGCCTGAAGCCTTTTTGGTGTCTAGCTTCATCAAAATACGTTTTATGATACGCTGTCTGAAGACAATATCGGGCATCCTTGACTGCACTATGGGAATAGTAGGTGGTGTTTTTCCTTGGAAATCGACAGTAGAATGTGAAGCAAAGAGTTCAGCCAACAAGTTCGCTTTCTCAACAGGTGTCGTTGCAATAGAATTATCTGGCCGTGTGAGTGGCGGTATGGTGGATTTGGTGAAATTTTGACTAACTGCCTTAGCGACTGACCAAAAGGACCCAGAATTGCCGGGACAAGCGAGAAGTTTGTTTCTAATCCGTTGATTGTGTACCTCCTTGGTTTCGTCGATAATTTCTTTGCATCTGTTCCTGGCACGAACAAAGATGTTACGATTTATGGTGTTAGGATCTTCACGCCACTGTCGGTATGCAAGATGTTTAGAAGCAACAGCTTCTTTGCATTTTAGGTCAAACCAAGGCTTGCCGTTGGAAGGGCATTTCTTCGAAAAAGGGATGTAAGCATCCATACCGGCCAAAATAACATCGGAAACCTCCCTGGCGCAGTCAGATGGGTCGTCGGATCGAAAACAAACGTCCAACCAAGGGAAAGTTCGAAAATATTCCATGAGATCTTCCCATTTAGCAGATTTGTAGTGCCAAATCTTGCGCGGTTTGGGCGCCTCTCTGTCACTGATTGGTATAATACTCGATGTCGAAAGTAGTTTATGGTCGGAAGAACCTAACGGCGGATTTACGCTGACTGTGTAAATCTCCGGATTGGTGGTTAAAAACAGATCAAGAAGACTGGCGAACTCTCCGTCTCGATCAGGGATCCGTGTTGGTTCATCAATAAGCTGAGTCAAGCCACAGCTGATTGAAAATGATTCGGCTTCACGACCTTGTTCGTCGGTAGTATTTGAATATTTAAGCCAGTTGATGTTGTGGACATTAAAGTCGCCCAGAATGGCAATTTCGGCCTTTGGATAGTTAATTTGTAAATGATCTATGGTGTCTGCAAGAGAAGCAGACCTCCTCATCACTTTCTTTTATCGTAATAACCCCTGCTAGCGGCAAAAGGCGGCTTTATCAAAGGAACGCGCGGTACTTGTCAAACAAAAGCCGCGTTTTTGATTCCCGCCTATTTTTCTAGAAACTTCGAGCGGCGTGTTTGACAAGAACATTCGAGACTTCGTTCGCGCCGATATAAATGTTGCGCCTGCAGGAATAGGAGTCAGTCTGAGTTGTAACTTGAAGGCGATACATCGATACAAAGTTTATTAATAAATAGTCCAAAATAAGTGCGGCAAAGAAAAGTAAAACTTATCATTTTAATAATGATTGGGAGGAAGAATTTTTCTTTTGTATGGTAAAGGATAAGTGCATTGCCGTGCGTCAGTTGCAATACCTAAGCGTGGGAACTTAGAGAGTCATCATAAAACGGTTCATAAAAACTATGAAAAGGATTTTCCGTCACAGAGTGAATTAAGAAAACGAAAAGTACGTGATTTGATAACTTGTTTGAAAAAAGAACAAACCATGTTCACAAGACCAGCCAAACAATCAAAAGCTGCAACGATCGCGTCATTTAAAATATCTCATATATTGGCGAAACACAAGAAACCATTTGATGATGGATTGGTTGTGAAGGAAGCATTTATTGAAGCGGGTGAGACTTTATTTGGAGTTTTTAAAAATAAAACAGAGATTATGTCTGCTATTAGAGAACTTCAGTTATCTCGTCCGACTGTCACAAGGCGTGTTGAAGTCATGAGGCAAGACATGGCAAATAAACTAAAACATGATATCATGGAATGTACATACTTTTCTTTACAGTTCGACGAATCAACCGATATGACAGACACTGCCCAGCTGTGTATTTTTATTCGAATGGTATTCAATGACATGTCGGCTAAGGAAGAGTTTTTGACAATGATTCCTCTGAAAGGAAAGACCTGTGGCGAAGATATATATGATGTTTTCTTCAATTTTGTAACAAACTACAAGCTACCAATATATAAACTAGTGTGCATTACAACCGATAGAGCACCAGCAATGACTAGAAACGAAAATGGTTTTGTGGCATTGTGTCGAGCTAATGATGATTTCCCTTCATTTTTCTCCTTCCATTGCATTATACATCAACAAGTTTTGTGTTCAAAAGTTCTAAACATGGAGGAGATTATGGGCATTGTAATAAAAAATGTGAATTCTATCCGTGCACGTAGCTTGCAACGATGGCTCTTTAAATTGCAGTTGGAAAATAGTGAGTCAGCTGAACACACTGATTTAGTTCTTCACACGGACGTCAGGTGGTTGGTTTTAAGAATTATTGCCCGAAATAACAGCTTTTCTGGACGAAAGAGATGATGACACTCAGATGCTGAAAAACGGAAAATGGCTGACTGATTTGGCATTTTTGACAGACATCACAATGCATTTAAACACCATTAATTTGGAGCTTCAAGGTAAAGGAAAAACTATTATTGAGATGATTAGCGCAATAAACGCATTCAAAAGTAAATTGCAACTTATGATAGATCAACTGAAAAGAAAGGATCTGAAAAATTTTCCGTCTTTGAAAGCAAGGATTCCCCAGTTAAATTATGATATTTATGAGGCAGAATTATCAAATATTTTGGGCCAATTCGAAATATGTTTTCATGATTTCAGTAAATTGGCAAATATCGCATCATTTATGAGTTATCCTTTTTCGTGTAAAAACATTGAGGAATTAGGTACTGAAATAGCAAGTCAGTTTAACATGGACTCATGTTCTGTTGAAAATGAGTTAGTGCAGATTATATCAGATATACATCTCAAAGCCACAGCATCTGATACAAAATTCTGGTGTTTTATATCTGAAGATAAATATCCGAATCTAAGGCAAATTGCCCTTGAACTGACGGCAATGTTTGGATCAACTTGCTTGTGCGAGTCTGCATTTTCTGAAATGAAGATAATTAAGTCAAAATATCGCAATCGACTAACTGACGAACATATGTCATCATGCTTGCGATTAGCACTCGGTAATTACGTACCATCTTATGAAAAGTATGCTGAGGATATACAGTGTCACGCTTCAACATCCAAAGTCATTCTTTAGTTAAGTTTAGACACTAGAACTCGTTTGTTTTGTAAGAACCAATAAACTCGCAATTTTGAATAATTATGAGTTTTTTCATTGACATTTTAGAGCAGACCTACACTTACCTTGACTAAAAAAAAAAAATGCATATTGTGCTGAAAACTAATATCTATGCCACGATACACACGTATATATATACGTATATATATATATATATATATATATATATATATATATATATATATATATATATATACGTATATATATATATATATATATATATATATATATATATATATATATATATATATATATATATATATGTATATAAAATATATATATATATATATATATATATATATATGTATATAAATATATGTATATAAATAAATATATATATATATATATATATATATATATATATATATATATATATATATACATATATATATATATATATATATATATATATAATATATATATATATATATATATACGTATATATATACGTATATATATATACGTATATATATACGTATATATATACGTATATATATATATATATATATATATATATATATATATATATATATATATATATATATATACATATATATATATATATATATATATATATATATATATATATATATGTATATAAATATATATATATATATATATATATATATATACACATATATATAGACATATATATATATATATATATATATATATATATATATATATATATATATATACACATATATATAGACATATATATATATATATATATATATATATATATATATATATATATATATATATACGAGGCTGGTTTGAAAAGTCCGTGCAAATTCCGAGAGATGGCACCACCGGCGCGTATCGAAGTCATGTTTAGTTAGTAGCATCTCTTGAATGAACGCACACCAAGTTTCAGCCATATTGGTCTATTTCTTTGTGTTTGGCATTCGTGTGAATCAAGGAAGTCGAGTGATTTTCAAGAAATGGACGAAAAAGAATTTCGTGTGGTGATTAAACATTACTTTATGAAAGGCAAAACGCCTCAGGAGACTAAAGAGAAGCTTGATAAACATTATGGTGACTCTGCACCTTCGATTAGAACAGCTTATAAGTGGTTTCAAAATTTTCGGACTGGCACAAGTGACGCTGAACGTTCTGGACGGCCTGTGGAGGTTACGACTCCAGAAATCATTGATCAAATCCATGATATGGTGATGGATGACACAAGAGTTATGGTGCGTGAGATTGCTAGTGCTGTGGGCATCTCGACTGAACGGGTACATAATATTTTGCATAAACATTTGGACCTGAGAAAGCTATCCGCAAGATGGGTGCCGCGATTGCTCACGCTTGACCAAAAACGGAATCGTGTGAAGTGTTGCAAGGATGGTTTGCAGCTGTTCCAGAAGAATCCGGAGGACTTTAAGCGTCGTTTCGTCACTGTGGATGAAACATGGATACATTACTATACTCCTGAGACCAAACAACAATCTAAACAATGGGTTACCAAGGAGGAATCTGCACTAAAAAGGCGAAGACCGTTCCTTCGGCCGGAAAGGTTATGGCGACTGTCTTTTGGGATTCGCAAGGGATAATCCTCATCGACTATCTGGAAAAGGGTAAAACTATTACAGGTGAATATTATTCATCGTTATTGGACCGTTTGAAAACCGAGCTGCAAGAAAAACGCCCGCGACTGGCCCACAAGAAAGTCCTTTTCCATCACGACAACGCACCAGCACACACCTCAGCAGTTGTGGTCGCAAAATTAATGGAAATAGGATTCCAACTCGTTTCACATCCCCCCTATTCTCCAGACTTGGCTCCCTCGGACTACTATTTGTTCCCCAATTTGAAGAAATGGCTGGCGGGACAAAGATTTTACTCAAATGAGGAGGTGATTGCAGACACTAATGGATATTTTGCAGACTTGGACAAACCCTATTATTCGGAAGGGATCAACAAACTAGAACATCGTTGGACGAAGTGAATAAGCCTAACAGGAGACTATGTCGAAAAATAAAAAAGGTTTACCCCAAACACATAAGTAGTTTTATTTTTGCACGGACTTTTCAAACCAGCCTCGTATATATGTATATATATATATATATATATATATATATATATATATATATATATATATATATATATATGTATATATATATATATATATATATATATATATATATATATGTATATATATATATATATATATATATATATATATATATATATATATATATATATATATATATATATATATATATATATATATATAATATAATATATATATATATATATATATATATATATATATATATATATATATATATATATAAATAAATATATATATATATATATATATATATATATATATATATATATAAATATATATATATATATACATATATATATATATATATATATATATATATATATAAATATATATATATATATATATATATATATATATATATATATATATATATATATATATTATGTAATATTTGCACACATTTTTATTTGTATTATTTCCAAAAAATTTTCAAATATTCTGGAATATTCTCCATAAAGTGTAGATTGAGTGAAAATTATTACATATGATAATTTATCTAAAAAAAAAAAAAATTATGAAAATTATGTTGCTTGACAATATGGTGGAGATTTTGTAGTAGACTTTTCCGAACATTACTGTTACCGAGTTGCGCGTCGCTCCTGTAGAAAGACATAATTTTATTTTTTTTGTTTATAATTAAGTAAATATTTAGGTAGTAATTATTTGTTTTACACTTTTAGATTCTAGACTGAGCTAGACTAATTTATTGGCTATTAGGTATCTAAGATGCTGTAACTATTACACATTATTGACTAAGAAAAAAACCTGAAAATACATATTTCATCTTAAGATATACATACATATCAGGGACCTAATTAACTTAGCCTAGGTAAGAATTTTATTTGATTTTAAAAGCATTCACCATACGGAACTCTAATTGCACACGTCCAACTTGCCCTTGGCCGGTTTTTAGACATTTTAAACAAACATAGAAAAATCTCGTTCAGAAACAAGGCAACATAAATTTAAGCAAATAATGGTTCCCTTAATCTATACTAAAATTAGTATATCCAAAGATGTTTTCAAATAAATTAGTTTTTTGTCCAAACCTGTAATTTACTTCAAGTAGGAGTCGGTGCACTTGAAAGTTAAGAAAACACCATTTATTACTTTTATCTGACTTAATCTTTATTTTTTATTAGACACCATACAAATACAGCAAAGATAAATAAGTTAAAAATTAAAAAATATCAAAATAAGGCCAAAACAATCTGCAAAAAAGTAATTTTTATACGAGTACTCCTAATAATAATTTTCTAAAAATTTAGAACACCCGTTTAGAGTTCAATTTTCTGGAAATTATATCAGTAACTGAGCTCTCTTTAATAAAAAGGTTTCTATAACGGGCAGTTTCACTTGGTTCTGCCATAAAATTTCGAATTAGAAATTAGTCTCCTTCATCTATCTTTATTATCTGACTAAACTAACTACTGGCAATATTGAACTTGAATGGGAATATATACACGGTAATATTTCAATTGAAGTAACCGAGTTGTTCTGCACTGTCAACCTCGACCTTTTTATTGTCCCGATATAGCTTTTATACAATAATTGTAACATAACTAATCCTTGTTTATTATTACTCTTAGAAATATGTCTACTTTTTCTTATAATCTCCTCCACGGTTTGAATTCAGCAGTGGGTATAGTTATGCTTGCGCTAACTGGAACATGGATCAAAAAGTATGAACTCGGGTTTGACTGGGAGGATGGTCGTCAATTTAATTACCATCCATTTTTTATGATATTAGGACTGGTATTCCTCTATTCTCAATGTAAGTATTACATTTTTATAAATTTAGGAAATACTCCTACAGTATGAACGAAATCACAGAAAATATAGCTAACGCTACAGAAAGGCAAGCTGGTGGAATGAAACGGTGCCGTCGCCGCAAAATAAAGCCGACTAGCTACCTCCGGGTCGTTAAAATATGCCTCGTCGAGCTTTTGAGAGACGCCGGCGCCGGCGCCGTGCATATTTATACATTTAATTGTTACATATAATATCACTTCTATCTGCACGGAGTCTCTAAGAACTAGAGTTGGGTGATACTGTGATTTTTTAGTCACGCTGTTATATGTTACTATGGTTTTTTAATATCAGTGATTTTTAAACGTGACGTGATCACAATTTTTGTTTTTTGAAACCACAACCAGTACGACCACGTTATTGATATTGATACGGCCGATAAACTATGCAAATTGATGATTTTCGCAATTATCACTTATACGCTTTTGTCTTTTGCGGCTACTGTGCTACTTCTTGCTTGGTCTACTGATGAACGATGATATTTCACGAACTGTGAGTTTTTCATTGATATTTAATAATCACTTATGTCTTCAGTCTGATATTGAACCCTGAATTCTGAATACTTAATACTAACATTAATACTAATAGATATCACCGATAATGTAACAGTAATATTTTCACATAGTAAGTCGTAAGTACAAAAACAAAAATATATAATAAAAGACTGTTTTTTAGTCAATTTCCACTGGTTTATTTAAATTGCGATGACGCGTTTCGCTGTCGATGCAGCTTCTTCAGATCTACATTTTACAATGTGCACATTGTAAAATGTAGATCTGAAGAAGCTGCATCGACAGCGAAACGCGTCATCGCAATTTAAATAAACCAGTGGAAATTGACTAAAAAACAGTCTTTTATTATATATTTATAATGAATTTCCATCAAGTAGAAGCTACAACCATCCAAAACAAAAACAAAAGTTTGTTTTTGTTATGCGACACTCATATCTGGTCTGCGTCTGCATACATGTTAAATATTAAATATCAGTTCACGCTTTTATCAAAGTTAAAGGAACTATCGTTATAAGTGATTAAGTATCAGTGAAAAAAATCACATTTCATGAAATAACGCTCATCCCTACTAAGAACCTCGACGGCGCACAGTGGGGAAAAAACGAAAAATCGTGTTTCAAAATTGTCTAGAGCCTTCAATTTTGGTTCGATTTGGACGATTTTTTTTTTAAATTGAAGCTTATTAAATTCCGAACAAAGTTGTCGGAGCCGATTTTCCAATTAAACTTTTGTTTCAAAATGGCGGACGTCTTCAAAATGGCGCTTTCTGATTATATAGCGACTGAGACACAGAAAACGCTTACAGTTTCAAACCAAGTTGTGCTAAAATGCGTGTATGTATGTATGTTTTTTTATGTCGCAGATAATATATCTTATATCACAGTTACAAGATTAATAACAATGAACCCAAAATGGCTGCCATGAACAATAAAAGTATTATAAATAAAAATAAAATCAGCTAAATATTTTGCTGCACTAGCCACATTGTTTGCTGTTATAGCAAAAAAGTGGCTGCTGTTGCTAAACAGTGGCTAATGCAGCAAAATATTTAACTGTCCCTACTTTAGCATTTCTCTGCGTCTATTTTGTAAGAGTAATAATAATCTTTATTAACAAGAAAACCCTTTAGTACATATACAGAACTACTGAATTATAGGAATAGACTAGAAAAATAAAAAATAAATATGTCTAACCTTAATTTACTCTTACATAAAATATTTAGCTGTCCCTATTTTAACAAAACGTTTTAGCTATTGTAGCCATTTTCTAGCTGTATAAGCTGTCCTTTTCTGCGTATATCGCTGTTTTTTGTATCTGCTAGAAAATGGTCCACGATACTTAAAATTTACAGCAGCAATATTCTAGCAATAACTGCATGAAAATTTAAATCCCGCAACTAAACTTGAATAACTTGAATGATCTGACTGCCACAGTCTAAATCCCACAGAGAAACTTTCTTGCTCGATTCAATTTTGGCAACCGCCATATTTGATTTGTCATTTTAGGTCAATTGTTGAAACATATTTATAATTAACAACCTTAAAGAAATTATTTATGCAAATGTTATGGATATAAAATAATAATGGTACGTTTATTCATATTTATAATACTTTTATTGTTCATGGCAGCCATTTTGGGTTCATTATTATTAATCTTGTAACTGTGATATTAGATATATTATCTGCGACATAAAAAAAAAACATACACGCATTTTAGCACAACTTGGTTTGAAACTGTAAGCGTTTTCTGTGTCTCAGTCGCTATATAATCAGAAACCAACGTCCGCCATTTTGAAACAAAACCTTAATTGAAAAATCGGCTCCGACAATTTTGTTCGGAATTTAATAAGCTTCAATTTAAAAAAAAAATCGTCCAAATCGAACCAAAATTGAAGGCTTTAGACAATTTTGAAACACGATTTTTCGTTTTTCCCCACTGTACGGCGGTAGCGAACCGGCTTCGTTTTTCGGCAACGTTTTATGTCACCAGTTTGTCTGACTGTAGTGATAGCCATATTTTCTGTGCCGAAAGTGAAAGATTATATATTCTAACAGCAGGATATTTTGAAAAGTTTAATATATTAAAATCTGGTACACAATTATTCCTTTTTTAAAAAATAAATTGAAATATGTTTGAAGTTTTACCAAAGCATTTATGCAACTGTGATCTAGATTTCAACGTGCGACAAGTAAAGGGAGACAAGAAAACGATAGCTCACTTCAGGACAAAATTAATGCAAGCGCTAGTTAACTTAACATACCAAATGTCTAAATTGAACTGATTTCGGATGGTTGTAGCTTCTACTTGATGGAAATTCATTATAAATTTATAATAAAGTGTTCCCTCAGACGAAACAATAATTTTAATAGAAAACCTATTAACAAAAAACACAGTAAATGAAGTTATAAAAATGGACATAATTAATTTATTAAGAACTGAAGACAAAATTATTTTTCATTTAACAATAGTAAGGAAGGGTTAATTATGGGGAGGCCATTAAGCCCATTACTTGCAGAAATTCTTATGGACAGTATTGAAACAATAATATTTAAAAACCATAATAACAGTAGTAATAATTGTCTATACTGGCATCGATACGTAGACGATATAATTGTATGCTTTACAGAAACGGAAAGACAATTAACTCACTTTTTACAGTACATTAATTCTTTACATAGAAATATCAGTTTTACAATGGAAGAAGAGGGGAAAATCAACTTCTTAGACTTAACAATCAGTAAAACCAGGAAAAAACATGAATTGCAATATATCACAAACCCTGTCATACAGATACCACAATTCACAATAGTTCTCACTACCCCAACCATCAGAAACTCGCGGCCTATCATACCTTTATATAGAGACTAACGAATACCCCTTATCAGAATACAATTTTATTAAAGAATTAAACTACATAAAACAAGTAGCCGTCAACAACGGTTATTCAGTTACCTTAATTGATAACATCGTTAGGAAAAAACTTAGAAACAAGGCAATCTCAGAAATATACCCATGTATCAAGGTCAGAAAAAACCACATTTAAATGCTTAACCTATCTCGGCAAACCAACAGAAAAGCCGGGAAAATTTTTAAATTAAAAAAATATCAGCATAGCTTACAAGAAAAACAATACTATAGGGAAATATGTCAAAAACTACAAGCCGCAAATCAATAAAGATAATAAATCGGGGGTATATCAATTAACATGTGAGTCATGTCCTAAAGCATACATAGCACAAACTGGACGTACATTTATACAAATAATTACAGAATATGAAAAAAGTTTCATCAATAGAAAGTCTAATTCAACATATGCTAATCATATTTTAACAGAGAATCGCACTTTAATAAGAATTTCAAAATTTTACATACCCAACAAAAAGGTTTAAAACTAAACCTTTTAGAGACAATGCAAATAAATCGATTAAGAACTACAGGTACTTTGCTCAACGACCAGGTAAATTTAAACATTTCACCATTATTGAATTTATTCTCCTAATACCATTTCTGTGTGGGTTTTCCAATACTATCAATATAATTTAAATAAATATAAAATTGTAAACATTAAGCCTAACTTGCAGTGTAAAATGTAGATCTGAAGAAGCTACATCGACAGCGAAACGCGTCATCACAATTATAAATAAACCAGTGATGGACAAAAAACAGTATTTTATTATATATTTATAATTAAATTGAACTGTTTTAAAATTATTTTCATTTGAAATTTAAAATAAAAAAAGACAAAAAAACTATTAACAAGTACTCTAGGTTTATTTTTAAGGTAACAATTGCTCATAATGTCTACCGTTAACAGCGAGGTATTGACCCAATCTGTGATACACAGTCTGGACAGAGTTTTGCAGAGAATCTGGGGTGATCTGTGCTACTTCATATTGAATTCTTGATTCTGATTTAGACAATCAGGTCACGTTAAGGATGGTTCTAAATCTGAACCTCCAAAAGTTAAAACAAGCTAAGATAAAAAGTTTTATTGGAAATTACAGAAAATCTCCATACAGCCACTCGTCAGCTTTACCTAGACCACATTATGAGTAAAGGTACCTTAAGTCGTATACTGAATGAAGAAAAATTGCATCCATATAAACCCATTTTATTACAAGAATTATCTGAAGATGACTACGATAAACGCGTTGAATTTTGCGAGGTCATGATGGAATGAATCAATAATAATCCTAACCTAATTCATAATATTGCTTTTCCTTACGAGGCAACATTTTGTCTCAACGGACGAGTTAACAGGCGTAACTGCCGGTACTGGTCTGCAGAATCCTCACTGGATAATTGACATTCATTCTCAAAGACCACAAAAGATAAACGTGGGCAGGAACTTGCGACAAGTAAAGGAAGACAAGAAAACGATAGCTCACTTCAGGACAAAATTAATGCAAGCGCTAGGTAATTGTCGCAAACCTATGAATTGATTGATGTTAAAAGAAGTTAAATTAACAAGTTTAGTATGGAAAAAAGAAAAACATTGCCACACCTAAAATCCAAATAATAACAAAACCAATATTTTTTATAAAAATTTCAATCTAAAAGTCACTATACACACACACTCACACACACATATATATATATATATATATATATATATATATATATATATATATATATATATATATATATATATATATATACACTACCGTCAGACAGTATTTGCCCTCCTAGTTATTTCAGTCCCAAGACAACAAAAACCCAGATAATATATATTCTTTTAATTTTAATGAATTATTAATTAATTTTCACATTATTTACGGTCTAGAAAATCAGAAAAATATTCATGATTTTCCAGGATTTTTCTCATCTATGTTTTTATACCTCTTTACACAGTTTCGGCATTCTGTCCAGTAGTTTCTTCAGAGTTTCTTCGGGTATTTTAATCCATTCTGCTTGTAAAACTTCCCACAAATGATTTTCTGATGTTGGATTGAGTTT
>CM032454.1:82735460-82915460 GCA_019049505.1 Pachyrhynchus sulphureomaculatus | reverse complement strand
ACAACAATAAAACGTTGGTTTGCTGACTTCAAACGTGGTCGTAGAGACACCGATGATGCAGAACGCAGTGGACGTCCAAATGAGGCGGTAACACCAGAAAACATCAAAAAAAATCCATAAAATCGTTTTGAATGATCGAAAAGTGAAGTTGCGTGAGTTAGCTGACATCGTAAAGATATCAAAAGAACGTGTTGGCTTTATATTGCATGAGCATTTGACTATGAGAAAGCTCTGTTCAAAGTGGGTGCCGCGTTTGCTCACTGTTGATCAAAAACAAGAACGTGTTGATGATTCTGAGCAGTGTTTGGCCATGTCTAAACGTAACAAACCGGAATTTTTGCGTCGATATGTGACAATGGATGAAACATGGATCCATCACTTCACTCCGGAATCAAAACGATCGTCATCTGAGTGGACAGCAACTGGTGAACCTCGTCCAAAGCGCCCGAAAGCACAACAATCGGCTGGAAAGGTTATGGCCTCGGTATTTTGGGATGTGCGTGGTGTAATATTCATCGACTATCTTGAGAAAGGAAATACCATCAACAGTGAATATTATATAGCGTTATTGGAGCGTTTGAAGGCCGAAATTGCAGAGAAACGACCGCATATGGCAAAGAAAAAAATTTTGTTTCATCAAGACAACGCACCGTGTCACAAGTCAATCAAAACAATGGCAAAACTACATGAATTGAACTTCGAATTGCTCCCACATCCACCGTATTCGCCAGATTTGGCTCCCAGCGACTACTGGCTGTTCGCAGACCTGAAAAAAATGCTCGCCGGTAAGAAATTTCGCACCAATGAAGAGGTTATCGCTGAAACTGAGGCCTATTTTGAGGGAAAAGATAAATCGTTTTACAAAAGTGGTATTGAAATGTTAGAGCGGCGCTGGAATGATTGCGTTGCTCTTGATGGAGATTATGTTGATGAATAAAGCTAATTTTGAACCAAAAAAACCGTGTTTTCTTTGTTAGGCCCGGGACTTTTCAGCCCATGTGTTATAGTTGACCGATTCATCACCATCTAAAGTATTACCATATTTAAAGTAAAAAAATAAACTGGGCGGTAAGGTCTAAGCACAGATGTTTCCCTTCTATATAGACTGTTTCTGGAATTACTCTTTATGTTTTTATTTTTTAGCGATTTTAATCTATCGAACCGGAAGATACATGATTTCTAAAAATTTTTTGAAATGGATACATACGATTATTCACTTAATAGCATTTATATTTTCTGTTGTTGCTCTAAAAGCCGTTTTTGATAACCACAGAAAAATGAATTATGAAAATTTGTATTCAATACATTCTTGGATTGGACTTGTTACTGTTATTATTTTTACTGCTCAGGTAAATCTTTTTATTATAAAATGAAGTCCTATTTTTTATATTGAATCCATCATACGAAAAAAAGCAAATTATACAATCTTGTAGCCCCAATAGTAAACAAGTTAGTTATAAGACAGTCCTAATTGGAAACATCCCATTTACACATTATTAAATGAAAAGAAAAATAATTTTTATTTACTGGAAATAATTAGTTTCTTGCTAATTCACTTTGTTTATTATACATCCTACATCTTTCAAATTAAATCTTTTAAGGTAATAATTTACCAATCGACACCATCGAAGAAACCGTGTTTGTATACATCATTTTGAAAAGTTGTGTTTTAAAACGATTTAGAAGTTTTTATATACGCCTAACCTTTTAGTTTTGAAAATTGCTTGTTATATTTCGATGGCTTGCAAAATCAAGCTGGTACTATAGAATATCGGTGTATACTGTAAAAAAACTAAATAAATAAAATAAAAACAGGTAGTTGTAAACTTTGTACGTATAAAATGAAATGAAACCACCTTTTTTAGTTTTTGTGTGGATTTGTTACTTTTCTCTTTCCTGGTTTACCAGGACATCTTCGGAAAACAATAATGCCACACCATATATTTATTGGCACCATTGCCTTTATTATGGCTATCATAGCTACAGTGTCTGGGATTACTGAAGTGGGATCGTTTATGTAAGTATTTTATTTATTACTAATTTTTTATTACTTGTTTATTGCAAAATTTTCGATAACCCGTAACAAGAAAAAGCCTAAAATTTTGGTCTATTTAAATAAGGATACAAGATTATTGTGTCATATACAGTCAATACTTCTTTATATTAGTCCTTCTAAAATTCATGTTAGTTTGGGCTAACTCAAATAAATACTTTTTTCTGCTGCCATATGGGAAATATTTCTTTTTTTTCAAAATCGAGAGAAGAAAGAATCCGTTTCCTTCAACTTAGTATAATAACAATCCTGAAATCTAATAATTACTGATAGATTATATTACTAGATTTTCTAAAGTTCAGGAGCTACACTTACTCCCTATTCGTTCGAACTAGTATCTGTTTCTGGCCTTTAATTTTTTACCTCTTTCCTCTTTATCATTATGACTCTTGCCTTTATATCCTCCTACCTTCATCTCTAACTCTCTTACAGGTACAATTACTCTCTTGATTTTCTCTGTGGAACTAGCTAAGTCGCTAGATTGGTCCCAACCAAAACCAACTGTGAGAAATAGCATGATGCCTCAATGGTACTCTATTTTTAAATTTATATTTTATGTAACATTTAGTAACTTATAGTGATTTCTGGTCCGCCACCGGCCAATGTTGGTACTAGATTTCGCCAGGCCAACAAAAAGAATCAAGTTTATATTCATTAAGATTGGAGCAACATGTTTTTATTGGAAAATTATTTTTTAATTTTTTTACAAAAGTAGTCAGGTAACGCATTTAGAAACGAAAAAGGAAACGTCTACTTTACTCGAAATTAAGTTTCTCATATAAATCGTTATTTTAATTAACTTAAACTCGTTGTGCTAAGTCTATGTTTACTATCACTTCTACGTAGAACTAGTCTCTTAGAGAGCTTTTGTGTCGTTTGTTCGACATAGACCAAACCACGTTGGCATGCGATACCATAAATAATATTAGATCTTTGTAAAATATCGGTTTTGTCCTTCGAATTAGCATAAAAACAATTCATCTTTTTTAAGTTATAGCTGGCAACTTTTACATCTGTACCCACAAATAAGGAAGATAACCACTGGAAGAGACTATATATTGTAATTTTACAATACACATTACAATATATAGAGGGTCTCTCTCAGTCTCTATCTTCCTTATTTGTGGGTACAGATGTAAAAATTGCCAGTTATAACTTTGACGAATTGTTTTTATGCTAATTTGAAGGAAAAAAACCGATTCTTTACAATGATCTAATATTATTTATGGCATTCCTTGCCAATGTGGTTTGGTCTATGTCGGACAAACGACCCAAGCAAAGATAAACCTAACGCGGCAAGTTTAAGTTTACATGTCAAAGTACAATACACTAACAGTTTCATTCTGGATGTTGAAACCAACTACTTCAGAAGAGGCTTTCTGGAAATGTGCTACATAAAAACTTGCAAAAACAATCTTAGTCATTAAAAAGACATAGAAAGATTGAGCTCTATTTACACTTATTTGCTAACAAGGAATCACAACGAACCAATTAAAAGTAACGATTTCTACGAGAAAATTAATTTCGAGTAAAGTAGACGTTCCCTTTTCCATTTCTAAATGCGTTGCGTGACTTTTGAGAAGATTTGTAAAAAAATAATTTTCTAATAAAATCATGTTGCCAAAATGCTAAGACTCCAACCTTAATGAATATAAACTTGATGCTTTTTGTTGACCTGTTGACGAAATACTAACAATGGCCGGTGGCGGACCAAAAATCACTATAAGTTAATAAATGTTACGTCAAATATAAATTTAGTAACCGGTCAAGTGCAAATTGAACTTGCACAATTATTGTTCCGTACGTTGATCGCTTTTACAATAAAAAATTTTGTTACGGTGGTATAAAATGATCAGTGACTTTACAAAACACACCCCAAAGGAGTTTTCAACAAAGTTTGTTTCCAATCTTTATTGAAAACTCATGACCTTGAAATTTTTGTTTTTTTATATACCAAATAAATTATTAAAGATAATGCACTCGTGATAATTTTCGTTCAATCTACACCCCGTGGAGAATATTCCAGAATTTTTTCAAAATTTTTTGATTGGTACTTTTCGAGATTTTTCGCGATTTTTTAAAAATAATACAAAAAAAAGTGAGCCTAAGTATTATATTATATTCATTTGACACCACACTCGATGACCTAGCAAAAATTTTTTTTTACTTCCGATTTCACCCCCCAAAACTAACCCCTTAGGTTAAAATTTAATTTTCAAAACTACACGGCTCTGATGAGGCCATCAATTCCTATATTATTACCAAATTTCAACTTTCTATGACAAATAATTTCGGAGAAAATCGGGCGTGACAGACAGACAGACAGACGGACAGACAGACAGACACCGAAATCATCTTATAAGTGTTCCGTACGGAACACTAAAAATGGAATACCAGTGAGGCATCATGGTATTTCTCACCATGGTATTTCTCATAGTTGATTTTGGATTTAAAAAGAACCTTTAACAAATGTTATTAGTATTATTCTACCTTGTAAGACCTTTATAATTATCGAAATGTGCTGTTCTCGTGTTCTATGTATGACTGTGTTCACTACCTGGTTAGTGAAATGCTTGACTTACATGCGTAATTAGAAAAAAAAAGAGAAAGTAAGTATACTGTTGTATAACTTACATAAACTTATACATCACACGTCCTGATGAACATCTTAATTTTCCTTCTGTCGTTTGTTTACCTTTCAGTATCCAGAAGAAGTTTAGGCAGCGAAAGCTCTATTTCCTCATACATATATGTATACATATATATCTGTGTATGCAGCGCAAAGGGTGTTAAGTCCAAATTTGTGAAAAATGAGTTATGTCCGCTCTCGGTTAAAGTATTTTTCCCTCTTCAAGTGGGTATAGAGAGCCAAGTCCTTCCTCCATTCTTATATCAAAAACCAGGTGAGTATTTTAAGTTAACAAAATATGCGCGTCCTGATTTAGCAAATATAGCCAAACTTTGAATTGCGATTTCCCTAAATTAGTAATTATGGACTTGACACCCTTTGCGTTGCAAACACTGATATATATAACATATATATATATATATATATATATATATATATATATATATATATATATATATATATACATACATACAGTGAAATTCCCCTTCGCGGAGGGCCCTTTTACACGGCCACCTTCCTTGAACGGACAGTTTCTCATGGTCCCAACCAACTCACATATAATTGGCATTGTGTTAACTCTCTCTTGGACGGACATTCTCCTAAACGGACGCGGACACAAAAAAATGTTTTCTTAACCGGAAAAAAAAACAATAAAAAATAAACACCTTGTCTCATTTTTCTGTGGCGAGTATCGCTGTTGCGTTTCCCAATCGCGCCGCGCGCCAACGTTGCTGCCTGCCTTCACTGAGGGATTTCCCCGAGTAAATCAGGGATTTACCGATCTCAATTTTTCGGTACACGCAACGATTTAATATTAGTCTGACGCCTATGCGAAAAGGAGACATAGTGGGCGACGCATTCATTGTAGAAATGGCTTCAAATAGAAAAATTCTCACGCTTAAACAAAATTTGGGATTGTTGAAGTTTACAATGAGAAAAAGTTAAGTGTAAGGGACTTATCCAAGCGTTTTAATATCGGAAAAATACAAGCTTCTGATATAATTAAATATAAAGAAATCCTTCTAAACAAGTGTATGCCGACCAGCAACTTGAATGAAAAAAGAAGCTTTTTGACTGATGATAGTACCAAAATTGACCAGTTGTGTTATAACTGGTTTATAGCAGCCCGCCATAAGGGGATTCCTTCGACAGGTATGCACATGAATTATTTTTTTAGATATGGTTTTTTGGAATTCATGCGTTGATTTTCTTTTTATATCAATTCAAAGAATGGATAATAGGAGTGAGAGTATCAGTATGCTTGTCTTGACAAAAATGCAAAAAACTTATTGTTAATGTTTTTTTCAGGTCCGCTAATACGATGCAAAACAAAAGAAATAGCCGAGTCCCTGGGACATTCTACATTCAGTGCCTCTTTTGGTTGGCTTTATACATTTAGAATCCGCCATAACATGAGTTTTAAGTCGATTTCAGGAGAAGGAGCTTCGGTTATTGCTGAAGATGTTTGATCATTCTGGGAAAAATGCCCTTCTTTAATTAAGGGATATTCACCGAGAGACATCTATAATGCCGATGAGACAGGCCTGTATTTTAGGGCTTTACCCAACAAAACGCTAACATTAAAAAAAGAAAAATGTGTTGGTGGTAAATATACCAAAGAGAGGTTTACAATTTTGCATTGTGCAAATATGGCGGGAGAAAAAGAAAAACTCTTAGTCATTGGTAAGGTAGCTAAACCCAAAGCATTTAAAAATATTAACAGAAACAATCTGCCTGTAACATAATAAGAAAGCTTGGATGACAGGAGTAATTATGACAGAGTGGTTGCAAAATCTTGATTGGAAAATGACAAAAGAAACATTTTGTTATTTTTAGACAATGCAGGATCTCATCCAAAAGACGTCCGCTTAAAAAATATAAAAATTCTTGTTTCTGCTCCCTAACTGTACATTAGCTTGTCAACCACTTGACCAGGGAATTATAAAAAATTTTAAAATTTATTATCGAAGTCTAATACTAAAATATCTGATAATAAACATTGAAACTGCTGGTACAGCTTTTGAGTTAATTATGAGAATTACGCCATTGGATGCAGTTTACTTTGCCATAACGGCTTGGGAACAAGTAACCAAGAAAACAGTTAAAAATTGCTTCCGTAAAGGGGGATTTAAGCATGAAAATATGCAAAGTGAAGACCAGTAAACTGAGGCTGTTACATCTAATCCAGAAGATGACTTACCACTTAACGTATTTGCAGATATCCTCAAAAATAAGAATTTGTTAGAATTGATAATGAAAACCTTAACGACTTTTTGAACATAGATGAAAATTTGTATGTTGAAAATCCAGATTCAGAACAAGAAATTGAAAATCCAGTTGAAATACAAGGACTTTCCGAAGATTTTGATTTCATTGAGGTTCTAGTACCAACAGATAGTATCCCAAATTATAGTGAAGCTATTACCCTAACCAAGCAAGCAGCTTAAAAGTTTTGCCGAAGATCACGGAGATGCAAAGTCTTTAGAGCTTCTTTCCAAATTAGAAATACGATTTGTGGACGCCATTTTAAAGAAAAAGAGGAGACAAACAACAATATATGAATTTTTGCGTCATTTAAGTTACCTTTCATTTCATATGTATAACTCTATCCTATTATATTTTATATGTATCTAAATGTAACAAATCTTTGTTTTTTTCCTTAAGTTTTAAGTTTTTTGTTTATTTTAAAAATATGTACATACATAAGTGTACGTTTTAGATGTCCCAAATTCTTTAATTACAGATTTCATTAAAAAAAACGATTTTTTTATTTCTTTTAAGCGGACACCCCACTTGAACAGACACTTTCGGTCGGTCCCGTTGGTGTCCGCCAAAGAGAGATTTCGCTGTATATATATATATATATATATATATATATATATATATATATATATATATATATATATATATATATATATTTACATACATACATATATATATATATATATATATATATATATATATATATATATATATATATATATATATATATATACATATATATATATATATATATATATATATATATATATATATATATATATATATATATATATATATATATATATATATATATATATATATATATATATATATATATATATATATATATATATATATATATATATATATATATATAAAGGATGTGAAAAATTCTTACTTTGAATAGTTATTGTTAAACTTCGTCGGCTGAAAACAGTAATAAAAAATGACTAATTTTTCTTTAATTACTCAAAGGTACTTTTTAGGGATTAGAATGTTTACATTAATATTATGTCTGTTAGCTTGTAAGCATTGCTTTTGGTACATTTAACACATATTAACGGTATTTATTATTTAAATTGTTCAAGTCAGTAATATATAATATTGTATTTTAGGATCGATTATAGTAGTCTACCTCCAGAGGCCTATTATATTAACTTCATGGGATTGTTCGCAGTTTTATATGGAGCACTTACGCTTTATCTGTTAACGAAACCAGAGTATAAAAGAATCCCCTTGGCAGAAGATTAATCCAACAAATAACTCGGAAGATAAGACATTTTGGTTCTTAGAAAATAAGTTTTTTAATAATTTTAAAATATAGAATATTATAGGGATAGTAACAAATTCTGATAGAGTTGTTAAAACATCTACATACTGGGAACCCAAGAAAAAACTATTAACCGAATGGTTACCCAAGAAATTTTATTTACAAGCAATTTCTGACTGTCAAAAAGATGCTCAGAAATTTCATTTTCTAACAATTCCATACATGAGAGGCACTTTGAAGAAGTATTTTTTTTAAACCAAAACTTCGGAAGTAGGAAAAGGATCATTTCATTTCAGAAACTGAAGAAAGTATTTTCTTTGACCAGGACGGGAATTTGTAGCGGAATTGCGGAAACGTGCAGACTGGTACATAGTAACATAAAAATTGAAGAACTATTTTTTCGACTGACTGAATTCATAAGCTTTAATACGTCAGTTGGTAGATCATCGGAAGACAAAGATGCGAGTTTAAACCTTAATCGAAGTTTTTCTTTTGATTTTTAAAAATTCGTCGCAAATCCACTAATATACCTATATTGTTCAGTTTTGAGTTGCAGAATGTAAACCCTACTATTTAGTATACCTATCAAATCTCCATGTGGAGAATTATATATTGGTAAAACACAGATTTCTTTCAATGAGAGTAGAGAGACATTAGAAATTGACAGATTTAGTGCAAGTTTGGTTTAGCCACCATAACATCCTATAACTAGATACCAATATCATACATCAAGACAACCAAAGTAGTTTAAAAAAGTTGTTATTAATAACAGTAACAAAATAGTCAGTAATATTTAGGAATGTTTACTTACTAATAACAAGGATATTAAAATTAGTTGGGGAATTAAACATAGCTTAAGAGTCTTTTGTACTTAAACACTACTAGTGATTGGAACGTCTTGATGTCCAAGAAGAAACGTCTATGCATGGTGATAACCTTTTTTTTTATCGCTCACCTCCCCTTTACCTTTACCCTTTTTCATATCCCAAAGATATCGGCAAGGATGTCGTAATATCCGTCAACGTTGTCCAAGTGCCGAAACATACCTTTTTGTATTTTATGGCACCTTTTAAACAACGCGGTAGTGCTGCCACGGACGTAAGTTGTTGCATTTCTGCAAACAACTACTACCTACGTACGTGGCCAGGCCAAATATTCTTAAATAAATTAATAAATAAGTATACCGACCTGCAGGTTGAACCCTCGACCTTCTGCATAGTAGCAAAGTACTGCGCCACCGAGCCACGGCCAGCCACTATGTAGAATAGTTCAGGGAACCTGAAATAAAATTAAATGGTGTAAGCAAATAGACTTTTTTACGCAAGTTCACCATTTAAATTTCAAAAGCATATAAACTCGATAAACATGGATTCAAAATTGCCTGAAGTAATCCTTCATCTCAATTTAAGATCATTGTAGCAAAGAGAAAAAATATAAACTTAATTCGCAAATATAAAATTTAGAATTGCGACTGAGAGAATAATATTTAAAATGTTCATAATTACCTTAACTATTATAGGATCTATTTTTATACATATATTTTAGGGATAATTGTTTTTAATTGCAAAAACTAAAATTGTTTATCTATTTCCAAATATTTATTTAAATATATGTTTAATTGTTTTTTTTATGTTCTTCTTCTTCTTTCTTATATGGCCTGTTTTAACCCCATTAGGCCTCTTTCGATGTGGACGTCCAGCATTCCTTCCATCGTTTCGGAGGTCTACCCCTAGTTCTTCTACCATAGAGTTTATTAAGTTTGGCCCTTTTTACCAGTCTGTTGTCGTCCATCCAATCTACGTGTTTATTCCATTGTTTTCTTCTAGTTCTGTCCATTTGGATATTTCTTGGATCTTACTTAGTTCTTGTAGATTTTTGTTGCGGATTCTGTCGTGGATAGTTTTTCCATGTATGTCCCTAATCATCTTCATTTCTATTGTCCTCATCACTTGTACTATTTTACATGTGTCAGCTCTTGTTTCTATAGCATATGTGAGGATCCATCTCACTGTTGTCTTGAATATTTTTATTTTACTTTCCACTGTGAAGTATTTAATTTTCCATACTACATCCGTCAAACAACCTGCTATTAGTGATGCCTTCATAGACTGTTGTTTTACTTCCCTGTTTAAGTCTCCGTAGCTTGTTGTCATTGTTCCCAGGTATTTAAAATTATTAACCTGTTCAAGAATACTTCCTTAGATCTCCAGCTTGCATCTTAATAATTCTTTTGAAGCCACCATACATTTTGTCGTGGTTGTGTTGATAACTATGTTTAGTTTTCTTACTTTCAAATTGAAGGCATGAAAAATCTTCTGAAGGTTGTCCTCAGAATCGAAGGTGAGCACTGCATCATCGGCGTAGCAAATTCTGTGGAAGTGTGTTTTGCTCATTTTGAATCTTCTAGTTTTTGGAAGATTCTCCACTATTCTGTCCATGACGAGGTTGAAGATAAAGGGACTAAGTGTCTTATTTCGGCGTTTATTTTTACTTTCTTGTTCAGTAGATATCCCACTTTTATATTTGTTCTACATTCTGTATTATTGTCATGTATTATTTTTATTAGCTTCTGGTTTGTCGGCTTTTCCTGTAATAATTTTATAATATCTGTCAATTTCACTCTATCGAAGGCTCGAGTCATATCGACGATACACATATATGCAGGTTTGTTAAATTCTTTAGCTTTCTTCATTACCTGCCTCACTATAAATATGGCATCTATGGTCGATCGATTTTTGCGGAATCCCTGTTGTTCCTGTCTTATTTGAATATCCTTACTCATTTCTTCCAGTGTGATTTTTGTTAATACTTTTAAGGTAGTCTTTAGGAGCGTTATTCCGCGGTAATTTTTGGGGTGAGGTCTTTTTTCCCTTTTTGAATATTGGAAGTTTTCCAATCTGTAGGTATTTGTCCATGTTTTACTATATTTGTAAAAAGCTGTGTTAGTTGTTGATATAGGTTTTCTCCTCCATATTTTAACATCTCATTTCTAATGTCGTCTGGTCCTGAGGCTTTTCTGTTTTTAAGACTAAGTTTCTTTCTGCGATATATGCGTTCCAGTTGTCTTGAGTTTTGTTGTGTATGTAATGTATATATGCCTCCTTTTTCTTCTTTGCGAGCTCCTTTATTTCTGGTGTGAGCGAAAGTGTTTTATTTGTTTTGTTGATATTTACTCGTCTTTGGCCTAAGGTTTCCTTTGCCGCGTTAATAATGTTTTGTTTTAAGGATGGTACACTGTTGGTCTATGCTTTCTTGTTCGCTGATTGGGTGTAGAGTTATTTTTTGTCTCAAGCGGTTCTCATATAATTGTTTTGTGCTTTCGGTGTCGAAGGATTTGATATTATATTTGTTAACGTATATAGGTTTTAGTTTCGGTGGGGTTTTTATTTTAAGTCTAAGTTTACATAGGAGCAATTTGTGATCGCTACCTACATTAGCCGAAATCATCGTTCGTACATCTACTATTGTTTCTGGCATAAATTTTCTATTGGTTATAATATAATCTATTACTGATTGTTGGCCTCTAGAGTTTTGCCAAGTATATTTGTTGTTTATTTTTGAGGCGTTTAAACCACAGAAGGATTTCAACATAATACCGTTATCTTTTTATCAGTAAATGTAAAACTATTTGCTCAGATTGTCACAAATAGACTCAAATTTAATATAAAAACAATATTATGTAAATAATATATTTCAGTTAAAATTAGGTGACGACGGAGACCAGATTTGTTTATTAAATTTTGAAATCAAAAATGAAATTTTCAATTAGAGTAAGTTTTCTTTATGTTTCTATTGTTAAATTGAGTTTACTTTGAATAAAATGGACAAATATTTTGTTGTATTAGAATAAGACTATGCCTTATCGATTATTTGTACATAAATTATTATACATTGAAGAAAATAAATCTTAAGAAAACTGAAAAACCGGAGATTCATACTGTCACTTTACTTAAGATGCAGACAACTGCAAAATATTTTTCTTTTGATGGTACCTTGTTTTTTCAGCAACTAGCAATCAACTTTCAGTTAAGTTATTTTATAATAAGTAATTGTGACTTCTCAATTTTACAAATAACTTAATCTCATAAAAACGTAAAGTTTTAAAATAATACCATTATTTGTCCTCCGCCAAAGTCGAGCAATTATATATTTTTACACGAAGTGTGGTCGGTCGTAAACTAAACAGGAAATTTTTACATATTTAATTTTTGCGATATTTGCTTAAGGTTTACATACCTCCAGCTCTGAAGAAAATTAATGTTTTTTGAGTTGTATTTTAGGGAATATACTTTCGAAAATAAAACAAAAATATTAATTACACATTATTTATTAGGCTTCGAAGCGTAAGAAGAAAATTGTTAACAAAATTTTTATCATAAATTATAGGTGTTAACTGAGATTTTTTAGGCTGTTGCTATATTGGACTCTATTTCAACAATTTCACGACTGCCAGATATTGATTTAGGTGCAATTATCCAAATTGTTGCATTCAGACTTAGCATTTTGAGTAAATCCGCTCAAACATCTTTCCAATAAGTTCTCGTCGCTCAGTGCTTCATATACAGGTTTTATTGCCATCTGCATGATTCCAGGTAAGGCATATTTATGTGGATATCCATCAAGAGACCGTTCGGCATTAGCTTTTTGCCAATCACACCAACTGTCAATACCTGCTAGAAAATAGAAGTGATGAGGTTTCTCGTCACTAGATATTTTTTTTATAGAACGCGACCTAGATAGCTTTCTATTCTATTTTCCAAAGAATCAATATTGTTCCTAATAGCCATGCCGTAATAAACTGTTACTTTATCAATTAATTTGCCTGTTAATTAACCTTTGCCGCCAAGACTTTGCTGCTAACGTCCTTTTGATGTTCCTGCCTCATCTTCTAATGACTTAAACGTTTTATATTCATTTAGGAGTTTTCGCAGTCGTGAGCCCATACGTTTCTGTACATGACCAATGCATGCTGAACTTCAAGATGAGAGTTGAGAGTTTTTGATTACAGAAAATATTTTTGAGTCTCCTCCAACGTAATATTCATATTTTATACCGTGCAATTTCTCCGATCTTTTAAACAGTTTGACAATAGCATCGCATTCCATTTTCTCGAACACATAGTTCCTTGATTTTTAGAACTTTTGCGATCACCAGCACGACGTTTCAACATTTTCAAAATCGACAAGGAAATAAACTGTACTCTTCGAAGAATGACAGTCAACTGAAGTCAATATTAATAAACTTTAGCTACCTACCCAGAAAATAACTAACAGTACTGTAAGTCTAAGGATACTTGAATCAATATCGCACAAAGGGATTAGCAAGCGCGACCACATTTATCGCTAAAACTTCATTATTAAAAGGAATTTTCGAATAATTTTTTTTTAAAATCTGCATAAGAGTATAAAGAATAATAACAAATCATTTTTTTAAAAAAAAATTGAAATTTCTAGAGGTATGTAACCCATAAGAATTTGTGATTTTTACTTTTCAAATTTTGTAAACATTTAATTATTTCCCTCTCAAATGATAATATACTATTTGTCAAAAACCTAGCTTTAAATTTCAGTCAGTATATCATTCTGTCTGTATAATTGTGACTGAATTAAAAAAAAAAAGCTATTTTTTTAGCAATATCGTTTCATAGGAACGGGGGTTAAAGGTATAAGGATAGATAAATTTTGTAAAGTTTTATTATTTAGTATTATAAAATTTTTTCTTGATTTTTGGTTGAGGATGAACAAATTTTAAACTTAGTAATTTATAGTTAAGCAACAAGGAATTAAAGGAGTGATAAAGAGCGTAAGAGAAGGTTTCTTTAAATATATCAGGTTTTAGGTGCTTTCTACGGTTTCTGAAGATGAGGAGTCTGAAAATTAGATTCTTCCTTATTGTTTGTAATTTTTGCAGAAGCCCTTCCTCTTTTTTTCTTGGTAGTTAATATCTCATTATAAAGTAGCCAGCGTCAAAACTTTTAAGATGTAATATTGTTTTAGAAAATTAAATTTTGTATTTAATTTCTAGAACTTATGAGACATCTAAAAGAAATCTCTCTTTGGGTGATAGTAACCAAATTCAATTTTATGCTATAAAAATTCAGGTAGTAAATTTCCTAAATAATTTATGGTTGCAAAATCTGAGGTAGTATCATCCCATCATTTAGAGGCGTAAACTTGGGAGTAAATATGTCTTACTTGATCATGCTGCTGGAATTCCATAGAACAGCTCGTGCTATTATTTCGTACTGCAATGTTTTATATCGTACAATACGTTTTCATGCTACACAAAACTGAAACTTAACCACCAAGTGAATCCTAATCGCCATGCGCCGAAACATAATCTGTATTATATCCAGAAAAGAACTGATCGCCTAATTGGGTTTCCGAAACTCATCAAAAATATTTATTCTTTGGAATACCATATCCCCTAACAGCAGTACATCCGTATGTCACTTTCTTTACCATCTTTTTCAAAAACATTTTTATATCGGGCATTTCTTTGGAACAAATTAGCCATGACTCTTTCCCACCAACATGCAGCAATTAAAATTAAAGTTAACGGTTAATTCTTCACATATATCATCCCTAGAGTCATTTAGGGATTTTTCTGCTATACCCAATAAAAAAGGTTATTGCAAAGATGAAAGTTATCTTTAGAAACTTCTTTTCATCAAGTCATAAGGGTTACATGCTTTAGCTTCTATTTAATAGGTGTGGAGACTTAAAATCAGTTTTTTTTGTACTAGTAGAATTTTAACCCGGCAGTTGGGAGTTTACTTGTATTCCCAGCTTTCATAGAAGCAAAAGAAGTCACCTACCCACAAACGCGATAACTTGCAAAACTTTTAAGTCCGTTCTTAGGGAAAATCTACAAATTATTAAAAAATTTACATCATTTTATTGAAAGTTCGGAGACTATAAACTTGAACTCGGCCATGTTCTGGAAAGTTTGGATATTGAGTCACTGTATGCAAACGTAATACCAATTTTGCATAAAATCATTACATGTTTAGACATAACAACCTTGACTCTTTTTTTATAAAATTAATATAATATGAGTGTAGTAATATTTCATCTCGCAGGAAAAAGTAGCCATAGGTTTTTCTGGGCGTCTTCAAAGGCACTGCCTTAAGTTTCACTCCTATAAAACGAAAATTTTGGTGTAGATATGTGGGCAATATATGTGACTACAAGGGGAAAAAAGGCTTTTTTATCCATCATTAATGTCCTAACATACAAAATGAGAAACGCAAGTAAAATTTACAAACGCCCTTATAACATTAATAGGCAGATTCAGACCATAACCGTGATCTGGATCACCCTCGCGAATGGATTATTACACTGAATCAGAGCGGCTAAAGCCGTGTTGTAGTATTTCCCCTGTACAACAATTTCTATCTTACTAGCAGAATGTTCCAATCTTTTGTATTTACGGAAATCACTGGCAAAATTGTCTTTTATTACAAACAAGCACATTCCTTAATATTTTTTATACTAGGTCCAATCATAGAAATTTCCTTTAAAATATACAGGTCTATAATCTTTACTTTTATTCCACTCGTTCACTATGGTCTGTACTATACCTTATGATAATGAACTAGCTGAAATTAAATCAGGACAAAAAGTATAAAATAAATGAATGGAATCCCTAGCAGAAATTGCTGACTATTAAACATAATTCCTACAAGTTCCAACAACTAGTTACCTATATCAAAACTATTTTTTCTTTCTTTTTTTTTTTCTTCTACCGAAAAGCTATGTACAACAAACAGACAGCAGTGACTGAACCACCAAATTCCACCACAATAAATTCCGGAGGTAAAACAGCCCCCCGTTCGGATCTCCGGGTGGGGGTTGGTTCAGGTTTTAATTTTAAAATAGATTTTTGCAACATACGAGGTTTAAACTCGAATATAAATTCAGTGCACCAACACCTGCAATCAAATAAACCTCATGTACTCGCTCTCTGTGAAGCCAGGGTCAGTTCAACGACCAGCACAGTCAACTATCTTTATCCTGGGTACGACTTCTATTCCCGATTTAGGCGTAACTTTGGAATCTGTCTTTTGTCCAACGAGAAGAGGCTCTGGAGCCCCTAAACTTTGATGTTATGTTGTTAAAAATAACGACTCAACAAACCACGAGGTTCATCTGCATCCTCTATCGACCACCAAGTGATAGTAAGTTTAGAACACTTTTCCCTTCTTTTGCAGACACCATCGATCATTCACAAATTCACAATCCAAATGCCTAAATTGCCATCCTGGGCGACTTTAAGGTCCACAATATCAACTGGCTTAAATATTCAAATACTACCGACGAACAAGGTCGTGAAGCTGAATCATTCTCAATCAGTTGTGGCCTAACTCAGCTTATTGACGAACCAACACGGATCCCTAATCGAGACGGGGAGTTCGCCAGTCTTCTTGATCTGTTTTTAACCACCAATCCGGAGATTTACAAGGTCACCGTAAATCCACCGTTGGGTTCTTCCGACCATAAACTGCTTTCGACATCGAGAGTCCTACCAGTCAGTGGCAGAGAGGCGCCTGAACCGCGCAAGATTTGGCATTACAAATCTGCTAAATGGGAAGATCTCACGGAATATTTTCGAACTTTCCCTTGGTTAGACGTTTGTTCTCGATCCGACGAGCCATCTGACTGCGCCAGGGAGGTTTCCGATGTTATCTTAGCTGGTATGGTAGCTTACATTCCATTTTCGAAGAAATGTCCTTCCAACGGCAAGCCTTGGTTTGACCGAAAATGCAAAGAAGCTGTTGCTTCTAAACATCTTGCCTACCGACAATGGCGTGAAAATCCTAACACCATAAATCGAAACACCTTTGTTCGTGCCCGGAACAGATGAAAAGAAATTATCGACGAAACCAAGGAGGCATACAATCGGCGAATTAGAAACAAACTTCTCGCTTGTCCCAACAATTCCAGGTCCTTTTGGTCAGTCGCTAAGGCAGTTAGTCAAAATTTCACCAAATCCACCATACCACACGGCCAGATAGTTCTATTGCAACGACACCTGTTGAGAAAGCAAACTTGTTGGCCGAACTGTTTGCTTCACATTCTACTGCCGATTTCCAAGGAAAAACACCACCTACTATTCCCATAGTGCAGTCAAGGATGTCCGATGTTGTCTTCAGACAGTGTATCATAAAACGTATTTTAATGAAGCTAGACACCAAAAAAGCTTCTGGCGCTGACGGAATACCTACTATAGTTCTCAGAAACTGTGCAAGGGAACTAACACCAGTTTTCTGTAGGCTTTTCAACATATCCTACAGAAAGGGAATATTTCCTTCCTGCTGGAAATGTGCCACAGTTCAGCCGATACCTAATAAAGGCAAGAAGACCTTGCCAAACAACTACCGACCAATCGCACTGCTTTTAATAATATCAAAATTCATGGAAAAGGCTGTCAATCAGCATCTACCAGCAAATACCTTGAAGGATTCAACATTATTAGCGATCACCAATATGACTTTCGTAAGCATAGATCAACAGGAGATCTTCTGATTTAGGTAACACATGTTTGGAACAACGCAATTGAACACTTCGGAGAATCTCGAGCGGTTGCTCTTGACATATCCAAGGCATTCAACCGTGTTTGGCACGATGGACTGTTGGCTAAGCTACGCTCTTATGGGATGTCTGAAAAGTTCTGTTTGTGGCTCTCATGTTTCCTCAGAGAACGTTCTTTGCGAGTCGCAGTCGACGGATTTCTTTCTAACACCTTTACTGTTAATGCCGGTGTGCCCCGAGGCTCCATTCTGTCTCCTACTCTCTTTCTCATTTTACATTAACGATTTGCTGGAAAAGACCGGAAATCCAATCTACAGCTTTGCAGATGACAGTACGCTTATCTCTTCATTCACTTTGAACGCTCAGACATCGGCTGCTCAGGCGAATATCCGCAGACAGCAGGAAGTCATTCAACTTAACAAAGACCTGGAAAAACTTGGGGTGACAGTAACCAAGTGGAATTTAACGCTACAAAAACCCAGGCGGCAGTTTTTTCTAAAAAAGTTAACGTTGCTGAACCCGACATAGTTATGTCGGGGCGCTCCATTCCCCTAGCATCGTCACTCAATTTGTTTGGCGTTAATTTGGGAGCAAATATATCCTGGCATGAACATGTTGCAGGCATAGCAAGGAGAGCTTCTCAAAAGTTGGGAATATTATTTCGAACCAGAAAGCTCTACACTCCACAACAACTGTTAATTCTTTACACAGCTCAAATTCGACCAACTATGGAATACTGCTCCCATGTTTGGGGGCTCCGCTCCCAAACATACACTGCATTTGTTGGACTCTGTTCAGAGAAGGGATGTTCGTCTGATTGGAGACCCGGAACTGACCTACGGCCCTGATTCGCTGGAACATCGAAGAATGGTTGGCGACTTGAGTTTGTTCTACAAGTATTTTCATGGAGAGTGTTCGAAGGATGTAGCCCGCTTAATTCCTCCCAGAGCGGTGCATATTAGAAGTAGCCGTCGCGCTAATACTTCACATCCGTATGAAGTTCACCTTGTTACTCCTCGTACAACGCTTTTCAAGCAGTCTTTTATATGGAGAACATCATCCCTTTGGAATGGCTTACCCAGGACTGTGTTTCCCACCGAGTACAATTTACAGCGATTCAAGAACAACGTGAATCGCTTTTTCCGCACATGTGTCACTCCTGTAGCACTTTAGAGACTTCCCTGCAGCACGTGTGCTAGACCCATAAAAAAAAAATTACTCTATGGAACTAAACCTAACTACTAAACTAAGAAACATGCTTTGTTCCAGTTAAATTAAAGATGTAAACTACCCCCTAAACTGAGACATGTCTTCCTTAATATATATATGTTACAGATAAATCTATATCTTTCTCTATAGTTAGGTCCGCCTTAAACTACATCTCGATCTACAGTACCTGTATGGAAGTATGGAATTATCAATGCTATCCACAAACCGCTAATTCTTCTGTCTCTTGTTTCACATCACAATTAAGTTAACCCTTACTAAACACTTGATACTAGACTGAACTTGTTGCCGTGGCTGCATGACTATTGAGAGCATCTGAAGTGAAGTACTCGTATGTACTTTACGAAAATGGATCATCAAAATATTAGGCAACTCTGAGTTATAAAACTGTGTGTTCGGTTGGCGAATATAATACTGTGCCTTCCTACAAAGAGCATTTTAGAGAACCAAGAAGCGGTAGAACACAAACTTTTTGCTGGAAAACTAACCCAATAGACATTCTTAACCGCAGGGGGACAAACTGTGTCATTCATAAAACCGTTTCCTTTCAAATCAATCATTCATTTAAAATTTCAGTAATCGCGGTAAGAACGAGCAGAAAACAGTGGACTGAATCATAAACCCATCCGACATTTAGCGTGTCATGATGATATACTTTTATACAAAGCCGCAAAGGGCACTTAATGACCACCTGTTGTTTTGTAGTACGAACCCCTTAGGATACCCTAACGGTATTGCCACCTATTTTTATTATTTTGAAGAACTGATTACTTATGGTTACATATAACTTATGTTACTAGGAAACAAATGAAGAAGATCTTCTGCACTAAAGTATAAATATGATATTTCCATTTTCTCCACTTCCTTTACTGATTTATAAGTAAGGCGTTTACGTCTATTGAATGATGTGATTACATGTTATGAGTAATTGCTTATTCTAACTTAACTTAAGCATTTATAAGTGATCTTATACTAACTTAGCCTAGGAAATGGGTTCGTTTACATGATTTGTGTTCTATCTTAACTTAACCTAGGACTTATGCTGACTTAACCTAGGACTTATACTAACTTAACCTAACTAAGTTAACATTAATTAAACCTGAACTTATGTTCATGGTGGGGGGGTCTTCTGTCATGGTGGGTACAGAGTCGTCTTCATCCAAGAGGGGGTCCCGGGAATTGATGGCGGGAATACGAGGGGTTCGGAAAGCGTCTCTGAGGGTTGGGTCAGGGTACTGGAACGCCTTGTCAATGAACTTGAGCTTTCCTCTTATGTGCCTTTACGTACGGCACTCCGAGGTCTGTGTGAATTTGGTTGTTTCTCATTTACCATGGGGCTCCCGTGATCATCCCCAGGGCCTTGTTCTGCACTAACTGTAGTTGGACTGTCCTTGTATTGAAGAGTTGGTACCATGTAGAGCAAGCGTACGTAAGACCAGCCTTTACAATGGTATTGTAGATTAAGAGTTTGGTTTTGGTTGGCAACTTACTAGAGAGATTTATAATGGGATATAATTTCATATTATTTTCTTCCCTAATAGCTAAAATTTTGCATTTGCTTAGACCCATTATAATAAGTCTGAAAAACTATCAATTTGTGGAATCTGATCGTATTGTAATGTAAATATATGAATTATTCATTTTCAACAACAGACGGAAATATCCTAATAGTGGCTACTTTTGCGATGTTAGATCGTCACCTGATATTAGGACTAGTCATATAAATTTGCAGAACGCAGTATTTGATCATGAGAAACGTGTGTGCCAAGTTTGATCCAAGTAAACTTATTACTGAGCAGAAAGGGAATTGGATGGTTGCGTTACTTGGTCTCTAGGGCTACTTTGAGAGAGAGACAGAATTTAGTTACGTGATACTAGATGATGAATTTTGGATGTTCAAGTACAACCTCGGTGCCAAGAAGTCGGGAGTGGCCCATTTTAAACTCACTTCGGGACAAGAAAATCAAATCGAATCAATCTTCATTTGTTTTCTGATATTCACAAGTTTGACGAGGAATTTAAACCCATACAACAATTATCACAATTCCAAACACTTTATTTTTACACGCGATTCGCATTTCCATAACCATTTTACCATTGTTAGGACCGATAATTGGCTAAACCTAAGCTTAAAAACTAAACTATTTATGCTAAAATTGGAATTTACTGGAGGGAAACTGGCTAACCACAGGCAGTTGTTTAGTTGCGACCAATTCCAGAATCTCAACGCTCTTTAGAAACAAAGCTGCCTTCATCAGGAGTTCCTATTTGTAAAAAATGTTCACCTGAATCGAATTTTCAGTTGACTGCGAGTTTTAAAGTGCTACTTTATATAAGGATTCTCTTACTACCTTGAGAGGGAAGTAAGCTTTTATTGTGCCAGTTTAGGAGGATCTTTTTCTTCATCAAGAGGTTTAACCCTTCGGTTTTCATTTGATGTCCCCCTGTTTGTCCACTGGCGTCCCCCTCTATAAGTAACTCTGCCTTTAGTGTCATTTTTTCCTTAACCAAACGCCCCTCATATATATATATATATATATATATATATATATATATATATATATATATATATATATATATATATATATATATATCAGGTGTACAAGTATGAAATGCGGATTTTTTTCTAAAAAAACATGTTAAATTCGGAAGAATTATCTTTCTGGCAATTTGTGAATGCCACACCAGTAAAAATCTTCCCCTTTTGCTGCGAACCATTCATCGAGCCATTTTTTCACATCTTCGTACGAACCAAAGCGCTGCTCAGCAAATGCGTGACCCATCAATGCAAACAAGTGGTAATCGGAAGGAGCCAAGTCTAGTGAGTAAGCCACATGGGGTAGAACTTCCGAGCTGAGTGCTGCGAACTGGTTTTGCCGTATGTGATGGAGCATTATCATGAAAAAAAATGACTTTATGTTACCTCTTTCAGTATTCTGGCCTTTTTTCAAGCAACGAACGGTTTTTTAAATCGGTCAATTGTTGTTGGTAACGTTTAGTATTAATCGTTTCCCCAGGTTTTAACAGCTCATAATAGACCACGCCTCTCCGGTCCCACCAAACACAGAGCATCGTCTTTCTGCCAAAGCGATTCGGTCTTGCGGTCGATGTGGATGGTGCGCCTGGGACTACCCATGATTTTTTGCGCTTGGGATTCTCAAAATAAATCCACTTTTCATCCCCTGTAACTTTACGATGCAAAAACGACTTCCTTTTGTACCAAGCGAGCAAAATGTCACATTTGTTTTTGCGCAAATTGTCACATTTGCCTGTCGTTCAACTCATGTGGTACCCATCTACCGGTCTTCTGAATCTTTCCTATCTCTCGTAGCCGATTGGAAACAGCTTGTTGACTAACGCCCAACTGCTCGGCGAGTTGTTTTTGTGTTTGCGAATCGTCTTCGTCCAACAATGCTTGCAATTCCACATCTTCGTATTTTTTTGGCGGTTTTCCACGTTCCTTGTCTGCAACATCGAAGTTACCACTTTTGAAACGCCGAAACCATCGTTCACACATATCTTGCGATGGAGCATGTTCACCATAAGCTTCTCGAAATAATCGGTATGATTCAACAGCAGTTTTCTTCAAATGAAAACAAAAAATTAATGCTGTCCGCGAATGCTCTTTGTTCGGTATAAATTTCGACATATTGAACACAATAACACAACACTATGCACACACTTTTCCAATTTATCACTCATGCGCGTCTAACACTTGTTGATGACACAACAAAATGGCGCAGTGTCAAATCTTTATAGCATAAACTGCATTGGTGCACAATCTATTGTCTGAAATCCGCATTTCATACTTGTACACCTGGTATATGATACATTAAAATTCCGGATTTCAATCCGCTCGTCTAACAATAAATTTGCACGAAGTTTCGAGTTAGCTTCGAGCAACAAGATCACAGTATCGAGTAGCAGCAGCAGCGGTCTCACTCGAAAATGCCAAATGAGATTCTGGCACAACGTCATGCAAATCTTTTTTCTTCTTAAACCAATTTTTTACAATTTCTTTTCTTATGGATTGCATGTTTCACCACAAAAATATATTCGACGTTTCGCCTTTTGTCAGGGCATTTTCAAAATTTATTATATATCATTTACATCTGAAAAACAGCACGAAAATGATAATTGATTTGAGAAAGATAAATTTAAACCAAATTACAATTTTTTATGACATAAAATAAAGATTACTGATATTAAGAGAAAAACTGTACTAATTTACTTTGAGACGATAACTCTATTTAGATGGCATTTATTTAATTAAATTTTTACAAATATAATTAATTCCTCTTAGGTCTGTTCTTTCGTTTACTGCATTTTTCTTTTTTACTTTCAATTATTTCTTTTATAAATAAGTTGGAGTAATTTCTATTTTTATTTATAATACAGACCAATAACACAAGTCGTGTTTCTGGTCTGTATTATGTTTGTTTAGTGCTGTGGATGCATTTTTTTGTACTCGTATATTTGTGTCCATTCAATCTGTATTTTTGTGCTTTCAATGTATTGTCTTGAGCAATTCGCGCAAGGTATTGAATATTCTACATTGGATTGATTCATAATAGATATTTGATTTTTAAGATTTAGAAACAGAGAGCTTAATTTCTTTTGGATTTTATGGTAAACCGCAATATTATACTTCTGTAAAATACTTTTTAATTTTTCGGAAAGTAAGTTTGTATAAAGAAGTGCTGCTAATGTATTTTGGATTTTTGATTACTTTCAGTATGATTTCCACACTGTGGATTTTTTAGAAATCGGAATATGCTATTTTCCGCAATAGAAACACTTTTACTATTACAACGCTGTACTTAAGAGCTTCCAAAATATACTTATTTGCTAATTCTAACTTCGTGTATCAAATCCAATTACTGGAAATACCATTAAAAATTCATAAGGCATTACAGTCCTCCAATCTTTATTCTTGATTTCCCTCGTTCGTTATTATTTGTATCATCGTACACGTCTAATCAGAATCAACTAACAGAAATTACATCAGACTAAATTTGCTCACTTGTATTTTAGAAACGTTCGAAATGTCTTGAAACATTTTACAACTTTACATTTTGTGCAGCGCTATTAAAAGGTTCATCGCGAAATCAACCCCTTGAGGAAATATACAACGAAAGGACGTGCTTTGTGTATATAGTGTTACTTAGTAATTTATCTATGAAAGTGCACGCCCACAGTTATACTGAATAATTTTTAGTTGCGGATCGTTGAATCGTTGCACATTCTGAGGAATATTTGCATTTACTACCAGGAGGTCGGTATTCATTTACATAAATTAATAATAGTGATAACAGAAATAAACAGTTTTTTAAAAAAATTATAGGAACTACTTGTACTTTACGAAAAAATTAGAAAAGTTTTTATCATTTAGGATTTTACAGAATTGTTTAGCTTTAGTTTTTCCAAAAAAGTATTTTTAATATTCATGTTTCAGATGGGCTTGAGTTTCGGGTATGGAAACAATAGACCAGAGCTAAATCAGGCGGATATAACTGATTAATCATACCGAACATATATCACCAATTTTTGCTTCATAACTATCAGCTATCACCTATGCAATCTGTATCATAAAAATGTATGAATTGCAGTTTCATCCGAATGAAAACAAAATTCAAATGTTAAATATAAAATGATGATGAAGAGGTCATTGGTCAGGTGTTGAAAAGGAAACTATGCTGATATTTTAATATCGTCATACCAACGTTGTTAAGGTCTGTCAGTACTTCTTTTTCCCCCATGGTTTCCATCTGGTAACTTTTCCGCTCCAGTTATCAGTATTTCTGGCCACATCGCCAGCCCAGTACAACTTGAGGGAAGATATCCTTTCAATTATGTCGTGGATGCCTGTTTTTTTTTTTCCTGATTTCTGGTTTGAAATCCCTAAGTGATATACACAGGCCAACAAAAAAAAAATATTAGTTTAAGACCAATACATCTAAATGTTATGTATTTTTGGGTGCGGAAACCGTATCTGGTATTAGTTTTTTTGTATCATCCATAGTTCTCTTACAATATGACATCGATTAAATTTCAAAATAGGGAAAAAAATCCTCTTCCTGCTTGAAAAACTGAGCAAACTGTTGATCTCTAGTTCTATAATTGTAAATAGATGTTCTAGATTCCAATAAATGTTTTCCTTTCAGCCTAGAACAAAGCAAATCTGCTTTTTCCTTAGTCAAACCCAAATCTCTCACTAAATCATTTAACTCAGCTTGTGTAAACAACTGTTTTAAATTTTCTAGAGAAGATTGAAACTCGTCATCATCCGGTCGGCTTTCATTAAATTCGTAAAACGTCATCAACAGAATGAGGTGGTTCAGGAACAGGACGTCCCGGTCCATGTCCTACCGGCCGATTAGCTGAAGTAAAGTTAGGATAGATAATTACTTTCTTATTTTTGGAGTTATATCTAGAAACATCAACGCTGAAAAAATAACAATCATTTAAATGATTTTCTTGCTCTCTCCATACCATGGGTACTGCAAATCTAAAAGCTTTCTTTTCTTTCTTATACCATTTCCTAAGACCCTCGACACAAACATAACATACTTTGATCGCCGATTTCCACACCAAAATATGCAAAGTACACTTTTTTTACAAAGTCAGTAATGTTTTTTAACTAGAAACTCACCACATGTATAACAAAAAGTGTTGGGAGAGTTTTTACAACCACGATTACCCATATTTTGAGCGTGAATTAAAGTACATGGGTTAAACACTGCTATGTGAGGTTATATTAACTGGAAGAAAACAAACAGCTGTGACATTTATCAAAACTGCCAACCTAATAACATTTGATTTTACTGCCAACCTTATAAAATTCTGATTTTATTGCCAACCTAATAACATTCGAATGATAAAAAATAAACTTTTCACATTTTTAATATTAAAATGTAAAAAATTAGTGGGTGATACGACTTTTTTTATTATTATTTTCGGACTCAGCACACCAAAAAAAACATAGGAATCAGGTAAAATTATTAAAAAAGTTTTTTCATCGTTGGCTTGTGTTATCCTTTGAATTGCTCTCTGGTGAACTTGTAATTTTCTAGTAACTCTCCGTGTCAAAACCCAAGTTTCGCTACCGTATGTTTTTACTGGTAGAATGCATTGGTTATATACTTTACTTTTAAGTTTTCAGGGCAGTTTGGACTAAAAAGGCGAATCCTTCGACGGACTTCCAGTTCTCGATTCACTTTTCCGATTGTAACTTCGTGTCCCAAATGTATATTTAGTATATATATATGTATATATATATATATATATATATATATATATATATATATATATATATATAAATATATATATATATATATATATATATATATATATATATATATATATATATATATATATATATATATATATATATATATATATATATATATATACCACTTGTTGCCCGTGTATGAATATTGCGTCATTAATGATTGTTTGTTCGTTCTTCATGAATTTGGTTTTTGTGATATTCATCTCTAAACCGATCTTTTTTGTTTTAGTATGTAATTTTTAGTGTATTTCTGTCAATTCGATATCATTTTCGGTAAAAAGTACGATGTCATCAGTGACATCCAGACTGTCATATTGTATTCAGTTACCTTTTCTATAAGTTGTCTGACTCTGTAGGTGTTCGATTGTGCTAAATCTTTTTCGGAAGCCTGCTTGATCTTTGGGTTGGTAATGTTCAAACTTCTTGTCTAATTGACTTATAATTATTCTCAAGAATATTTTGTATATGGGCGATAAAAGACTTATTGGCCTATAGTTCTCCAAATTGCTAGGATCTCCTTTTTTGTATTTAAATGTAACTACGGCCGATTCACAGTATTTTGGTATCACTCTTTCGATAAGACATTTATTGGTATCACTCCTTCGATTAGACAGAGACTGAAGAGAGCTATTTGATTAATGGTGGTCCCCCCTCTTTTAGCATTTCCGGCAGGATGGCATCTTCTCCTGCTGATTTTCCATTTTTAACTTAGGTTATCTCTTTTTCAATTTCTTCAACTTCGATTTCTGGTAGATCTTCGGAATCTATATTAAGGATCCTTCGGTTGTCCTCTCTTAATTGTATCAGAGTTTCCTCATCGGCTTTCGACCCGTATAGACTTTAATAGAATGTTTCTGTCACTTTAAGTATTTATGGTCTTTCTTCTATAGTGTTTTCATTTTGGTCTATCAGTATGTTAATTTACTCTTCTGTATGTTCTGAATATATTCAAACCCCTATTCTGTTCTATCAGTTCTTCTATCCATTTCTCTTAGTATTCTCTAATATCCTGTTTTGCCATTCTTCTTGCAATTATATTGATTTCAACGTATCCCACCGTATTTTCTCATTCGACCTTATTAGTTCTCTCCGTTTCTCCAGTAGATGTTTTGTTTTTGTATCAATTGTGTCAATAGATATATCGAAGAATTTTTTGAACATATAAGACCCTAAATTCAAATTTAATGTTAACAGAAACGTTACTGTAGCTGGAAACCTTATCCTTAAAATGAATCCATTAAAGCTTTGTATACCTAAAATTATAGACTATGAATATTTGAAAAAACTACGGGAATTATAATCTTCCAATTTACAGAATTTTGAAAATAAAATTTAGTTTTTCTTGACAAGTACAAAAATAAATGATATTTATTATATTATCAGAGATTGGTTTTATTCAAGTCATTATTTTTCTTAATATGTGCTATTTAGTTATTATTCTAAACTATTGAAAAGCGAGTTTTAGTTTGACACTAGAGTGCATACTACCAAGTAAGTTCATACGCCATTCAAGAATTTCCGGTAGTTTTTATATTCTCATACAACTTTCTTTTTAATGTCCCGTGTATTAATTTAGAATTTTGTCCAGGTCAAAAAAGGTTTCTTATCATGCACAAACTTCTACAAAAAACAAAAAAGTGGAAATAGTAAATTCTTAAAAATTCATTTTACTCATATTTTGTACTGCGAAATATCAAATTATCTTTTTAAACAATTTAAAATAGATTAGAATATGATTTGGAGGCAATTTTATTTTTTCCTTGCATGAAATTCACTAAAATAAAAACTGGTATAACCAAAGAATTTTTTTTTCTTTGGTTTTGTAATTTAAAAATAATAGCATTTCTTGGGAATGTACAAATTTGCAGACGGTTTGCGTCTGCAATTCGAGCTAAATAGTTTGTAGCGTTTATTTTTTACAATACGCCCCCTTAGAATCACGCTATAGGATTTTGTAAGAAAAGTATTAGAATTTTGTAATTACATTTTTACCTCTCACTTGATCAGACAACAAACACAAGTACCTTTTATGATTCCTGATGATGCATAAAGCAAATATACATCCGTACTAGGATTCATTTTGGATGCGCTTTCTACAGCACATGCCTGTCTTGCCTTAATAAATATTCTCCCTTTTTCATAAGAATTACAGGAAGTTTCCAGGAAAAATATATTCCTTGCATTCACACTTGACATAATGTCAGACACGTCTGGAAGAGATTCTTTTGATTTTATGAAGTGGCATGACAGATCTTGTATGTTGGATTTTGGTAGAAGATATATTTTGTTACTCAAGTTAACTAAAAAAATAATGCTGGATGTCATAAGACGGAAAATTAGAAAGCACGCTCGCCAGCCCCGTAATATTTTCATGTTCCGGCCATTATCTAAAAATACAATTTAGGTAATTAGAAAAAAATAAAAGAGATAAAATGTAAACCTAAAATAATGTAACCAAAGTATCTTATTATCTAGAACAATTGAGGTTCAATATGTTAATAATTATTTATGTGTTAGTTAAAAATTGCCAAGGGCCACATGAGTTCCACAAAACCGCATTTCTTAACATACTTTATTCAAGATTTTTTTCTAATAAAATGGAGTTCTTTTTTTATTCATTCTTTATACAATATTAGCTTTGACATAATTATATTTACGGATAAAATTAAATTTTAATTTAATAATAAATTTGAAATTTATAGGGACAATAATACGCCACAAATTTGCCTCCTCACCATTTAAGAAAAAGATCCCACATAAAAGCGTTAATGAATATAATTATCATTTTTATCAATTATATAAATCGAATAGTTTAGTAGGTAATGCTAGTGGTCAGATTTGCGAGTTAATATTATTTAATATTTCATCAAAACTGAGAAAATGTTACTGGGTATTCGTAATAAGTCTAAAAATATCGACACTGAGGATTTTCGAATATTACTTTTTACAGTTTTGAAGCAAATGGAGAAAACTGAATGAACTAACAACCGCTCTTTTCATTTAATAATCCTAGCATAGCTAAATAAAACTTAACATTTGTAAATGGATATACCATCCTCCTAGTTTCGATACTGACTACATGTATAATGTACCGTTAAATATTTGGGCATTAGCATTATAATTGCTATTTAATATTAAACATTTTAAAAATTTATATATACACCTAATGTAAGCCTGTCTAAACCAAAATAGGATACTATTTGGAATCCATTTCCTAAACTAGTGGATTTGCTAACATATTATATATAACTTTTTAAATTATATGACTTAACTTATAAAATTTTAATTTTACTCCAATGTTCCAAATATTAAGTAAATTTAAATAAATCAAACAATATCTGCCACCTTCGTTTCCAGAATTTTTGTATCCAAAATTTTTAATTCTTCAAGAAAAAGCAAAATCTAATCAGTTTAAATTATTGGTGGTGCTTCGAAGAATTTATACGTACTCGAATATATTTGACAACGGAAACAAGAAGTTCGGGTACAATAACGCTAGTTTACAAACAATTACATACAGGATACTATAAATAAGTCAAACTTTTTTTAGCTTATAGCGTAAATGCAACGGATCGGAAAGGCAAGGTGGGGACATAGAGCATAACCTTGATCCTTGAAAATTTTTCTCCTTAGAAACGTTTTACGGGAGCGAAGCATACCTCTCTTTTAAAAATTCAATATCATTTACACACACAAATGAAGCTACTGGGTGTTTAACTATTAAATAACCAAGTTAACCTTGAGCATTTTGTGTTCCGTACGTTGATTGCTTTTAAAACAAAAAAATTTGTTACGGAAGTATAAAATGATCAGTGACTACACAAAACACACCTCAAATGAGTTTTTAACAAAGTTTGTTTCCGATCTTTACTGAAAACCAGTTAAATTATTAAAAGTACTGCACTCGTGATAATTTTCGTTTAATCTACACCCTGTGGAGAATATTACAGGATTTTTTCAAAATTTTTTGATCAGTACTTTTCGAGATATGGGGAGGACAGTGATTTTACGCGATTTTTTGAAAATTATACAAAGGAAAATGTGCGCAAATATTACAACATATATATTTTTGAATTTATGTTTTCACAAGCTTTCATTTGACACCCCACTCGATGACCTAGTAATTTTTTTTTCACTTCCGATTTCATCCTCCAAGACTAACACCCTAAGTCAAAATTCAACTTTTAGAACTACGAGGTTCGGATGAATCTATCAATTCCTATATTAGTAACAGATTTCAACTTTCTGTGTCAAATAGTTTCGCAGAAAATCGGATGTGACAGACAGACAGACGGCCACCGAAGTGATCTTATTAGTGTTCCGTACGGAGCACTAAAAATATGGAAGGAATATAAAGTTTTTATTGTATTCTAAATAAGCCAATACTGATTATTTTTAGATTAATTAAAAGCCGGTTTCTTTGTGATAAAATATAACGATCGGTTTTTAATTGATTTCACTTTAAAAGAATTAAAATGTTTGAAATTAGGGCATATCTATTAATAAAAGTCGTATTTTTTTTAACTAAAGATCTTTAGTTTCAGTCGCAAGAAAAAAAAAAGTAAAAAGTCGTGCTATTTTAAAGGCATCATCCATCATTTCCGCTAGTCTCTCTGTCCGTTGGTCTTTCTTGAATGAGATAGAATATTAAATTCAAATTTGATAAACATGTAATAACCGAAGGTGTTATTTATTTACTATAACATTATGAGAATTTTTCTTATTTTTTGGCTGAGATAGTGAAGAGATTTCAAACAATTATTTGTAACATATAAGAAGTTGAAAAAGTGGGGAGTGGAGGGGTTGCTTCCTATTTATCATGTTATACGTTTTTTTTTTCCCGGATTATTGGAGTCAGAAAGAATCTAAAGTCTTTTTATAAATTTTAATTACTTATAATTAAACATATTATGACTTAATGAGGAGCGGTAGGACCTCAAGAGGTTGTGTTTGTATAAATCATGTTTTACCTCATGTTTAAGGAGTCCAGGAATCTGAAAATTATGTTATATTTTATTACTCTCAATTGTTTACGGTCAAACATATATAAGGTTAATAGTGTAGGGAAGGGGGTCAAAAGGTGTTACGTCGTATAGATCGTATTATAAATCCTTTTTAGAGTTTTTGGAATTGACGAATCTTTAAAAGGTATTATTACTTCCTATGCTAAGCTGATTTGTAAAAAAATAACCCTTCTAGATTTTTGTCTATATAACTTATAAGTACTACTTAGGAGTTTTTTGAGTCTGATTAAAAGACTATCTTTCTCTCTGAAGAGGAATTCAATGCGAATTTTTGTGACTATGATACGAAAAACTTCATTGAAAATATATGGGAAGTAGAGAACCTCCTCAACGAATGACTATGAATACGGTCTTACGAAGTTATTTTTTACCCTTAAGGATTGCAACATAGCATGTACTGTACCATAAGGTCTTTACATCTTTCGACAAGTTCGACAACACCTAACATAAATCGTTTTTCAAGGGCAGTATGTAATAATCTTAAAGATAATTTTATTAATTAATTATTAAGCTTGTATGTGTTACTTACATTCGGTAATGGCTCATGACACGAAACTAAATTTCCATAATTATTTTTACTGTTCCTTACGGAACACTTATGTATTGACTTATGACAGATGAACACCGAAGTATATGGACACTTCGGTGTCGATCTGTCCATCTATCCGTCTGTCCATCTCTCCGTATGTCTGTCCATCTGCCACACCCAATTTTCTCCCAAGCTATTTGACATAGAAAGTTAAAATTATCGGAATTGATGTCACTGATTATTTTATACCTCCATAACAAAATTTTTTATTTTAAAAACAATCACCGTATGGAACACTACGAGGCTGGTTTGAAAAGTCCGTGCAAAAATAAAAACTACTTATGTTTGGGGTAAACCTTTTTTATTTTTCGACAAAGCCTCCTTTTAGGCTTATACACTTCGTCCAACGATGTTCTAGTTTGTTGATCCCTTCCGAATAATAGGATTTGTCCCAGTCTGCAAAATATCCATTAGTGTCTGCAATCACCTCCTCGTTTGAATAAAATCTTTGTCCCGCCAGCCATTTCTTCAAATTGGGGAACAAATAGTAGTCCGAGGGAACCAAGTTTGGAGAATAGGGGGGATGTAAAACGAGTTGGAATCCTATTTCCATTAATTTTGCGACCACAACTGCTGAGGTGTGTGCTGGTGCGTTGTCGTGATGGAAAAGGACTTTCTTGTGGGCCAATCGCGGGCGTTTTTCTTGCAGCTCGGTTTTCAAACAGTTCAATAACGATGAATAATATTCACCTGTGATAGTTTTACCCTTTTCCAGATAGTCGATGAGGATTATCCCTTACGAATCCCAAAAGACAGTCGCCATAACCTTTCCGGCCGAAGGAACGGTCTTCGCCTTTTTTGGTGCAGATTCCCCCTTGGTAACCCATTTTTTAGATTGTTATTTGGTCTCAGGAGTATAGTAATGTATCCATGTTTCATCCACAGTGACGAAACGACGCTTAAAGTCCTCCGGATTCTTCTGAAACAGCTGCAAACCATCCTTGCAACACTTCACACGATTCCGTTTTTGGTCAAGCGTGAGCAATCGCGGGACCCATCTTGCGGATAGCTTTCTCATGTCCAAATATTTGTGCAAAATATTATGTACCCGTTCAGTCGAGATGCCCACAGCACTAGCAATCTCACGCACCTTAACTCTTCTGTCATCCATCACCATATCATGGATTTGATCAATGATTTCTGGAGTCGTAACCTCCACAGGCCGTCCAGAACGTTCAGCGTCACTTGTGCCCATATGGCCAGTCCGAAAATTTTGAAACCACTTATAAACTGTTCTAATCGAAGGTGCAGAGTCACCATAATGTTTATCAAGCTTCTCTTTAGTCTCCTGAGGCGTTTTGCCTTTCATAAAGTAATGTTTAATCACCACACGAAATTCTTTTTCGTCCATTTCTTGAAAATCACTCGACTTCCTTGATTCACACGAATGCCAAACACAAAGAAATAGACCAATATGGCTGAAACTTGGTGTGCGTTCATTCAAGAGATGCTACTAACTAAACATGACCTCGATACGCGCCGGTGGTTCCATCTCTCGGACTTTGCACGGACTTTTCAAACCAGCCTCGTAATTACGCACCTTTGACTCGCCTCTATTAAAAAAGTAAACCAACTACCCAATAATAAAAAATGCACAACGGACATAATGCCGCTTTTTCATTTATCATTATCTGATTTACTGTATTTACAAACATTAATTAATGAAAAAAGTTTGATATTTTATTGTGTGTATTTTGTTACATTAATGGTTTTGGTTTTGTTGGAAAAATAACCATCAACTATTTCTATTGATCATTGCCAATGTTGATTTATGTAATAATGCCTACCGAGACAGTAAATAATTACAATTAAAGGTTTATATAATATAACGTTTAATTTAGTTCATGATACGGGCATTTTTTTAATTTTGTTTACATATGCCGCTTTTACAGGTGAATTATAATTAGACTACATGGTAGCCAGTAAAAGTAATGTATTTTTATATTCTTATTTATTTTAAGCATTTTTAGGTTGAACTGGTAGAATAATGGCTTAAATCGTATATAACAGTATATGTTCAATTACAATTACATTATGCTAGTTTACGGTAATATAAGAAAAACAAAAATAATCGGTATGTGTGTTATTTTACGTAGATTTCAATCAAGTTGGTAGTAGAATTCTAACTAAAACTAAAAAAGTTGAAATTTCTGTATTGTGATTAAAGATGATATAGGCAATGTATGTTTTTTCTAAACTGATCTGCAATTATGCCTTAATGCAAATTTATGTGATATAAGAGAAACAGAAGAAAAGGCAGATTTTTTTTTAATTAGTTTTATACTATGGCAATTCGTGTTACTCAATTTCATTTACAACATGATTGAAGTTAAAAGCGCTTCAGGAATTGGGCATGTGCAGAAAAAGCGATTCATTGTGGCCTCAAGTCGCTGTATATTGTATATTTTACTTGATAGGAAACACATTCATGAGCAATTTATTCCGAAGGATTTAAGTTCTCCAAATAAAAGAATTCCCGAAAAGAATATTACGAGAAAGGACAAAATGAAATTCATACGAATGCAGTTTATTAACTCAACGTATGTGTCTAGCATGCATTACGCTAAGTGGAATCAAACTTGCTACATCCACTGAATCATTTTCATCAATGCGCTACTAGAATAGAAAAGACACCCAAATCATTAACATGTTTTCATATTGTAACATTCATTTTTTCCTAGATTTTAAGACCATGTAATGTTACTGATTTTTTCACTTCAAATTGTACTTATTTTCATTTTTGTACCGAACGGTATATTAAACAGAGATTCCAAGACGTTCGGTATAGTGTGTTGTGCGGGTTCCTGACCGAATCTACCGCTACGCCGCGATTGGTGAAAAGTTTGTATCCGCAGTTTTGGTTCCGGCGTCGCCATATTACCGGCAGAGTTGGGATGGTTTATTTAAGGGCCTGAAGACCGACTATCGAGGCTGTTTTCCATCGAGCCGCAGCCGGGCTATTTTTCCATCGAGTCGCCGAGTAGGCTTCGTACCATCTAGCCGACAGGCTAATTTTCATGAGAGTCGCCAAGTAGGCTTCCTTCGACTGAGCTACAAAAAAAAAGCTCAGAACAACCATCATGCGAGCTAAGTAAAAGTACCAGTTTCGTAACTAAAAGCCGTAGTGGGCTTTCAAAGTGTTAGCTAGAAAAACTGTGCAATCGGTCGAATGCCATCAAAGCAGGAATAAGAACAGTAAGTTACCCAAAATTCCTTCAATAGACTTATTCCAGAGCAGTGCCTTAACAACAATTTAAAAAGACTAAAAAGTGAAGTGTAAAGCACTATTTTTCGTCTTCGGGGGTTATCATAGCCAGGATTTAAATGTAATAACCACTAGTTAGGCTAGAATTTTTTTTGTAGAACTGCAAAGGTTGGAACTTTTTATTTTAAAAAACATGAATAAATTCTCTTTTTTTGTTGATTAAAGCTAGTGTCTCACTGAATACCTATCCTACTTTTCAGGACAAGAATGGCTGTAACAAACTGATTTTTTTATTTTCCAACAATACATTCTTTCAGTATTTTTTCCATTTTTTTAGCTGAAGTTAGATCCTTTCTATTTTAAAATGGATGGTGCCCAAAATTTGTACAGCTAAAGCTTTTTAAAAATAGAAAATAGTTCCAAAAAGACGTAAGACAATTATCTCTTACCCATATCTCTCTACCAAGGAAAACTGAGCTAGTGTGTGTTTAATTTCTTTAGTTCTTTTAAAATCAGGATTCACTCAATTCATTATCAGAAATTAAAGCGGGGCTGCAAGAAAATTGTGCTCAAGCTTGGGGTGTCCAATATTCAAACGGTACAAAATGACGCAGTGTACGTGGGGCGCAATTAAACACCTTTTCATAAGTTACAAAATGACACCACAACGTGCGGGCAAGTTCCAATGTTACAAAATTGCGCTCAAGCGTGGGACAAACAACTTCTCACAGGGTACAAAAAAAAGATGCCTCAAACTGAGGACAGTTTCTCATGTTACAAAATTACGCCCAAGCTTGGGGCAACATTTTTTCAAATGTTACAAAATAGCGCTGTCAACGCGGGGCTTTTGGAATTTTATTTTTAAAAAAAAAAGGGTTCAGTGTACTAGCTTTCGAACAAAGTAAAAGCTCTAACTTTGCAGATATTTTTATTTCATAATATTTATTAAACGAAACTACACTATAGCAGTAAGACAAAAGCAGGAAATTTGTAGAATTATTTATTTCAATTTATCCGATGGTGGTTTAGATATTAGAACTTTGTTAATTGACTCTAAGATAAGCGATTCCTACTTTTTCTTAACAGCTAGCTTTATAGTTCAGATAAGCAAATGTGCTGGTTTACTTTAATTTTTTTGCTGTGTTAGATTTATTTTACGGTAAACCGAACAAAAAAACTGTTCTTTTTTCTCACCTATATTTTGCATGAATATTAAAAATACTTTGCTGATACGAAACGGTATTTAGAGATTTTTTTATAGGAAATTCTTAAGATATTTAGTAAAGGAATGTTAATACAAGGCGATACTTAGAAATTTTTTTGAAATTGTCGAAGATTTTTTTTAATGTTTGGTAAAGAAGTTTACATATTTTAAGTGCCTTTACGTATTTTTTTTTTAGACTATTGGAAGCACAGGAGAAATATTTTTATGATTTTTTAAACAATTCTTTTAAATTGTATTCATTTATCATGGAAGCTTTCAATTTTAAAGTCAATCACTTACTGGAAAATGAATTAGACTATGAACTGAAAATCCGTCGTACTTTCTCAGAACGTCCGGTCGCGGATAAAAGAAAGATTCTAACGAGGATCTTAAGTAAAGAAATATTCCAATAGATCAGATTGGACTAAATAGTTACAAAAGGTTTCAGATTTTTTTTTAAGTCTAATAAAAATTCTCCTTCTCAAATTAAAACTCCTGTTTCTCCAAATGGTCACATGTCTCCTTTATTCGTGCATAAATATTTAGATAATGGACCGCATATAAAGATAAATCTATTAGGTGCCCATTTCTCGGCTTTACTTGACTCTGGTGCAAATGCCTCCGTTTTAGGTCAGAATGGTATAAAATTTTTAAGTCGTTTAAGTATAAAAATATGCCACGTCAAAAATAAAAGTGTTACCACTGCAGATGGCAGCCGTCTAAAAGTATTAGGTACTGTTGAGTTGCCGCTAGTCTGCAATGGTCATTGTTTAGTAATTTCTGCTTTAGTAGTACCTTCTCTATCACATACTTTGGTTTTAGGATGTGATTTTGCACAAAAATTCGGAATTTCAGTAAATTTTCATGGTATCCACAGTCCCTAGAAGTCGATTCTAATACAAGTTTTAAAGATTGTTATTCAGAAAGTTCTTTAGAAAACCTTTTCTCGCGTCTATGTACCCTAGATGATCTCTCGCGGACGGAACGCTTAAAGGCAGAAAAAGTAATAAGCTCTTTCAAAGAAATAAGTAGTAAAGATAGGTTAGGCCGAACGAATAAAATCACCATGTCTATAGATACGGCTGATGCCAGTCCTGTAAAGACAAGGCCCATCGCCATGTCTCCGTACATGTCAAAAGTATTAAATAAGGAGTTAGACGAAATGTTGAAACTCGGAGTGATATCGTCTATGCTTTGACGGTAGAAAGCTCAACGAGGTCAGCAAATTTGATAACTATCCCTTACCGAACATCGACAGAATTTTGACATCACTCAGGAATGCTAAGTATGTATCCTCGATAGATCTTAGAAAGGCTTTCTGGCAAATTCCTTTAGACAAATCCTCTAAGGAAAAGACCGCTTTTGCAGTAGTAGGCCGAGGTCTATTTCAGTTCGTCACTATGCCGTTTGGTCTAAAGAACGCTGCTCAAACTCAGCAACGTTTAGTGGACGCTATTTTTGGTCCGAAATATGAGCCACATATTTTTACCTATCTAGATGATATTTTAGTAACATCGGAAGACTTCGAATCGCATATACGCTTACTTAAGGAAGTAAAAGATAAATTGAAAGAGGCTGGACTGACGATAAATTTGAGCAAATGTGATTTTTTCAAAACTTCTCTAAAGTTTTTAGGCTATATTGTAGGCTCAAATTCCTTGCGTACCGATCCGGATAAAGTAGCAAGCATGGTTAATTTTGCGAGACCTACTAATACTACGGAAGTTAAGCGCTTCGTAGGAATGTGTTCGTGGTACAGACGTTTTATCGAGAATTTTTCTACCCTGTTGTCGCCTATTAATGACCTTTTGAAAGGACGAAAAAAAGAACAATCAATAGATTGGACAAAGGCAGCCGAAGAATCTTTTATAAAGATTAAAGAGCTATTGGTTTCAGCTCCAATTTTATCCCAACCAGATTTTTCCCAACAGTTTTATATTTCTAGCGATGCTTCTAATACCGGTTTAGGGGGCGTCCTAACACAGAAAATCAATGGTGAGGAAAGAGTGATAGCGTATGCCAGTAGAACTTTATCAAAGGCTGAACGTAACTATTCGGTTGTTGAAAAAGAATGTTTAGCAGTACTCTTTAACATCGAAAAGTTTCGACCTTACATAGAAGGTGTTCCTTTCACGGTCATAACAGATCATTATAGTTTATTGTGGTTTAATTCTATTAAAAACCCTAGTGGCAAACTAGCGCGTTGGGCGATTAGGCTGAGACAACATACATTTAATTTAATTTGGCCAAAAATGTGTTTTGACATCTTAAAGTTCGTGAGGACTTGTGAAGTATGTGGAGCGCAGAAATCTCCAAATGCACTACCTATGGGACTGATGGGAAAAGAGAAAACGGTTAATTACCCTTTTCAAGTCATAGCAGCTGATCTAGTAGGCCCATTCCCACGTTCAAAAAGGGGAAATAAATGGCTTCTCGTGGTTTCTTGCTGGTTTACAAAGTATACCATGCTATTCCCTTTGAAAAGCTCTAAAGCTGAATATATAGAGAGAATTTTGGAAAATAATGTCTTTCTAATCCACGGTGTTCCATCGGTCTTAATATGCGATAACGGTACTCAGTTTACCTCTAAAAGTTTTAAGAGCTTAAGTGAAACTTATGGTTTTAACATCCGTTTTAATCCCGTGTACTCTCCCCAATGTAATTTTGTGGAACGTAATAACCGAACAGTCGGGACCGCTTTAAGAAGTTACGTGGATTCACATGACACTTGGGATGGCAATATTTCCAAAATCCAACAAGCGATAAATACCGCAAGACACGAAGTAACCGGGGTTCACACCGTCTTTCTTAGTTTACGGCAGACATATACCTCTATCCGGATCGTATTATAAAAATTTGGATTTGGATGTCAATGTTGACAGCGAAATAATTCCGGGTAACAGGGGTGAGTATGCCGAAAATTTAAAGGGTTTAAAAGATATTTTCACCGACGTGCGTAGTAGGATACATAAGGCTTATGAACGGAACAGTAAGTCTTACAACCTTAGAAAAAGGGATTTTGCCTTTAATATAGGTGATCACGTTTGGCGAAAAAATAAAATTCTTTCCAGTGCAGCAGATAAATTCACATCTAAGTTGGTACCTAAGTATGTGCGTTGCGTGATTAGAGAGAAGATTTCAGATTTAGTTTATGGTTTAGTTAATTTAGATGGGACTAAAATAGGACGATGGCATATTAAAGACTTAAAACCATTCAACGGACCTAACCCTAATGAAAGTTTGTCAGGAGAAGAATAATTTATATTTACATTACATTATCTTAATTGCTTTACTTTTTTTTTTGATGTTGCTCTGTAGAGGTGACGACCTCGTTTTTTTTTGACTGTTATAAAAGTTGAGCAGAGTATAGCTTACTTTTATTATTTTTGCTAAGGTTTTGGGTACTGATCATATCCAAACTTAGGCTGATGGTAGTTGATGTTTAGCATCGACTCAGCTGTTGCGAGCTTGCGAAAGAGTCACACTCAGGATTTATCATAAGACTGGTATGTCGGTGGTCGCGGGATTTGATTTGCTTATGACCCCAAATAATATCCAGTTCTTGACACTTGGAAGCGAAATTTTGATTAGAGGCAATCCAAGGTGATCTTGAGTTAGGACAAGCGCAAGATGTAGCTCGTGTAGTGTGATGTAGAGTCAAAATTTTTAAGAGCAATTTCAAAGTTCGTTACCCGAGTGGGTGTATTTTTATTACCTTAATGGTATATGTTGGGTGCAATTAAGAGTAAATTGATTTTGGTTTATCCAGTAAGTCTAAGACTTGGATTATTTTGATTTAGATCTTCTTCTGAATTGACAAACTGAGGGTATTTTCTATTTTTTTTCAGAGCCGTTTAAACGTTACCTTTGAGTCACTAATTTTTTTAAACATTTTTTTTTGCATGGACTCATAGGCGTATGTTGAGTTTTTTCGGTCTACTATCAGATTGATAGGAAATTGAAGTCCTGCAGGAGAACTAAAGGCTGATCATTTACAAGAGATGAGAGCAGAGTAAGACAGTCGTTTCACAAAGAAATGATCAAAATCTGATACCGAGATGAGAACCTTGTCAAGAGAGGCTAAGCGCAGTGAAGGAAGATTCCTAACCGAATTTTTAGATTTTCACCAGATAATCTAGAAGTTTGGGCTGACAGAAAACGGTTATGCCTGATACCTGTAGCAGTTTCTTCTAGAGGCTATTGTCTAGGAAGACGATTAACACCATGATCGAATATTTTAGCTGTCGACGATGTTTTCTTCTTGTTTCTGATTAAGCTGGAAAAGCTCTTGTCGTCTTCAAAAGTTTTGTTGCGTCGCCACCAAAAATTTGAGAAATTTTTGCTTCATGTAGCTTTTTAAGCTCATTTTCGTTTTTTTTAAAATTTCATTAGAAGCTTGGTTAAGTCAACCTTGTAAACCTTTTAGGTTGTATCCCATGAGTTATTTGTTTTTACAGGCTGTGATGCACCGGGTGCTAACAGATGCCGTTACGACGTTTGGCAGGGAGTTAGTCTTCCTGAGGAACAGACTGATTGGAAGGGTAGTCTATGGGGGGCGCACGTTTAACCTTTGGGACCTTTAGAGGTTTTGTTACCCAATGGCTATTCCTATTTGAGCCAAAGGAGAGCCTAGCTACTGTAGTCGACCTCAGCTCCAATTAGCCTATTAGTGGTGACAGGCTGTTGGCAGTAGTGTGTTTCGGAACACCCTAATGATTAATTTTTTTGACTTATGGTGGTGTGGTAGACACCGTTTTAGTTTAGTGGATGCTATAATCTACTCCCTTTTGTTGGTGGACTCCAGGGTCACCAATTCTGTATTTTATTGTCTCCACCATTCAGTATATCGTGGTGAGGTGTTTGTCTCCTGTTATGTGGGATGGATTGAATGTTTTTCATTGTTGTTCTAGGGCGAGACCAGTACACGAGGGTTCTTCATGCAACTTGGAGAAGCGCAATGCTGGTTAAGTTTTATATCTCTGTGTAGCCACCCTGAAGAATGATGGAGGGCGTTTTTTCTGGCTCATGTTTCTAGGCAGATTTGTCACTTTGGTGCGATGTGCCGAAGATTTGATTAGCTTTTGCTAAGAGCTTTCACCAAGCTCAGTATGGAGTTATCATAACCAAGAGTTTGGGATTTGAACTCCTGTATGTATTTCTGTATATATTTCTGTATATATTTCTGTATATATTTCGGTGTATGTTGGTTGCCTGAGGGCATGTGCTCAAAATGTGTGATTTTGAGTCGTTTTGTTTATGGACTCCCATATATAGGATTATGACTTTAGGGAGGTCCTATTTCGAGACTTGATGTCTCATATAGTTATGTTACCAGAGTGTTTTGTTGGCGATGAGCTGACGTGTTTTTCTGGCGATCAACCAGAGCGTTTTTCCCTGGCGATTTTAGCATGTCTAGATGTCTTAGGACGTCGACATTGCGCGATAGAGTGCGATTATTTTCTGAGTGCGACTAGTAGTGATACTAGGTTTGGAATGTTCTCTTAGCGATGAGCTAGAGCATTGATAGCGATTTTTCCCGAGCGTTCGTCTGGATATTTATCCAGATATTTTTTTTTGGCCTTGTGCTAAATGGTCTGACAAGACTTTTCCTTTTAGTGTAAGTGTTTGCACTAGAGTCATTTTTTATTTTTTTTCTTTATTTAAGAATTTTTATAAATTTCTTTTGCTGAAATAGAAAATTTTCAGACAATCCTTAAAATGTTTTAAGGGGGGTGTTCATATTTTATTTCAGTTCACTTTTTTGATTAGACAAGAGTCTAGACAAAGTTATATTTTTTGTTTTGGTAACAATAACAGAGCTGATTCTTTTATATAAGAAGACCGAGATTGTTATTTTGGAAAGGTATTTCTTATGTTCATGCAAGGATTTTTATTTGCTTTTTGATGTACTTAACCTTAGTGCTTAATTAAGTTAAGTCTAGTTATAAGATTCTTGTGTACTTGCAAAGATTTTTATTTGGTTTTCATTGTACTTAATATTAGTGCTTAATTAAGTTAAGTCTAGTAGTAAGGTCCGAAGTTTGTACTTTTGTTTTAAGTTCTGACCTCAGTATTAAGTGATAGTGTACCACTTTGTACCTCTTCATAAGTAGCCTAAGTTTAATAGACTAGTGTAGTCTATTTCTTTTTGGAAGGGGGTAAATGTAACATTCGTTTTTTCCTAGATTTTTAGACCATGTAATGTTACGAATGCAGTTTATTAACTCAACGTATGTGTCTAGCATGCATTACGCTAAGTGGAATCAAACTTGCTACATCCACTGAATCATTTTCATCAATGCGCTACTAGAATAGAAAAGACACCCAAATCATTAACATGTTTTCATATTGTAACATTCATTTTTTCCTAGATTTTAAGACCATGTAATGTTACTGATTTTTTCACTTCAAATTGTACTTATTTTCATTTTTGTACCGAACGGTATATTAAACAGAGATTCCAAGACGTTCGGTATAGTGTGTTGTGCGGGTTCCTGACCGAATCTACCGCTACGCCGCGATTGGTGAAAAGTTTGTATCCGCAGTTTTGGTTCCGGCGTCGCCATATTACCGGCAGAGTTGGGATGGTTTATTTAAGGGCCTGAAGACCGACTATCGAGGCTGTTTTCCATCGAGCCGCAGCCGGGCTATTTTTCCATCGAGTCGCCGAGTAGGCTTCGTACCATCTAGCCGACAGGCTAATTTTCATGAGAGTCGCCAAGTAGGCTTCCTTCGACTGAGCTACAAAAAAAAAGCTCAGAACAACCATCATGCGAGCTAAGTAAAAGTACCAGTTTCGTAACTAAAAGCCGTAGTGGGCTTTCAAAGTGTTAGCTAGAAAAACTGTGCAATCGGTCGAATGCCATCAAAGCAGGAATAAGAACAGTAAGTTACCCAAAATTCCTTCAATAGACTTATTCCAGAGCAGTGCCTTAACAACAATTTAAAAAGACTAAAAAGTGAAGTGTAAAGCACTATTTTTCGTCTTCGGGGGTTAACATAGCCAGGATTTAAATGTAATAACCACTAGTTAGGCTAGAATTTTTTTTGTAGAACTGCAAAGGTTGGAACTTTTTATTTTAAAAAACATGAATAAATTCTCTTTTTTTGTTGATTAAAGCTAGTGTCTCACTGAATACCTATCCTACTTTTCAGGACAAGAATGGCTGTAACAAACTGATTTTTTAATTTTCCAACAATACATTCTTTCAGTATTTTTCCATTTTTTTAGCTGAAGTTAGATCCTTTCTATTTTAAAATGGATGGTGCCCAAAATTTGTACAGCTAAAGCTTTTTAAAAATAGAAAATAGTTCCAAAAAGACGTAAGACAATTATCTCTTACCCATATCTCTCTACCAAGGAAAACTGAGCTAGTGTGTGTTTAATTTCTTTAGTTCTTTTAAAATCAGGATTCACTCAATTCATTATCAGAAATTAAAGCGGGGCTGCAAGAAAATTGTGCTCAAGCTTGGGGTGTCCAATATTCAAACGGTACAAAATGACGCAGTGTACGTGGGGCGCAATTAAACACCTTTTCATAAGTTACAAAATGACACCACAACGTGCGGGCAAGTTCCAATGTTACAAAATTGCGCTCAAGCGTGGGACAAACAACTTCTCACAGGGTACAAAAAAAAGATGCCTCAAACTGAGGACAGTTTCTCATGTTACAAAATTACGCCCAAGCTTGGGGCAACATTTTTTCAAATGTTACAATATTCCAAGGAATGTAGAAATACAACGTATTTTTGAGAACAGAGCCCCAAACATAAGAGTAGTATGCCATCATTGTTCGAATTCGAGCTTTTATAAGATTGTAAGGCCCAATTTTCGACTGCTGAGGAACCCAGAAATTCGATCGCAAGTAACTGAAACACTCAACCAAGAAATAAGTCAAACAATTTCAGTAGGCTACTTGCTATCAGTCGAAGTCACATTGGAGTCATTTAAAAATATCTGTGTCAAAGTTCAAAACGAAAAACTTAATATGCCAACAAAGACAGCAAAAAGAGAATGGATGACCCAGGAAGTATTGGGACGTATGGATGAAAGAAGATGGTATAAAAACAATAACAAAACTAAATATAAAGAGATCAGTAAATAGATTCGGAAGCTTACGAGTATAAGAAAGGCTAAAGAAAAGTGGATGGAAGAACAATGTCAGAAAATGAAAGAATTACAGCTAAAGCATGATTATTTCAGTATGTATAAAAAAGTTAAAGAAGTTACCGGTCGAAACAGTACACGAACACCAACATATTTAATAAACGGTAATAACCAGATATTAACCGAACAAAAAGAGCTAAAAGAAGAATGAGCTCGATACATTAAAAATACCTTTGATGACGACAGAGAATTACCAGAACTCATTACGGACGGAATTTCTTTAAATATACTCCCAACAGAAGTTAGGGATGCAATAAAACATGCAAAAACTGAAAAGGCTCCTGGACCTGATAATCTTTCTGTGGAGATGTTTCAACTTTTAAATGAAGAAAATATTTCTATCTTGTACAGCTGCATAAATTCTATCTATAGTACAGGAACTATACCAAGGAATTGGCTGAAGTCTGTGTTCATACCATTACATAAAAGCCAAATGCGAACAGATGTGAACAGTACCGTCCTATAAGCCTAATGAGCCACGCTTTGAAAGTAATGGTTAAGATCATTCCCCATAGAACACGCAATAAATGCGAACAAGATGTTAGCGAAGAGCAATTCGGATTTAGACAAGGATTTGGAACTCAAGAAGCACTGAGTGTATTTTTACAGAAATGTAGAGATCAAAGAAAGGACATTTATTTGTGTTTTATCGACTACGAAAAAGCATTTATCCAAGTCAGGCATCCACAATTAATACAAATGCTTCAAAATATGGGCCTTGACAAAAGTGACATCAGATTCATTACTCACTTATATTGGGATCAGGTGGCGACGATACGAGTAAATAGAAGAGAGACTGAGGAAATAGAAATAAAAAGAGTTGTTCGTCAGAGATGTGTTCTTCCCCCGCTCCTGTTTATTCTATACTTCCAGAAGGCCTTAGAGAATGCCACAGATGGTATCAAAGTTAATGGCAAAATCATTAACAACCTAAGGAACGCTGATGATGCCGTTATTATAGCAGAGAGAGCGGATGGACTTCAGCGTCTTATGAACAATATATCTAGGGAAGGCGATATTTTAGGCATGACAGTAAACATTAATAAAACGAAACTAATGGTCATTTCAAGAACACCCGGGTTGCAAACAGATATTCGTGTTTACGATCAATTGATAGAACAAGTAAGCAAATTTTAATACCTAGGGTGTTAGGTAACTAATGATTTGAATCCTGAAGTTGAGGTACGAGTTCGCATTGAAATGGCTAAAGCGGCTTTTCTCAAAAAGAGACACCTCCTCACAGACAGACTCAACCCTTTCTTTAGATACTCGTTATCGTTTTATAAAGGTATATATATATATATATATATATATATATATATATATATATATATATATATATATATATATATATATATATATATATGTATATATATATATATATATATATATATATATATATATATATATATATATATATATATATATATATATATATATATATATATATATATATATATATATATATATATATATATATCCAGTGCTTTTATATGGAGTCGAGGCCTGGACCTTCGGAATACGATCAATGAATCGTTTAGAATCTTCCGAATTATGAGTCATGCGCAGAATATTGAAGATCTCTTGGACAGAGCGTCCTAATAATGAAGATGTACTTCGTCGAATGGGTAGAGAAAGAGAACTATTGTCATTTATTAAAAGACAAAAAACTCTTTACTTGGGACATATTTACGTTACTCACTCCTCCGGTTGTTGATGGAAGGGAGGATTGAAGGGAAAAGAGGTGTGGGGCGTCGAAAATGTTCCTGGCTGAAAAATATACGAGATTGGACAGATCTGGATACCCACACTTTATTGAGAATTGTCCAGGATAGGGAAAAATTCGCCGTGATTACAGCCCAACTTCAGTAATAGAGATGGCACTATAAGAAGAAGATAAGATTGAAAGTTGTGTAGCGTATAGCTTTCTAGTATGAAATAATATGCCCAGCTTTTCAGAAGATTTATTTGCTATGTATGCAACATGATTATGCCAATAGGTAACGCTAAGCAAACTAAGTGACAATGCTAATGAAATGGAATGTCCCTTTATAACTGTGTTGGGTTCGTCAACTTTAACTTTTTAGCCAGTATCCTGGAATTTGTATGGTTAAATTTTACTTAGTTACTACCTCGACAAGACAAAATTCCTTCCAGGTCTTTATTAGATTGAGCAACATCCTGTAGCCCGCGGATGTTTGCATGGGTAGCTGATGTTATAGCATACAAGGTAAATGTAGAAATACGCACACTCTCATCGGCAAAACTGTAGCATAGATTTTTGATCTTTTCCAGCAAATCATTGTAAAGAAGATTTATTAGTTTCTCCTTTATCGCTAAGTACAAAGTTCTTATTATTTTCTTAAGTGTTACTGGAAAATTTCTGTCATTATTAGGGAGAATTTTTTTAAAGCCTAATATTGAATTTTTTCATTTTTGAGATCTGACTCTCTGGTAATAAAAAACTTAGTGAAGTACTTTAAAAACAATTTACGTAAATAAAAAAATTTACCCAGCAGTCGGTTATTGTTACTAATATCTAAAAGATATTTGATCAGTGAATATCCATACAGTGACAGGCAGGAAGGGTGCTACTTATGAGATTTTTCTTTATTAGTAAATTTAGAAAACGAGTAAATCTATATATGAATTTTGCATGACTTGAAACCCAGAAAATGATTTTGCAGTGCCGATTGTCATTTGTCGTTTGGCGGGAACTTTGAATTCTCGAAAGTTTAAAGCCTCAAACTCACTTTATTTGTTAAAATATCAAAAACATTTTTTAGGAAAAAGTGTTAAGAACTGCATTTTATGGTAGTATGCATCACAACCAATAACTAAAAAATAATGACTTTCGTAAAACCGCAACTGCCGCACGAAACATTATGGAATAGTTTGAGGTTTTTGTTTTTTTAAGGGCACTCTAGCGTCACAATTTTATTGCAGAAAAAAGAAAAGAAAACTAGTGAATTAATATTTACAAGAGGTAACAAAGGCATTGACTATATAGGCCACAAAGAAAATAAATTGCAGACACTTCACGAAGTAACTAAACTAAAAAAAAACAGTAAACTTAAAAAAAATTATCCAGTTTGCCCACCGCCTAATTCTATGCACCGAATTGTTCACGAATAGAATTATTTTAAAACAGGTCTTAACATGTGCGGAATAACACTATTTACATACAGTTTAATATTTCTTAAAGGTCTCTGACCATAAACTTTCTTCTTGAGATAGTTTCATAAAAAATCTAGCGATATTAAGTCCGGAGATCTCGCTGGCCAAGAATTAACAGAATAACGTCCAATCTACTAGTCTTTAAATCGTTTTTGCCTTTTTTGGACTTGCAGCGTTCTGTGAATTCTTGTAAAAAATTAAATATTTTTGTTTTTGAGAATTATAGGTAGCTTTCCGAACTTAAACTTTGTGGAAAAAAGAAAGGGTCAAGAATTTGGGTGTTTAATATACCACATTATCCTAATAGAAAATTTGCATTTTCGTCTGCCGCCTATCTGCAATTCTAGAATCTAGTAGAGCATCATAATCTCCTTCTTGTAATAAATTTTGGTTTGTGAGAACAATATACCTATGTATAACCTATATGTTTTATATATATATATATATATACAGTAATACCCCGCTTTACGCGAGGGATACGTTCCGAAAAAAATCGCGTTAACTGAAATTCGCGTATATCGAGGTTTATGATTAAACATAGTCAAAATTTAATACAAAAAAATACAAATCATTTTAATCAATCACTTTAATTCTAAGAACACTTTATGCAATACATACTCTTATTTTTTACGGAAAAATACATCTATTGTCTTTTGGGTAACGTTTTGTTTACGTTCTTGTAAAATACGTTCATAACACCCAACACTGTTTTTAATTGTTTGACACACGGTCAAGACACGGTTATCATTATTGTCTATACTCTGCAATATGTCCAAACCTGAATAAATTTTTGAAAGTGCATTTTGTATTTCCCCTGAAGATAAAACTTTCTCTTCTACTTGTTCTTCCTCATCGTAGATAGGATTATTCTGTAACTCGATCAGATCTTCATTGCTAATAGGATCGTCGTGCGTTGCTACAAGTTCTACGAGATCTTCTACCGTGACATCTTCAAGTTCAGACCCCTCAATCATTGCAGCAATGTCTTCAAGCACTTGTCTCTGCATCTGGACAATTCTTCTAGGTGCTTCCACTACATCTGGCCAAAGATTACGCCACACCCCATTCATACAACTCATTTTAACTTCCTTCCAAGCCTCTTCTATGTTGTGAATAGACTTCATAATGTTGTATGACTTCCACCACTCTCGCATAGACTGTCTTCCTTCCCCGTCAGTTTCATGAATTAGTTGGTTAAAAGTGCGGCGATGGTAATAAGCTTTGAAGTTTGCTATTGCTCCCTGGTCCATAGGTTGTAATATTGACGTAGTGTTTGGTGGAAGGAACTTTACGTACACTTTTAAGTCTCTGGGCGTATCAAGTGAGGTTGGATGTCCTGGGGCATTGTCTAAGAGTAATATAACTTTAGGTTCAAGCCCATTTCTGTCACAGTATGATTTGACTGATGGGCAAAAACTATTAGAATACCATTCTTGAAAAATTTCCCGTGTAACCCACGCCTTTCTGTTTGATCGCCACACAACTGGTAGACTTGTCTTGTCTGTGCCTCGCATTGCACGGGGTGTTTCTGAATGGTACACTAGTAAAGGTTTCAGTTTGAAATCACCAGTGGCATTACCACCCAGCAGAAGTGTTAGTCGATCTTTCGCAGCTTTGAAACCACTGGCTTGACGTTCTTCCTTAGAAATGAATGTTCGAGATGGCATTTTTTTCCAGTAAAGTGCGGTCTCATCAACATTGAAGATGAGACAAGCAGGAATTTTCTCTCGTCTAACGAAGTCTTGAAACTTGTCTGGAAACTCAGCTGCAGCTTGAATGTCCGCGCTGGCCGCCTCGCCTGTTATGTGGATATTGTGAAGATTAGAACGCTGCTTGAACCGATGGAACCAGCCTCTGCTGGCAGCAAAAGTCGGAGTGGCACTCCCTTCTCCTTCTTTTGTTTTCAGCATCTCATACAAAGATTTTGCTTTTGTGCATATGAGATCTTGACTTAGTGGTGTGTTCTTCTTATTCAAATCTTCGATCCAGACTGACAGTAATTTCTCCATTCTTTCTAAGATAGATGATCTCGAACGAGAAAGTTTTGTTGCACTTATAGGTGTTGAACCTTCGCTGGAGATTTTAATTTTTTCCCGATTTTTATAAATCGTTCTCACAGTCGATTCTGAGAGTCCAAAATCTCTCCCAACAATTGTTGCTTTGCCTCCATTTTCCATTCTTCTTAACACTTTCATCTTCAATTCCAAAGTGACGCTTTTACGCTCTTTTTTCTTTACAGGCGGCATTTTTAACGTAGGGTTAAATTATGTATGTATGTATCTCCAATAAATATTAAAACAAAACTGCCAGCCGACCGAACTAACATTACGGAACAAATGAACACACGAAACGAACGAGGAAATCCCCATAGAACAAAGTCGAAGGACAGGGAATTCCCAATTCTTCAAAGAGAATATTCAGAGAAAGCGGGGATCCCCCCGCGACCATAGAGAAGTTAATGACTACATGAGCGCGAAATTTGAAATTCGCGTTATAGTGAAACCGCGCGTAACGGGGTCGCGCTAAGCGGGGTATTACTGTATATATATATATATATATATATATATATATATATATATATATATATATAGGCTGAAAGTACACTTACACACAAGATCTGAAAGGAAGAAGATAACAAATACAAACAAAATATTAAGAGTGGGTTCATATTTAAAACACGGGACTCGAACAATGGTTATTTCTATTTTTCACAGTCTAACTAATCATGAAAAAAAAAAAAATTTTCATTAAAAAACTACAGTATTATCCCCATACACATATTTATTCACAAAATGACAAAGAACCATGCGAATCGGACTAGAAGTGAAAAAATTACAAATAAATTAATAAATTATCCACAAGTTTAGCATGGCTGTTTTTTAATTATACAAAAAAAAACTCATAATTCTTTAACTTATTCTTGTACTGGCAAAAATAAAGTTGCCAAGTTTATAGGTATATCGATATTTTCTTGTTAGTTTAAAAAATTATAGCTCTAGATCTCACAAAGATTTTTTTAAACACTATTGTTTTTTATATAAATTTTTGAAAATAAGACCAATAATATGTTTTATTTTTATTATTATTATTTTTTATTTTTATTATTATACTAAACATAGTTGAGAGCTTAATTTCATTCATTAAACCTGGCTATCACTCAACGGATATAAAAGAATAGTTGAATTTTAAACACCAACTCTGCCAGACTGAAATATCAACCCCGCCGTGTTTTTAATAATGAATTTTTTTAATGGATATAACAAACATTTTTTGTTTAGGTGTAATAAAATCTACAACCTATATGTACAAATTGGAATGTGCTAACTTACAAAATAACATTCAAAGAAATTAACCATTGTCAGAAATCGACGAATTTCAGAAACTGAATACTTTTCACTCGAGACTTTTTCATTTGGAGTTCCGATTCGAAAATTTAATTAATTATTTTACCGTACGAACTCGTTTTTTTAGATTTTTTTTTTCTGTTTCTCTTAAAACTTGTAAATGCAGGTTGAAGAGATTGTCCATTAATATGTATTCTAAGACAGATATTACTTGTTAATTTAAGTTGTGGATTTAATAAGTATAAGTAGAAGACGTATTCTTAATTTCTAAGAAGATTTCTAAAAAGATTTAAATTAAATTTGATTGGAATAAAACTAAGTTAATATCGTTTGCTTTAAAATTTTTTTATTGCTAAATTAACGGAAGGACTAATTAGTGTTATGTTATTAAATTCAACCACATTTGAGTATAGTTTTAGCTTTCCTTTTCTTTAAAAAAAGCGGTAAAGTTATCATAGGCTCCTGATGGAATCGTTATTTAAATACTTTCATTAAAAAAAATGTATCATTTCGAATGAAAATAGCAGTAATTGCAGTTTTTTCAGAATTCATTTTATTTTTTTCTCAATTCGAGATGTACTTTATTTTGTAAATATAAAATTCATTTTACGAAATCGAATTTTAAGATATTCTGTGTAATAATTCCTGCAAAATTTGGCTCTAACAAAAGAAGTTTGGTAATATGTACAAATTTTAGTATACAAAACTTTTTATAGCAACACACAATATTTTTTCTTATACATAGTTTTATATTTTTGCATACGTGCCGATAAAGCAGCAGTATACTTATTTATTAATTATTTATTAACCAATCAGGAACCAATTTTAATCCAAACAGAGACTAATAATGAATGATCTAGCTCTTAATCTGAGAGCCATGAAAAGTTCCAGTAAGTCAACAATAGACAAATTAAAGTATCATACCGTTAAAAAGTTCGTCTATTTAAAGGCAGAATTCCAACCGAAATTAAAGCTGTTTTGGGTTCAACAAATGGAGATGATGCTTTTTCTTTTACAATTATAAAAACCTGGGCGCTGAGTTGAAACGTGAGAAAATGAGCATTTTCAACGAGGAACAACTAAAAACTTAAACGTCGAAAATGATATTTAATTATATTCTTCAACTCGTACTAGAAGATTACCCCCTTAAAGATATTGCTGATATCTCATATAAATAGGTACACTACCATTTTATATGAGTATGCGGTATAAGGGCTTAGCGCACGAGTACAGCGTTTACTTACTCTTAATCAAACGAGAATGGTTGAGTACTTCACTATTGTGATTTAAGCGTTGGAAGCGAAATAAAATGACGTTCATCGACATTTTATTACTAACAAGTAACTAGAACTAACCTCAATCCATCACTTTAGATATAAAATAAAAATTAAAGGAATCGACTTCATACCACGAACCAATTCGATGAAGGCAAACGTAACTCAATAAGCTAGAAATGTGATGTTCACAATTTTTTGGAATTCTTATGCGAGAATCCTTATGCACTACTTATTACAACGTACGGACGAAGGTGCGAAAAAAATGCTCTATTATCCAAAAAAAGAATATAGTTTATAGTGATAACGCACCAGTACATGAATCAGCAGCTCAATGGCACAGTCGCACGAACTCAAGTGCAAATTAATGTGCCAATTCACAATACTCTACAGATTTTGCTCCGTCTGACTTCAAATTTGGAAAAAAAATGTTACCTGGGAAGAAATTGTTATTAGCTGACGATGTGCTGTTGAAGACTATTTTTCTGATTTTGATGAAGTCTATTATTCTGAGGTACTAATGGGTCTTGAGAAGGAGAGAGCTGGGACAATGTATTGGAATAAAGAGAACTATATTCAGAAACGTTTTCTTACCGACAAAAATGTGTTTTTCTTAGTCAGGTCAAAAATTTTTCAGTCTATACTTAAAAGCTTTTAAATTGATTAATTTTCAATTAATAATGTCAAAGCACCTTAAACTTCATTCCTTGCATACAAGTATTAACTTCATTATTAATTCACAATCAATTGTCAATAAGAAAATCATTTTTTATGTAATATCAATAAAATTTATGAAAATTTAAAATTGAGGTCAGGTTTTTATAAATTAAAAAATCTATTAGACTATTTACATTACTGCTCTGAACTTTTTACTCTGCATGTAAAAGATCTAAAATATAGTTAAGGTAAATGTATTATTTAGAATTTAAAGAAAATCAAAGCAAATATACAGAGTGTGTTTCATTTGACTGTTCTAGAGTTACGAGGCATGTTTTTTAAGTAAGTACCGTTTTGCGATTCCGCCGCCGCAGCGATACGGTCGGCGTTCCGCGCATGCGCGCTGGTAACCTACATCTCATGTCTACGCACTGACGCCATTACAGTCTGATTCTTCATTTTATACGTTGTTTACTGAGTCTTTAAGATGCCTCCGACAATCGTGAGTCCCGCCGATTGTGAAGTACGGGCTGTTATACGATTTCTTAGTGCTAAAGGCGTAAAACCGATCGATATTCATCGTGAGATCTGTGAAGTTTACGGACAAAACATTATGAGTGATGGAATGGTAAGGAAATGGGTGAGAGCATTTAAAGATGGCCGCACAAATGTGCATGATGAAGAACGGAGTGGGCGTCCTTCGGTCGTTAATGAAGATTTGGTGCAGAAAGTGGACGAAAAGGTGAGAGAAAACAGACGCTTTACAATTTCATCATTGTGCGACTGCTTTCCTCAATATTCTCGTAGTGTTTTGTATCGCATTGTGACCGAGAACTTGAATTACCGGAAATTGTATTCACGTTGGGTTCCAAAAATGTTGACGGATTTGCACAAAACCCAACGTTTAGGCAGTGCATTGACTTTCCTTGAGCGGTACCACAATGAAGGTGAACATTTTTTAGACCAAATTGTTACTGGTGACGAAACATGGGTGGCCTACGTCACACCAGAATCGAAACAACAATCCATGGAATGGCGACATTCATCATCACCCAAAAAAGTGAAGTTTAAGCAAACAATTTCTGCCCGCAAAATCATGTGCACAGTTTTTTGGGACAGAAAAGGAGTATTGCTAGTGGAGTTTCTGCCTCGTAATGAGACAATCAATGCAGCGTCTTATTGTGAGACATTGAACAATCTGCGTCGTGCAATCCAGAACAAAAGACGTGGCAAGTTGAGTAAGGGTATCGTTTTGCTGCATGACAATGCCCGTCCACATGTGGCTAATCGGACCAAAGATCTCATCAAATCTTTTAAATGGGAAACTCTAGATCATCCTCCATACAGCCCTGATCTGGCGCCTAGCAACTACCATTTGTTCCTGCACTTGAAGAAGCACCTGGGTGGTCAGCGTCTTCAAGACGATAACGAAGTCAAAACATTTGTGATACAGTTGTTAACAAGTCAGGCGGCAGAATTTTATGAGGAGGGTATTCAAAAACTGGTGCCACGTTATGACAAGTGCCTCAATATTCACGGAAATTATGTAGAAAAGTAGATTAAGGTACAGGCTTTCATGTAAAAATAAAATTATAGCGATATCTTTGCACGTCTTTTTTTAATTCCAAAACGGTACTTACTTAAAAAACATGCCTCGTATTACTTAACTCAAGGAAACTAAATATATACAATGTTAAAAATTCGTTAAGATTTTTTTTCAATCATTTTGTCGTCTATTTTAAAAAAAAATTACCCTAAGGAACGTTAGCGTCAAATTGTTGAGAGAAAGGAATGATAACAATAATATTATTTATATTCTTTTCCGTTTATTTATATAATTTGCAGCCAAGGAAGAAAAGAATCTTTGAATTCTTTTATGAGTATATTATGATTTTATTTTCCTGAGGTCTTAAGTATGGAAAATAGGAAACTAGGTGTTGTAGTATGGCTTTTTCTAACAGAAAACATGGATTTAGTCTTACACAAACTGAGAAAATAATAAGTAATATTTATCTTTGTCACCAGAAAGGATACTTTGTCACCAATAATTCTTAGTTGATGCCAAATTCCTAGAGAACAATCAATAATATGCTTGGATTCGTGTAGCACCGCAAAATGGGTCCGTTAAAAGATCCCTCCTTTTTTGTTCGTTTCGAAGGTAAGGAAGGGCAAGATTTTAGCGGCAAAGCAATGTGATTTTAATTTTAATCCAGAAAGAACTCAAGGAACGGCGTTTAAAATTTTCAAAACATTCTAGAAAAATGATCAAAATAATTTTAAATTAATAGTAATAATTTAATTGTTTACTATCTAATTACGAAAATATGCATTTTTGAAGATAATCCTTAAAAAAGTAGCTACAAAACGAACCAGAATTTGTACAATGCCAACCTGTCATTGTGTGTTTGCCTTTCCTGGTACATGTTGTTTTTCTATATTGATTACCTAAGAGAGTGGAATTTATAGACTGTACCAAGGAAAAGCGTGACTCGAAGTCTCAAATGTGTAACGACTGGAAGCTTCGTTATTTTTTTCAGTTATTAAACAATGCTCTATTAAACAGTTTATGCCAACTACTCAAAATATAAGGTGAGTTAGCTTTAAGGAACTAAACTAAACTATATGTGTAACTTAAATTCAAGAATATTTATGGCATATTGATCCAGTATTATATAGATTGTAACAAATTATAGTACAATTTTTCGCTTAATCGAAGAAGTTTAAAGGAAATATTAATATAATTTGTTACGCGATAGAAAATAAAAAAAGGAGAGAAATTTAGTAGTAGAGCAGACGAAAATTGTCGACAATATTTTGCACTTTACACTAGCCTCTTACGATATTTTAGAAAATAAGGCTTGCCGTGTCATCGCGGCAGATTTTGTTCGAAAAGGCCTTGCCTAGATATGACTGATGAAATATAATACATTGAAACCCATGTACCAATATAGTATCTATTGGTACATGCGTAGTAAGCACGCATGAGGCAGGAGTATTATTTCTGGAGGCCGCTTTCGACACAATTAAAAAAATATTAGAAAAAATGTTCTCACCTTTTATTGGTAATAAATCACCATAACAAACTTAAAATTAGCATATCGAACTAACTGGCACCGATACTTAAAGGCTATGCTACAGTCATGCTACTAACATTTCAAATAAATTCATGCCAAATCTAATCATCTAAAAGAGCAATGAAGTCATATAGGTGCTGGTGCTGGTGCTTCTATATAACTTAAATTTATCAATATTAAGGCCATTAATTATATCGGACGAAAATAGTCATTCAGTTTTGCTGTTTCATTCTATTTATATCGGCTCTATACGCTGACCAGTGTTCGCATTTAACTTTTTTTTTTTTAATTTTTACTGTTACTGCTAAACATTTAATTTATCCTTCGTGACAGCAGTATGACTCTTAATTTCCCGGCCGTGGGCTTTGCTCTTAGATTAATGATATTAGCAGTTTAGGTCAAAAAGCGAGGTTATTTACTACAAATATGCTTCTTAAATATTTCTTGCTGTTCTTGTCGTGTTACGATTGCCTTGGGATAGATGTAGGGCATGTTCTAATGACTATAAATTTGTAAATATTTTGATTGATACACCTTTTTATTTTCGCAATCCCATAATACATTGTATTTTGTATATTGTAATAAATAAATAAAATATAAAACAAATGAATTTCCAGAATCTACAAGATTCTAATCACTTTACCACATCGTGTGAACAACCGCTATTTCCGTACACAAATAACCCTGATGACCTATCCATGAAGTTCTTTAAAATCCATGAAAATCCATTGCCAGCAGACAACGATAGCATAAATTTTCAGGAACTTATGCTACTGAGCAATCCTGTATATTAACTACATGTAATTCTGTAAGCGAGATAGCCTAGGATTATCGGACGATATGAATTTTTAATCACAAGTAGAAAATTTGTGCAAAAATTCCTTTTTCTAGAAGAAGAAGGGCTAGAAGAGAGCAGTAACATTAGATCTGCTTTTATTCTCAGGAGTGAACTTGTGAAGGATTTACCGAGACCCCTTGCGAATCGATATAAACCAGTTACGAGTACGTTTGCCAGCTTTAGTTCAGTTGGGCAAGAATCCTCGTCGAAAATTTTTACGCACTCCCCGCCCTCTAATATTTTTGGTTAACTAATTTCGTGATTCCGAATGTTCAAAATTTCTCTATAGAAACCAAAGCCCGACAAACCATTTACTTCGCCTCAGCTGCCTTTTTTGTAAGTTGAACAGCGAAAAGAACTCAGTGCTCTAAATTTTATTAATTGAAGGTCTTGACTCGGTAAGCTACTATCTATTTTTTCTGAATATTTTTCAGGATCGCTAAATTGAGAGTTCGATTGTTATTATGATTTAGCTATGTAATTTTCTAACTCTTTCTACGGGAAACATAGACTCATTCCAGATATACGTAGGTATTATAATGATTTATCTTTGAAGGGCCTCTTTCCATGATATGGAATGGATATTGATGATTTTTTGCGTTGCTATATTCTACAAATATTATTAAGGTTTAAACGATTGATACTTTATATGAAAGTTCTTGACAGAACATCCATTGTTGATGAAATTATGGGGATCGTTTCGATTATTTCTTATTATCGTCCTATTTGTGCTCATTGTATTTCTCCGGTAGTTTGTTTTTGTTTGGGAATGTGATGTGATGTTTGACTTGACGATATGGCCATTAATACAGTGCTTGGTCCATCATGAGCTACTGTTTGATTCGTTAAAACATCTCGCTTATGGTAAAGCTTCTAATTGTTTTTAGGGATTGGCTTCTAAAACTGCGATTAAATGTCGTGAGAGCAGAGTGAGAAGTTTGCTGTTTAAATCGTTGTACTGAATGTTTTTTCCCCTTTTTAATTGCTATATTTTTTCTCCAGGTACCGAAAACTCAATTACAAAAGTCGTTTTTGTTTGTTTATCGAGATGTACTACATCAGATTTCTTGGCTTGTAAAGTCCTGTGATCCACAAGATAAACCTCCAATAGATACGATCAGTTATTTGTTACAACCGACTCGATATCCCCCCGGAAGATACAGAAAGCCTGGAAAAGTCACGAATACCCTACAATTGTGTTGGCTATAGAACACGAAACGTTGCATTGTGACGATGAACGTACGTGTATATAGCCTGAGGTGGAAATGGGAGAAGTAACAAGTAATTCTGCTTCTTTGTTGTAGTTCGACAAATCGACAACAGTGCAATAAGGTATTAATCTCGCCATTTTTACAAGCTGGCAGAAATTTCTTTGTTTCTGACTTATAACTTGCCGATTATAAGGAACTAAACTGCAGTGAATCGATTTTGGAGCTGTTCTGTGTCCTGCCTATAAAATTATTGTTGTCCTGCTGTTTTAAGCCTAGACGATTCTAAACCGAGGATGTTAATCTCGTCAATTTACTGTTATTATTAATTTTATGTATTTACAAAAAAATTCTTTTTTCTCACATTTGGCCAATGATGTTCCATGTTTGGCTGACGGGCCCAAGTCAAGTTAGCACAAACGCTATTACCATTGTTTATTAAGGTATAACCTGACAATGTTACATGTTTTCAAAATCACTGACTTCTGAATGTTTCTCTGTGTATTCCGTTTCGGCTAATATTTTACATCCGGTTGTTATGTGTTCGATCGTTTCTTTCTGCTGGTGGCATTTCCTGCATCTGTCTTCTATAATAATTGGGTGTTTAATGATATGATTTTGGTAGTTTCTGGTTAATATGACTTTATCCTGGATGGCAAGTAAGAAGCCTTCTATTTCAGGGACTAGCTGCCCATCCTGGAACCAAGTGTATGATTGTTTTTTATTTACGTGTTCTTGTTCTACGTGATATCTGTGTTTTCCGTGGAGTGTTTTTTCTGATCACGTTTTCATCTTTTCCTGTTGTGATTGGGTGTGACTGTGTGTGTCTGCTGGGTGGTCTGCCAGGAATAAGTCGAGACGTGTGTAGTTTTTATCTGCTTTCACTGTTGCTGTGTGGAGGTTGGTTTGCTTGGTGTGGAAGAAGTTCTTGTATTTGTTTTGTGTGTAGTGATCTGATGTCTATGATTCCTCTTCCTTCTGCCTTCCTCTCGATGGTTAAGTCTTTCTTTGCATGCGTTGGGGTATAATTTCCTGTATTTGGTGAATTGAGATCGTATAAGGATGTGAATGTTTTCTATGTCTGTGTGGGACCATTTGATGATACCAATGTGAGTATTGGTATAGGGAACGTGTTGATGGCTTTAGTGAGATTCTTGGAGTTGAGTTTTGTTTGTAAATGTTTCGTGAGTCTGTTTTTGAATTCGGTTCTGAGCTCTGTTTTGATGTGAGTGTGGTTGAGTTTGGTGCTTTGTTGGAAGCCTAGATATTTGTGTGCAATAAGGTATTAATCTGGCCATTCTTACAAGTTGACAGAAATTTCTTTGTTTCTGACTTAAAACTTACCGACTATAGGGAACTAAACTGCAGTGAATCGATTTTAGAACTGTTCTGTGTCCTGCCTATAAAATTATTGTTGTCCTGCTGTTTTAAGCCTAGGCGATTCTAAACTGAGAATGTTAATCTCGTCAATTTACTATTATTATTCATTTTATTAATATTATTATTATTATCTGAAACAGAAGAAAGAATCCGACTTGACAAATCCTGTGACTCCGACCCACACAGGCTGTCACACGGTGTGGTCCGAAAATGATGATCACGCCTCACGTCGGTTCGGTTAGTGCATTGACCTGAGCAATCTGGCGACCCAAGGATAACTGCCCTCTGCATCTTCATTGTTCAACCGAGGCACAGCAAGCCGGTATCTTCTTAAGGTTCTGCAAGAATGTGTTCTTAATCCCTTCTAAAACTCCGATGACTACGATGACCATTGCTACTGAATGTCGAGGGAACAAAGCGCGAGGTTCGTAGTTGAAATCTTTGTACCTAGAAGGTTTTTCCTTCTCTTTGATCGCTACATTAGTTTCTGCAGGTGTCTAGGACTCAATTACATAAATTTTCTTTGCTGTTTTATCAAAAAGTACTATATCGGGTTTGTTGGCTTGCAAATGTCTTGTAGTCCGGCACCTCTCATTTTCTAGAACGGACGCGATCTCTCCGGGAAGATACGGCAGTCCGAGAACGCCATCAATAACATACGAATGTCTAAGATGGTAATATAGAACACGCAATGCTGCATTACGACGATGGGTATAAGATGATATAGCGTGAACAGGACACGCTGAAAGTAAATGTATCAGTGATTTTGGTTCTTTGCTGCATGCCCTACACTTAATATCGGCTAATTCGGCGAATCGACTGTGATTCAATAGGTTATTATTCACACCATCCTGACAAGGTAGTAAAGATCCCTCGGTCTCGGACTTATCGACTGTAGAAAACTAAATGTTGAGATTTTTCTGTATGCTGCCTATAAAATTGTTGTTCTGCTGTTTTAATGACTGTTCTAAGTCTAGGTGGTTCTAAATCTAGAATGTTAGCCGTATCATTTTGTTGTTCGATGATGTCGCTGAAGTTTACTGCGAGACCAAGTTTTTCCGCTACCTCTTCCGAGGCTCTAACCGGAAATACTCCCATTCGTGGCCGCCGACTAATTCCACGAGAGAATCGGAATTCTTTGCAACCTTACATGATAGTCCTACGACGACTCGATTATGCAGACACTCTAAGCTCAAAAGTCATCTTGCACCCTGATGACGTGAAAAGTATATTCGCGGGACCGAGGATCGAGGATGAAGGCTTTTATTCATGTGCATGATTTCTCTGGTGCTAACATTCAAATTACGCAGTTCTTCTTTCGTCCACTTCACTACTCCAAAGGAATAGAGAAGTACCGGTATAGCAGCCTATTGGAAGCGGCCTGTCAGTTCTGATGACCAGATCTTTTATTTTATTATTATTATTCCTAAGATGTTGTAGAGACTTTTCAACCTATCCAGACTTTTCAACCTATCCTACAGAAAAGGAATATTTCCGTCCTGGTGGAAATGTGCCACGGTTCAGCCGATACCTAAAAAAGGCAAGAAGACCTTGCCAAATAACTACCGACCAGTCACACTGCTTTCAATAATATCGAAAGTCATGGAAAAGGTTATCAATCAGCATCTTCTAAAATATCTTGAACGATTCAATATTATTAGCGATCACCAATATGGCTTTCATAAACATAGATCAACAAGAGATCTTCTGACTTATGTAACACATGTTTGGAACAACTCAATTGAACACTTTGGAGAATCTCGAGCGGTTGCTCTTAACATATCCAAGGCATTCGACCGTGTTTGGCACGATGGACTATTGGCTAAGCTACGCTCTTTTGGTAGGTCTGAAAAGTTCTGTTTGTGGCTCTCGTGTTTCCTCAGAGAGCGTTCTTTACGAGTGGCGGTCGACGGATTTCTTTCTAACACCTTCACAATCAACGCCGGTGTGCCCCAAGGCTCCATACTGTCTCCTACTATCTTTCTCATTTACATTAACGATCTGCTGGAAAAGACCGGGAATCCAATCTACAGCTTTGCAGACGACAGTACGCTTGTCTCTTCATTCACTTTGAACGCTCGGACATCGGCTGCTCAGGCGAATATCCGCAGACAGCAGGAGGTCCTTCAACTTAACAAAGACCTGAAAGAAATTCTATCTTGGGGTGACAGTAACCAAGTGGAATTTAACGCTACAAAAAACCCAGGCGGCAGTTTTTTCTAAAAAAAGTTAACGTTGCTGAATCCGACATAATTGTCGGGGCACTCCATTCCCCTAGCATCGTCGCTCAATTTGTTGGGCGTTAGTTTGGGAGCAAATATGTCCTGGCATGAACATGTTGCAGGCATAGCAAGGAGAGCTTCTCAAAAGTTAGGAATATTATTTCGAACCAGAAAGCTTTACACTCCACAACAACTGTTAATTCTTTACAAAGCTCAAATTCGACCAACTATGGAATACTGCTCCCATATTTGGGGCTCTGCTCCCAAACATACACTACATTTGTTGGATTCTGATTAGAGAAGAGCTGTTCGTCTGATTGGAGACCCGGAACTGACCTGCGGCCTTGATTCGCTGGAACATCAAAGAACGGTTGGCGACTTGAGTCTGTTCTACAAGTATTTTCATGGAAAGTGTTCGAAGGATGTAGCCCGCTTAATTCCTTCCAAAGCGGTGCATGTTAGAAATACACGTCGCGCTGGCGCTTCACATCCGTATGAGGTTCAGCTTGTTACTCCGCGTACAACGCTTTTCAAGCAGTCTTTTATATGGAGAACATCATCCCTTTGGAATAATTTGCCCAGCGCTGTGTTTCCCACCGAGTACAATTTACAGCGATTCAAGAACAACGTAAATCGCTTTTTCCGCACACGTGCCGCTCCTGGAGCGCTTTAGGGACTTTCCTGCAGCACGTGTGCTAGGCCTATAAAAAAAAAAGTGAATTTCTTTATGAGCGGGTACTAAAATGCTAATGGCCTCACAACAGTTCAGCACATCATAGTTTGACGAAACAAACAATTTGATGAAAATGACAATTTAGCGGAAAAATATTTGAAAAACCCAAATCTGCCATTTTATTATCAAAAAAAATTAATTCGCCTGCTTATACCAAAAAAAAACCGTCAAAACCATCAAAATCTTTATCGAGAGTTATAATAAACAAGTAAGTTAGTTCTAATTATATTAGTAAATAATATTTACTCGTCATGCATGCAACACATGCATTTTTAAAATTCACCCCTAATCCAAACGATAAAAGTCACAGCAGAGCACGTTAATTTTGAATGTGTAGCATGTTGACAGCCAAATTTCCTGTTTATTGAGATTGACGTCGAATGTTTTACTGATAATTCAATATTTAGGAGGTATATTCTGGCAGAGACATTAGCTTTGACACTTTTTTTAATAGTTTATTCACTTATTCATTGAATTATAGACGTAAAGGCACTTTGCGATGGAAGAAGATATTATTTAACGGAGACATTGGCGTCTAATATGCTTACTTTTGATTTTTTAACAGTCGTATACAACACACAATAACACAGGCCAACGATGAAAAAACTTTTCTAATAATTTTATTTTTTATAATTTAAAAGTTTATTTTTTATCATTCGAATGTTATTAGGTTGGCAATAAAATCAGAATTTTATAAGGTTGGCAGTAAAATCAAATGTTATTAGGTTGACAGTTCCGATAAATGGACAGCTGTTTGTTTTCTTCCAATTAACATAACCTCGCATTGCAGTGTTTAACCCATGCACTCAAAGTATGGCTAATCGTGGTTGTAAAAACTCTCCCAACACTTTTTGTTATATATGTGGTGAGTTTATAGTTAAAAAACATCAAAGAAATATTACTGACTTTGTAAAAAAAGTATACTTTGCATATTTTGTTCTAGAAATCGGTAATCAAGAAAAATGTTGGGCTCCTCACAAAGTATGTTATGTTTTGTATCGAGGATCTTAGGAAATGGTATAAGAAAGAAAAGAAAGCTTTTAGATTTGCAGTACCCATGGTATGGCGAGAGCAAGAAAATCATTCAAATGGTTGTTATTTTTGAAACGTTGATATTTCTGGATATAATTCCAAAAATAAGAAAGTAATTGTCTATCCTAACTTTGCTTCAGTTAATCGGCTGGTAGGACATGGACCGGGACTTCCTGTCCCTGAGCCACCTCAGTCTATTGATGAAGTTTTACAGTCCAGCCCTGAATTTAATGAAAGTCGACCGGATGATGATGAGTTTCAATGTTCTCTAGAAAATTTAAAACCACAGTTGTTTACATAAGCTGAATTAAATCATTTAGTGAGAGATTTGGGTTTGACTAAGAAAAAAGCAGAATTGCTTGGTTTTAGGCTGAAAGAAAAACATTTACTGGAATCTGGAACATCTATTTACCATGAGAGATCAAAATTGTAGCCTAATCAAGTAAAAGTACGGTTTAAGTCTTTATTTTTTATGTATCAAATTTGCTCTATTGTGAAATTTAATCGATGTCATATTGTGAGAGAACTGAGGGTGATACAAAAAAATTGATACCAGATACGGTTTCAGCACCCAAAAATACATATCCCTTGGATGTATTGGTTTAAAAAGATTTTACAAATATTTTTTTGTTGGCCTGCGCAATTTGCACATAATACTGATTCTTAATTAGTGCTAAGTGATTATACTGGTCTGCAGCCATTTGAGACTGAGCGGAGAATAGTTTTTTCCCATTAATTAATGAGTACACAACATGAATATAATATCATAAATTTCATATCACGTAAAATCTTCAAGATTTCCGAACTTGTGTTTTTTAAACAATTTTGCTTTTGTTAGTAAAAACTCTTCAATTTAACGGTAATTTTTTGTCTTAATGGTGGGTAGTTGTAACAAATTACACTTTCCTAGGCTGTATTATCGTTTTTTTTTCGTTATTCTAGAAATTTTAAACTAGTGAGGGGTTATTTAAAGTTAAAAATTGAGTTATTTGAAGTTAAACATGTCTAAAATACAACCAGGTGTATTAATTCAGCGGACTCATTTTGTTATGTCTGTGGCCAGTATATACCTAAATCACAAGCCAAAACAATAACCAAAGCAACTGTGCTTATGTTAAGTATTTTGAATGTCTTTTGTGAATCAAGATCGGAACTGGGCTCCTCATATTTGTTGTCAGACTTGTACGGCAAACTTGAGCAACTGGCTAAATGGACATAGACTTTCAATGCCTTTTGCTATTCTAATGATCGATCTGGTGTGAGCCAACAAACTACACCATCGATTGCTGCTTTTGTGTGACAAAGGTATTGGGATACTCAAAGAAAAATAAACACGCAATTAAATATCCAGATATTTCTTCAGCTAAACGACCTGTTCCTCGTGACGAAAGTTTACCGGTTCCAGCTTCACCAATGGACTTCGAGAAAGAACTAAATCGTTTTGATACTGATACTATTAAAAAGTCGACTATATCTCAGGAGTTCCCTGTGTATATTCCCGAAGAAGTTGAAAAAGAACCACATTTGATTGAGCAAGCTGAACTTAATGAATTAGTGCGTAATCTAAACTTACCTAAACAACATGCTGAACTATTGGCATCAAGATTACAGCAATGGAACTTGCTAGCCAAAGGTACATAGCACAAAGGTAACCGGGTCTAGAAGACATAATGAAAAACTGAAATCTTTCTTTACATTCCAAGACAACATTTGCTTTCGTATAGATCCTACAAGTGTTAAGGAAAAGTTAAGCTTTCAACATGATCCTAAAAAGTGGCGTTTATTTGCATACTCGTCTAAGATTAGTCTAAAAGCCGTTCTACTACATAATGGCAACACAAAACCATCAATTCCATTAGCTCACACAGTTCAAATCAAAGAAATATATGAAAATATATCATTGATATTAAATTTTATAAAATACAACACCTATAAATAGCAAAAATGTGGCGATCTTAAGTCATAGGACTGCTTCTTGGACTTCAGAGAGGATTCACCGAGTACTATGGTTTTCTGTGTTTATGGGATAGTAGAGCAACAGAAAAACATTATAAAGTAGATAAATTTCCTCAAAGAACTGAGTTTGTACCAGATAAAGCTAATGTCAAGTGTGTGCCTTTAGTTGAACCAGAAAAGGTTTTGCCACCTCTGTTACATATAAAACTCGACTTGATAAAAAATTTTGTTAAGGCGCTAGATAAAAATAGCGATACGTTCGAACACCTTAAGCAAATTTTCCCGAAGCTAAGCGATGCCAAGTTAAAAGTTGGACCCCAAATCCGAAAAATATTAAAAGATGCACAGTTTGAAAAAAAAGCTAAATGATGAATTAAAAGCTTGGAAGTCATTTAAAAGCATTATCACCCTATTTTTAGGCAACAGAAAGTCAGATACATATGAGAAACTTGTAAAAGATTTGCTCAAAAACTACCAAAAAATGTACTGCAAAATGTCACTAAAAATTCATTTTTTACACTTGCATTTGAGTTTTTTTTTTTTTTCCCGAAAAATTTAGGTTCTGTTAGTGACGAGAGACGTTTCACCGAGATATTTTGTCAATGGAACAAGGATATCAAGGCCGATGAGACCCTGCAATAATGAGATACTATTGTTCATTCTTTATGAGAGAAAGTGATACCGAGTACAAAAGGAAATCACCATTAGCAAAAAAAAAGTCTACAGATGTTCGAGTATTATATAGTATGTTCACATTATTAAGTAGTAAATAAATGATTAAAAATATAATACATGAGTATTTTTTTAAATTTTTAAAAATTTTAATTCAATATCACTAAAAATCTATATGTGATGGAATTTTCTCCCAAGCATATTCAAACTAAGTGATCTTCAAATATAACAAAACACCTAAAGCCATGTCCGTCAGACTTTATTTTCTTTTATTTGTAGACTAGTGTTATTGACAAATCGAAACAGTGGCAGATATCTCCCTGCCAAATTAAGAAAATCAGTAAAATACTTTATCTTGTATTTCTCTCGCAAACACGCGGTCTTAAAATAAATACTGAATTTGAGTTGTACTTTTGGCAAGATCACTAAAAAAAGTTTAGCGAAGGAAGAGCTTTTAAGATATTCACTTTTGAAACAGAATTATTTGTTCAGCACATTACTTCTGTTAAAACTGGAATGAAAAATAACATACTTTCAGATTCCGCTATCCCAAGAACTCCTAAAACAATTTTAACACAATATACTCATTCATCAAATCACTTATCTATTTGATTATAAAAATTATGCTTAAAATATATTCATTTACGACCAAAAATCAGGAAAATTCTCATATTACTACGTTGGAACTTCGTTTTTTAACACAATTAAATTTCACAACACTTATCATCACTACACCAAATAGTGCAAAAATAAAATGTTTGGTGTAGTGGTGAAAACTGTTTTATAGTCTCGTATTACTATTACAACTATATAAAATATATCGGTCTCATTTTCGTTCTTCTCCATTAAAGCAGTATCGCTCCAAAGTTTAGGTTCCTCTCCTACTGCAAGTTTGATATGTGTAGCACATTTAAAATCGATATCTCACACACATAACGCAATTGGACATTTTAGAGAATCTCGAGCAGTTTCACGTGATATATTAAACTCATTCGACCGTGTTTGACATGAGCGATTGTTGGCTAAGCAGCACTCTGATACTCTCTGGTACGTCTGAAAGGCTTTGGTAATGGTTCTCGTATTTCCTCAGAGAGCATTCGTTACAAGTGGCAATGAATGGATTTCTTTGTAATAACTTTAATATCAACGCCGGTGTACTCTAAGGCTCCATACTGCCTCTAACTCTCATTTTGCTTTACATTACCTGCTGAAAAGGACCAGAAATCCAATCTATAGCTTTGTCGATTAGAATATATTTTTCTACATTTACTGTGAGCGCTCGAATATGCACATATCCGCAGACAGCAGGAAGTCGTTCAACTTAACAAAAATCTGAAAGAAACTCATTCTATCTTGGGGTAACAATAACCAAGTAGGATTTAGCACTGTAAAAAGTTACGAGAGAGTATTTTTGAAAAATGGAATGCTCCGGAAACCGACATGATTATGTCGAGGCAATCCATTCCGCTAGTATTTTCACTCAACTTGCTGGGCATTAACTTGGGTGCAAATATGTCATGACACGAACATGTTGAAAATTAGAATTATTTCGAGCCAGAAAACTTCACACTTTATAGTGCAGTAAAAGAAGCATTTGAACTTGCACAGTTTAGATACAGCAATATTATGATTTTATTCTTTCTGTGGTATCACTAGGAGTATTGTTCTGAAGTTTTGCAAAAAGTAAAAACACTACTTAAATTTCCACTAATTTTTTTTATTTTTAACACCATGACATGTTTTTTTTTTGTAACAAACCATCTGAAGAAGCTGTCGTACCGCGAAACATGTCATAGTGTTAAAAATACAAAATTTAGTGGAAATTTAAGTAGTGTTTATACTTCTTGCAAAACTTCTAGTTATGGATTTCCACCAAGTATCGGCTGAATCAATTCAAGTGTATTGTCCTGAGTTTTGGACCTCGAAAAACATGTGCTCTATTGTTTAAAAACAATTGTTGTTTTAAAATGCGAATAACTCCGGTTATATATGTCGGATCGAGACAAAAAAGACCAAACTGTTTGTAATGAAATTTTCGACAAATCCTCGTTAGTTTTAAGTCGCTCAAACGTGTACATTACCTGCAAAAATGAAAAAAAAACCGACTAAAAACTATATTTTTCTTTTTCATTTTTATTCTACAGGCATACTAAGTGAACTGATCGGCTTGAAACTTTCGGAAAATATGTCTTTTGTTAAAGCACAAATACACTGATATTTTGGTTAAAAAATATTAAACCCAGTGGGCACAATTGAATTTGTTATTTAAAATTTGAATTGCCTGCCATTTTATGCCATTTGGTCCAAAATGGATCTTTTTTTTTTTAAAAAAAATTAGGTATTAATGCCAGCTTTTCGATACCATTTAAATTGTGGAGACATTTTAACCATTTTTTTGCATTTGTTTATTAATTAAATAAAAACAAATGCGTTTTTCGGTCATTTTGAAAAAAAAAATGAAATTTTTTTATCCCATCTGGTAGAGAATCGATTTAAAAAAAAAATATGTTTTCGTTAATTATTTTTTTTTCGAAATGTCAATTGTTATTTGATTAATAAACAGATAAAAAAAAGCGGTTGAAATGACTCCAACAAGAATGTTTTAATGGCATCGGAAAGCTGACGTCAAGACCTAATTTTAAAAAAAAAAAGATGCATTTTGGACTAAATGGCGGGCAATTCAAATTTTAAATAACAAATTTAATTGTGTCCACTGAGTTCAATATTTTTGTACCAAAATTTCAGGATATTTTTACTATAAGGAAAGGAACATTTTCTGAAAGTTTCAAGAGGATCACTTAGTTGACCTGTACAATAAAATTTTAAAAAAAAAAAAACAACAGAATTTTACCTATTTTTTCAATTTGGTAGGTTATGTACCCATTTGAGCGATTTAAAATCTATGAGAAATTGTTGAAAATTTCATTACGAAGTGATTCAAGACTTTCCGCACACCCATATGTCCTGTAGCTCTTTAGGGATTTCCTCGCAGTACGTCTGCTATGTTCATAAAGAACAAAAAACAATCATTGTGATCGAGAAACCAGTTTTTTACTGAGATGATATTCTTAAAAGACTTTATGACAGTCGACACTATGTAATAGCCACGCTTAACCCGTATTCCAAGTTGCGGTTTTCAGGTTAAGTGTAAACAAAGATTGTAACAAAAACTCAGTATTAATGATCTTCAGACATTAACGCCTTTAACGTTATTGATGTATGCGATCGCATTAAGTAAGACTTGATTTCTTGCGGAACCATCATCACCCATTGTTCGATATTATAAGAGATGAACTCCTTGCTAAGGTTCCAGAACTTTTAAAAATTTAAATTAAAAAGATATTGGATATTAATCGATTTATCTGAGATAAATATTAACGTCTAAGTTAAGATTGTTATCTTGATCTTATTAGGTTAAACCAGGATTGGAATTAGGACCGTTAGAAACTTTTATAACACAAAAATACTTAAAATTACATGGCTTGTTTAACTTAAACCAACCCTGGGTAAAAGTGTTTTCTTGTCCAGTAAACTGACAATCCCTTCGGTCGAGAAAACAGCTCCGGTAACTCATTTTGAGAAAAGTCTGATTGAAAGACGCGTCAAGAAAATCTTGTTAAGGGCTTTTGTTCACATATGTCCTAATTTTATTTTCCTTTGCCGGGTCAAGTAATGTTCTATAAAATGGCTGTTTACTTTTGTATTTTTGAGGTCCGGTCTAGGTTTTTTTTTTATTATTTGATCCCAAAATGTTTCTAAAAGAGCTGGAAATAACAAAAAGAAAAAAAGATATTCTACATTGTTTCGAAAAAAGTTTTAATGCTTAATAGTTTTAAATATTATCAATTTATTAACTTTAAAATGCAAAGAGTATGAAAAGAAAACGTAGACAATTCTACATCATGTATATATTTTCTAATAACTTGAATCCGCCAAGAACAGGAAGTTTAATAAGTTTGACCTGGAATAAATTTCGCCATTAACGACAACAACCACATGGATTTTTAAGCTGCAAAAACTAAAACTTTAGTTTTTCCAAAAAAGTTAACTTGGCAGAACTTTACATAGTTATATCGTTACACTCATCACACTAGTCCACTAGTTACTCAGCATTAACTTGGAACAAAATAATTCTACGTCTGGATGATTTTGATATTGACTGGTAGAAACAGAACAATTCATGTACTTAGTTTCTAAATTCAATTGGTTTTTTAAATTTGTCTCAAATTGTAGATCCGCAACACAAGCAATCCTTACAAGTGCAACTTTGATTGAATTAATTTAAGTAGGTAATGTTGAAATAATTAATAATGTTCAAGTTCGACCAATTCTGATATCTGATGATGATATTAGTCAATGTATTTTAAATTTTACTCATCCACCCAAAGTACTCAATTATAGAAATATTAGGAATTTTAAAAATTTCAGTCTGGATTCTTTTGTAACCTTCTCATAATAAAAATACTTTTTTATTTAAGATGCACGACAAAGATATGCTTTTGAATAATGCTCTAAAGGATCTGTTTTAATATCCAGGCCCTTCTAAAACAAAGACGAAGAACTAAGAAATAATCAACATGATTAGCAGATAATATTTGTGTTTTAATGTCTCTAAGAAATGAAGCCTATTCTAAGTGGTAGAAATCAAAAAATCAAGCTAATTATAATTATTGTAAATCTTTTAGAAATTATACCACTTTTGAATGTCATAGCGAGAAATAGGTATATTTTTCACAAAGCTTGATACCAATGGCATTCGTAAGGTTTGGAAATGTTAAACATTAAGATCCAAAATAATGATATTAATCCTTCGCGTGATTCGGATAAAATAAGTGACTATTTCGTCAATAGAATACTAAACTCATTCCAAAACCTGATTAGATTAATTGGAGTAAAAATAACAAAAACACTGTGGCTGAATCCGAAACTGTATTAATGTTGTTAGAATATCTTTAAATTTCCATTGGTTCCCCCCCTAAAGCGAGAATTTTTTCTCTTACATTAATAAGATATCCTGTGAAAGGTTAATGTTCAGCTACAGGTAATTGTATAATTTATTTTTTTAAAACATCCTCGATGTTCCTCAATTTTGGTTGTCATTGATCCCCCAATTTCTTCTACATACACGGAATAGGGAATCTTACTCATCATTTTAATTTCTAAAGGTAAAGTATCCTTTGGTGATCTCAAGCATTGTAAAATTTTCTTATAAGTGTTCCAGATTGTGTGAATATTGAACTTTTTAAGTAATTTGACTACTGTGTCTATGAGTCATATATGTACGTAAGATAACACTGCACTATGCCTTTGCGAATCCTTATTACTATTGGTCAGGGAGTTGAGGTTTTAAAGCAGTTAACCAAACGTCTAATGTCTTTATCTATAAATTTTTAGAGCACTGGTCAGTTTATTTGTTTCTGATGAGAAAGCTCCAAATAGTAGTGAGCTGATGACAGGTAGTTTTAATGAAGGATGAATAGAGTGAGGTAGTCAGATATCTATTGATATTGGTTAGCTTTTTGTAAACCTAATGTAGCAATATGTTGCAAGTTTTTCTTTGTAGTATTACATCTAAAAAAAGATAGACGCCTTTTGATTAAATTTCCATTGTAAATGTTACTTTTGAGTTGCATATTGAGGTGACTGAAAAAATAAAATCCTGTTTTCTTCGTCACTACACTAATATTTTGGATATTTAGGAGCTCTAAGGCATATTCTTCAAAGGCTTCCATGAAAATATTCTTCATTACAGGAGATAATGAAAACCCATCGTTGCTATTGAACTTTGTACATTAAATGTTCCTTGGAAAATGAAATATGTAGCCGATTTTATCCTTCTACGTATTAAATTTACCAAAGGCTAATCATTATTATGCAGAAATTTGTCTGATATATAAACTGAATCGTTAATTGGAACATTTGTATATAATGATTCCATCTAGAAACCGACCAAAACATCTCCAGGCTCCATTTTTATAATTTTCAATCTGTTAATAAAATGTGAATTTTTAATCGGTTTTTCCTGTAAAAGGATTCAAAAACATAACATGATATTTACTAGGTTGGATTGATAAGTCTCGTAAATTTCTACGAAATAACGGGAAATGTTGTTAAGCGGCATAACTGTTGGTAAGCACGATGCTTGTAACGATTGTGTTAAAAGTTTCAAACAGGTTTAACGCGCAGTTGTTTGTTGGCAGCTATCATAAGTGATTAGTGTTACACGTTGCGTAGATGTAGATAAAGCCTAGTATCATGTAGCGTTAAAATACTTTTATTTAAAAAACTGGACTGCTGCCCAGATGCAAACTAAACTGAAGGAAGTTCATGGGGATTCTGCACCAGCAGTCAAGACCAGTGGTCTTGAACCTACCGATTTTTCGATATTTCTACCGATATGGGATCTATCCTACCGAAATACCAAAATTTAACGATTTTTCCACGATTTCTGAGAATACAAGGAAATTTTCCCTATTTTTTTACCGATTTTACATTTCCAAGTTGGCAATTCTTTTCGTTCATGTTTTTACGGGGAATAATTACTCTTATTTGTATGATAAGTAGTTATTGCAGCATGCAAATTTTTTGTGACTTGAAAGTATATAAAATACATATCGATGCCGTATACTATGGTGCTGCGGCATCTAATACACTACTTAGTAATTTAGATTTAAGCCCAGATCAAGCAAATTTGTTTAAAACGAAGATCCCTAAATTTTTATATCGAAACTTGCAAGCAAATAACTGCACGGTTTCCATTAAAAAATAATCCAGTAAAAGGTTTGAACCAACGAATGTTAAAAGTAGCAAAATTGCTTCGATAATTCCTGTTAGTAGACTCTTTCCCAGTATTGTTCAGAACAATGATTTACAACAAATTGATACAGACTGGCGTATTGGCGTATATAGAAACTGTGAACAAATCAAAAGACTTCCTGATGACATAGAACTATTTTGGGATAATGGCAGTTTACTAAAGTATTGCGATGACACTCAAATATTTCCCTTGTTGTCTACTTTCATCTTTACTATTTTACCACTGCCCCACTCATCCGCTAATGTTGAGCGCATATTCTCGCATATTAATCTTATGAAAACAAAACAACGAAATAAGCTGTCTACTGAGTCAATCACTGGGCTATTACATACATAACGACAATTTAATGATGCTAAGTGTTATGAGTTCGAAATTAGTTCAAAGAGGACTGCGGCTATGTCCAAAGAATATTGGTATAATCATAAAAATCGTAAAAATTAATTAGATTTAAGTTTGTGTACCTACTTGATGTTAGATATCTTTAGTAATAAACGAATTACAAATTACTTAGTCTGTTATGTTTTTGTTATTTCGATTTCATTATGTTTTACTAGTATTCACTTGTGTTTATTTACTCATATATAAAATATTGTAAAAAAAATAATTACTCTTAGTTTTAATTATATAACATACTTAGTATATTTGTTAAGTTCCTATTCTTTTACAAAGATAAAGAAGTTTAAAATAAACAAATTTAATTGAATATTGTGTTTTTTTTCCATATACATATTATATACATATATATTAGTGGGCAACCGATTTCGCATTTTGACGTTCGAGACCACTGCTCAAGACCAAGCACTGCAGTTGCTACACGTTCAGAACGCCTGACTAAAGTTTCTTCTGAATAAATTGTCTATAAAATTCGTGATATCGTGGTGGAAGATCGTCGCATTAAGATTGCTAAGACGGTAGGCATCTCATATGAACGGGTACAGAATATCCTGCATGAAATTCTAAAAATTATCAAGCCGAGTGCCCGATGGGTGTTACGTTTGTTGACTATAGACCCAAAACGCACGACGAAGAACATTTCAAAATTGTGTTTGGAAAAGTTGCAGCGTAATTTGAAGGACTTCTAGCGTCATTTTGTGACTGTAAACGGAATGTGGAATCACCATTGTCCCCGAGGATAAAACGGTAGTCAAAACAGTGGGTTAGCGAAGGTGCACCGAAAAAAGATAAAATAGTTTTATCGGCGGGAAGTGATGGCTACTGTTTTTTGGCATAAACATGATTGACTATTTATAAAAGAGTTAAAAAGTGCCCGGCCCTTATTACGACATTACTCAACGTTATTGGACCGTTTGTAATAGTGAGTTAACATTAGATGCGACCAAGATGCACCAGAACAATGCACTTGCTTACACATCGGTCGTTGCAATGACAAAAGTACACGCCAACTGGGCTTGAAATAGGTCCCTACCGACCCTATTCCCCAGATTTGGCCCCAAGTAACTTTTTTGTTTCTTAATTTCAGAAACTGAGAAGAAATTTTCGTCGAATGAAAAGGCTCTCTGTATCGTAAACGAGTGTTATGCACAGTTCGAAAAGATTTTTTCTGGTCGAATAAAAAATTGGAATCTCACTAGATCTAATGTATTGACCTTAATGGAGATTATGTACAATGTTTTAAAGAAAAGTTCAGAAAAAAAAGGAAAAAGGAATTTCAGAGAAGAGCTGTTCGTCTGATTGGAGACCCGGGACTGACCGGCGGCCTTGATTCGCTGGAACATCGAAGAACGATTGGGGACTTGAGTCTTTTCTATAAGTATTTTCATGGAAAGTGTTCGAAGGATGTAGCCCCCTTAATTCCTCCCAGAGCGTTGCATGTTAGAAATACACGTCGCGCTAATACTTCACATCCGTATGAGGTTCAGCTTGTTACTCCGCGTACAACGCTTTTCAAGCAGTCTTTTATATGGAGAACATCATCCCTTTGGAATAATTTGCCCAGGGCTGTGTTTCCCACCGAGTACAATTTACAGCGATTCAAGAACAACGCGAATCGCTTTTTCCGCACACATGCAGCTCCTGGAGCGCTTTAGGGACTTCCCTGTAGCATGTGTGCTGGACCCATAAAAAAAACTTCATACCTATTTTTACTTATTTTTAGTTAAGGTTAGATTAGTATATTACATATACTGGCATTTTAACTTAGTCACAAAAGATTAGTGGAAACATTAACAGGTTTACTATAAAAAAAGTTTAGGTTTGTCCAGAGGTACAAAAATATTTGAATCAAATCATGATTTATATAACTCATCATAATACATTATCAATCAAAAAATAAATTTTGAGTATATCATACAAAAGAACATAGAAATATGAAATGTTAAATGAGTCGACCCTCGCACCATAGATAAATAGATCTTTTTAATATATTTTTTTATATTTTTAACGAAAATAATTCACAAAACTCAAAGTATTCGACACACTAGAGTAGTCATAAATCCGAAAACTTATATGAACACATCGACATTAAAATGGAAATTCAAGAAGTTCTCTTAATACTCGAAAGAGCATATTTCGAAAAGTTTTCATGTCTCTGAAATCTATTCTACGCTCAACTTCTTTTTTTGCGTTTCAGGTCTTGTTATAGGGTATCATTTAGTACTTTTAAAATATCCATTAATTTGGTGTTATTCTTTATTGTGGAAAGCCAAGCGATTTTCCAATCTACATTTAGGTGAGAAGCGTTTGGTAAATAACTTTGCCAGTTTATGGTTATAGACTCTGCAACACGCAATATCTTATTTATCTGAACTTTTAATTTAATGAATCTTCTGACATTTCCTTAGAAAAATTATATCTTGACCTTTGTTTTGTAAAGGTTATTTGCCCCCAATTTCCAATAACGTTTAACTAACCTTTTAATATCAATGTACCCTAACATAAGTGTCCTGCTCCTTTTTATTTATTTTCATTATAGAGTGTGTGTAAAAAAAAATGGGATCCAAAATAAAACTTTTTGCTGGATTTTTATGACATCTATCCATTTTTATAATTCACTGAGAGATTCAAAAAGAAAAGGTAAAAGTTAATAGTCGAAATAACTCGTACTTGAAATATTTGTTTAGCGTCGTAGAAAAGTACGCAGAAAAAATACATAAAGACTTATCAAACCAAGACCGTAACTAAATTTTGTCCTTGCATTAAATACGTAAGTCCAAGAAAAATAGATAACCCGGGCATATCTTCTATTAATCACACATGGAAACATGCGACGTTTCATTCCAATTCAAAGCTTATCAGCTAGCTTAGATGAAGAGGTAGCGCAACACGATGGTAACAGCATTGAAGTGTTAGGAATCATATATCTAAACATATTAATAGACAACATGCATCAGCGCTATCTGGTGCGAGACATCGAAACCTTTCACGAACGAGTACGAGTACATCGTTCGGAAAATAAAAATCCGTACTTTTATCGCCATAGACAAATAGAATACTAATATTAAGATTAAATGTTTAATGATAACTGTAAAAACAAAAGATCGATATTAGTATTTTGTCCCCATCTTCGCGATATGGCGATACCTGAAATAATCATACTTCCGATATCACCCCGAGCATATATTACGCTTAACCAGAAAGGAATACGTACAATATAAGTTTAGCGTCAGTGAAAGATATGTTAAAAATATGTTATATAGTAGCTTATCTGTCTGTCAGGCAGTTTTACGTGGGCTTTGGTCTTAAATTGAAGATTTTGGCGATTCACAGAAGATGGCGCTATGATTTAGAGGCTACTAATATTTTTGGCGCTATCCTTAGTAAATCCTTGCTGTTATTGTGATGTGTTGCAATTTTCTCTTCACCTAGAGTGAAATATAGCATATCCTAGTTTGGTAATTAATAGACAACACTGCCATTGCTAATTTTTAATATAAAAATTAGATAAAATTACTATATTTTTAAGTATATTTGTCAAGGAAATCATAAGAAATATTACACTCTCTTGTAATTATATAGTGTTCCAATGGAGATTTCATACGACGTTAATCAAAATAATATAAGGATTAACATACGGTAAACATACGGACATATGCAGTTGACATTATAATTTCAAATCATAAAATATTTGTTAAATTAAAAAAAAAAAAACAGCGATTATGGTCAGAGCAATAAAGTTTTGTTTTAAATCCACAAGTTAAGCACCCAATCCTTACATATATAAATGAATACACGTATGTAACAAGAGACTGCTGAAATAGATGTTTTAAGAAATGCAAAATACCTGAAATTAGATTAAATTAAAATCAATATTATAGATTTAAATAAAAAATGTATTAAAATTTTATTCGGAGCTGTTAATAAGAACAGTGTTAAAAAATATTTCTAGGGCTACCACATTATCGTTACAAGGCTTCTAAAAGGTAGTGCAATCTGGTTATTTATTGTAATCCTGCTTTACGATATTACATTTAATGTAAAGCTACTTTACTGTTTGTTCGTATAAAATGTGATTACGTAATTAAGTACCTTTTTAGTTTAACCATCTCAACATAATAATGAAATACTCGCTTATACCCTCACGATCAAAAATTAAGGGGACGGACTAAGTAAAACACAAACTCATATATAATTAATTCATATCTATTTGATCCCCATCAAAGTAATCTCCAATCATTTCAACACACTTTTGTCAACGTTTTTCTCAATCTTCAAACACATGCGATTTCTTAATATTGCCTTCACGTCTGCCAACGGCTTTCCTATTTACGTATATATATATATATATATATATATATATATATATATATATATATATATATATATATATATATATATATATATATATATATATATATATATCTAATATATATATATATATATATATATACTTTATCTCATCGACCCACTCTTGGATATAAGTCTCTTTCATAGTCTCCATTCATTCCTGCCCTGAGCTATCTGGTACCATTTCTTTCCAGCCATTCTTTTTAGATCATCTGGCCATCTTTTTTGGAGTGACCGGATCGAAAAAAACGACCTTCCGTCTGATTTACGTATTTCAATATTGTGGAGTTCAGTGTTTATCAGTGGGATGCAAAAAAAATATTCATGACGTTATTTCTTTAGTGTCGATTTTTTCCTCTATTACTGAGATTTGCTATTTAAAATAAATTTTTTGCAATCGCTCTTGCTACAAGGATCCATCTGTTCCAATATACGCAGTGAATGTATATATATATATATATATATATATATATATATATATATATATATATATATATATATATATATATATATACATATATATATATATATATATGTAGTAGTGGTTTTTTGGGTATCCCGTGTTAGCTTGAGGTCCCTTGATGAACGGTTTCGCTGACGTTTCGATGGAATCTCATGCATCTTTTTCAAAGCGTTGATCACTGGTTGATGTCTTGGCGAATTCAACGCCAAGACACATTCGTCAACACATTTTGATGTGTCATCAACAAGTGTCAGACGCGCACGAGTGGTAAATTGGAAAAGTGTGTACATAGTGTTGTGTGTGTTGAATTGAATATATTGAATGTATATATATATATATATATAATATATATATATATATATATATATATATATATATATATATATATATATATATATATATATATATATATATATATATATATATATATATATATATATATATATATATATATATATATATATATATATATATATATATATATATATATATATATATATATATATATATATATATATATATACATTCAATATATTCAATTCAACACACAACACTATGTACACACTTTTCCAATTTACCACTCGTGCGCGTCTGACACTTGTTGATGACACATCAAAATGGCGCAGTGTCAAAATCTTTATAGCACAAACTTCATATATATATATATATATATATATATATATATATATATATATATATATATATATAATATATATATATATATATATAATATATATATATATATATATATATATATATATATTATATACCAGGTGTACAAGTATGAAATACGGATTTCAGACAACAGAAGGTGCAGCAATGAAGTTTCTGCTATAAAGATTTGACACTGCGCCATTTTGTTATGTCATCAACAAGTGTCAGACGCGCACGAGTGATAAATTGGAAAAAAGTGTGAATAGTGTTGTGTTGTTGTGGTCAATATGTTGAAATTTATACCGAACAAAGAGCATTCGCGGACAGCATTAATTTTTTATTTTCATTTGAAGAAAACTGCTGTTGAATCATACCGATTACTTCGAGAAGATTATGGTGAACATGTTCCATCTCAAGGTACTTGTGAACGATGGTTCCGGCGTTTCAAAAGTGGTGACTACGATGTTGCAGACAAGGAACGTGGAAAACCGCCAAAAAAATACGTAGATGTGGAATTGCAAGCATTGTTGGACGAAGATGATTCGCAAACACAAAAACAACTCGCCGAGCAATTGGGCGTTAGTCAACAAGCTGTTTCCAATCGGCTACGAGGGATGGGAAAGATTCAGAAGACCGGTAGATGTGTACCACATGAGTTGAACGACAGACAAATGGAAAAGCGCAAAAACACGTGTGACATTTTGCTCGCTCGGTACAAAAGGAAGTGTTTTTGCATCGTATAGTTACAGGGGATGAAAAGTGGATTTATTTTGAGAATCCAAAGAGTAAAAAAATCATAAGTAGACCCAGGCGTACCAACCACATCGACCGCAAGACCGAATCGCTTTGACAGAAAAAAAAAACGATGCTCCAGAGGAACGTGGTCTATTATGAGCTGTTTAAAACCTGGGGAAACGGTTAACACCAAACGTTACCAACAACAATGGACCGATTTGAACCGTTCGCTGCTTGAAAAAAGGCCAGAATATCGAAAGAGGCAACACAAAACTCATTTTTCTTCATGACAATGCTCCATCACATACGGCAAAACCAGTTGGCAACACATTGGAAGCACTCAGCTGGGAAGTTCTAACCCATGCGGCTTACTCACCAGACTTGGCTCCTTCCGATTACCACTTGTTTGCATTGGTGACGAAGATGTGAAAAAATGGCTCGATGAATGGTTCGCAGCAAAAGGGGAAGATTTTTACTGGCGTGGTATTCACAAATTGCCCGAAAGATGGGAAAAATGTATAACAAGCGATGGAGCATACTTTGAATAAAGCACTTTTTATCATTCTTCCGAATTTAACATGTTTTTTAGAAAAAAAAATCCGCATTTCATACTTGTACACCGGTATATATATATATATATATATATATATATATATAAATATATATATATATATATATATATATATATATATATATATATATATATATATATATATATATATATATATATATATATATATATATATATACTAGCAGTGCGCGTGGACTTGATTCACTACTATCGTCACTGCTTATTCCTTATGTTACCTAACGTAATAAAATATCTGCCATTATTTCCCCTTATCTCCCATTATTTCCCCTTATCTCCCATTGTCTTTACATAATTTCCATTATCTGAGCTTATCTCTGCTCATCTCCCATTATTTCTCCTTATCTCCCATTATTTCTCCTTATCTCCCATTATCTCACCATAACTCTCATTATCTAGACTTATCTCTGCTTATCTCCCATTATTTCTCCTTATCTCCCATTATTTATACCCTTCTCCCATTATCTAGGCGTATATCGAATTATATAGAACATATGTATAAATTTATAAAAACACGTAAATCGGTTCTCGAGTGATAAGCGCACTAACGGACAGACAGACAGATAAAGAAACGTTGCATTTTATATATATTATATTCTTTGCTACATGATATTGTTCCATATTTAATGCTTTAGGCAGTTTATTGCAAGAGAACGCGCTAGCGGCAAAGTTTCCGACTTGATTCACTATTATCGTCACTGCTTATTCTTTATGCCACCTAACATAATAAAATATATCCTATAACCTCACCAGAGAACATATTTAAAAAAAAAGCACGTAAATCGGATAAGTGGTTCTCCAGTGATAAGCGCAGTAACGGACAGACAGTCAGAGAAACGTTGCATTTTATATATATTATAGATATTCTTTGCTACATCATATTGTGCCATATTTAATGGTTTATCATGTTTAAAAAAAAGCACGTAAATCGGATAAGTGGTTCTCCAGTGATAAGCGCACAAACGGACAAACAGACAGAGAGACGTTGCATTTTACATATATTATAGATATTCTCTGCTACATAATATTGTTCCATATTTAATGGTTTAGGCTGTGTATTGCAAGAGAACGCGCTAGCGATAAACTTTTTTTTTTCCGACTTCATTCACTATTATCGTCACTGCTCATTCCTTATGCTACCTATCGTAATAAAATATAGCTTGTAACCTGGCCAGAGAACATATGTATGTTTTAAAAAAAAAAAAGTGCGTAAATCGGATAAGTGGGTTCTCCAGTGATAAGCGCACTAACGGACAGACAGACAGACAGACATACAGACAGACAGAGATACGTTGCATTTTATATATATTATAGATGTAATAAAATATATATCTATAACCTGGTCAGAGAACATATGTATGAAGTTAAAAAAATCACGTAAAATCGGATAAGTGGTTCTCGAGGGATAAGCGCACTAACGGACCGACAGACAGACAGAGAGACGGTACATTTTATATATATTATAGATGTAGATTATTATTATTATTATATAGCCTGGCTCAAGAATATATGTATGAATTAAAAAAAATACACGTAAATCGGATAAGTGATTCTCGCGTGATAAACGCAATAATGGACAGAGAGACAGACAGAGAGACATTGCATTTTATATATATTATAGATTATAGATATTCTCTGCTACATAATATTGTTCCATATTTAATGGTTTAGGCTGTATATGGCAAGGGAACGCGCTGGCGGCAAACTTTTTTCCGACTTCATTCACTATTATCGTCACTGCTCATTTCTTATGCTACCTATCGTAATAAAATATAGCCTATAACCTGGCCAGAGAGTATCTTAAAAAAAAAAGTACGTAAATCGGATAAGTGGTTCTACAGTGATAAGCGCACTAACGGACAGACAGACAGAGAGACGTTGCATTATATATATATATATATATATATATATATATATATATATATATATATATATATACGATATAGTATATACGAGTATATATATATATATATATATATATATATATATATATATATATATATATATATATATACATAATAATAACAAAAAAAATTTAAAAATTATTCAGCAGTTAATTATAAAGAGAATGTTATTTACTTCTATAGATCCAAAATCGTATCCACGGAGTGATAATTTCAGCTCGGAGAACAGAGAAAAGTCACACGATACCATAGCTGGGAAATATAGGATATCGTTTCACTTTCACTTAAAATTGTACAAATAATTATTGTGTTGTGCGTTAATGCATTATTGTGAACAAAATCCCTGAATCTTTCTGCCACAATTTAGACCTTTTTTATGAATTGACTCATATAAATTATACATAATGCTTAAATAATACTCCCATTAACTGCTTGATCAGTTGGAATAAACTCTTTATAAGCGGCAAAATAATAATTGATGAAAACAGTTAACATGCTCTAGATTTTTGGCTGACTTCGACGTCTTTTTGATTCTTTTTAGTTCATCTTTTGCACATCATTTTATTATTGCACAGTTCATTACCAGTAATTATGCATTTCAAAGTAGAATCATCCAAATAAAGCATTTCTTTAGTGACCTCCACATGACCATATTTTCAATAAAATTCAATTGTTTTAGAACAAGACCAGATAACATACGAGACAGGCACAAATCATTTTCAAAATCAATTATATTTGCTGAACGATATTTTAATATGATCTACAAGATCTTTAATACTTAACTGATGATTAATGAATAAAAATTCCTTAATTTTGTTGATGTTTTCCGCTGTGGTTGCAACGGATGGTCTTCCAGAACGCAATTCATTTTCAATTGCTTCTCTAACCCCTTTCAACGATTTGACCATTTGAAAACTATTAACTTTACAACCTTTTCATCACTATGAAGCCTCAAACTTTCCACATTATTTTAGTGCGGAACTCCGAAGTACTATTATAAATAAAAAAATAGCAAACAACTAGTTAAACGTGATTATAACACTTATGTCAGAAATATTGAGGAAGGTATCTCCGAAAACCCTAGAAACTTTTGGAAATTTGTCAATCACCACAGAAAATCATCTGTTTTACCCGGCTGTATGTTTTATAAAAATAAAGTGGTTTACAGCGGTCAAGACATTGCTGATTTATTTTCGGAGTTTTTTAGTACTGTATTCTGTAAGGCTGATGTATCTTGTGTGGAATATAGATTAGATAACAAAGCGGATATTGTAATTAAACCTTTTACCATGTCTGAGATATTTCATGGGATTACTAGGCTGTCTAAAAAAATGGAAAGTGGTCCTGACAATGTACCTGAATATTTGTTAAACAATCTTGTCTATAGTATTACGAGGCCACTGTTTATTTTGTTTAATAGGTCGCTGGCTGAGGGCGAGCTTCCGGATTTATGGAAGGAGAGAGAGAGAGAGAGAGAGAGATCTTCAAATCGGTGAAAGATAGGATGTTCAGAATTATAGGGGCATTTCAAAGCAGTCTTCAATTCTTAAGTTCCTTGATGGTTTGGTCTATGAACAACTCAGCTGAATTTGTAAAGGCATAGTGGTAGAGGAACAGCATGGCTTCATGGGAGGTAGGTCGATGGTCACCAACTTGATTACCTATGAGAATGCTCTGGAGATGCCAAGTGGACTCGATCTACACTGGCTTCTCCAAGGCATTTGATAGGGTTAGCCATCAAAAACTGTCAGCAAAACTTAGAACGATGGGATTTCATGAACGCTCTGTAAAGTGGCTCAAGAGTATGTTGATGGGACGCTCACAGAGAGTGAGGATAGGAGGTTTTATATCCGGTAGTACCGAGGTGACCTCAGGAGTTCCTCAAGGTGGGCGCTGTGCTTCACTACTATTTAATATCTTTATTAATGACATTCGTCAGGCTGTTCCTGACTGTAGCTTTCTCTTGTCTGCAGATGACTTAAAATTGTACCGTGAAATTGTGACTGAGGCGGATTGCATGAAGCTGCAGGAGAGCTTGAATCTGCTTGTGCATTGATGCAATAATAATGGATTGTCTTTAAACCCTAGGAAGTGTAGTACGATTAGCTTTTGTAGGAAAAAGAATAAAAAAGCCTTTCAGTACAAGCTTGATAATGAGGACTTATTACCGGTCAGTTCTTTGAAGGATTTGGGAGTCATAATGGATGCTCAGTTGTCGTTTAGGGAACAGTATTCTTGCATAACTAGCTGGATTTGTAAAAATTCCAAATGTTGGGACTTCTCTTTAGAATCGGAAGAGATCTATCTATTGATTCAATGAAGAAGCTAGACTGTTCTCTGGTAAGATCTCACCTTAAATATGCATCAACGGTATGGTCACTTTACTATAGTATTCATAGCGCGGGGATCGAACGTGTCCAGAATAAATTTATTAGATTGTTCTTATAGATTGGGGTTAGTTGGTGACAGTAGAGCCCTTGCTATTATGCTTGGTCTGCGGACATTATAGGACAGGAGAAGGGTGTCATATCTTTGCACCATATTTAATTTACTGAATGGTGTTAGTGATTGTCCATCCCTCTTAGGGCAGATACAGGTGAAGGTTCCAGAACGTTGCTTAAGAAGAAATGAGATATTTGTCATCGGTCTCCACGGTACTAACTATGGAATTCATTCTCCATTAGCAAGATCCTTACTCTTCCTAAATAATAATCCTTCCATTGATCCATTCGGAAGCTCGCTGTCTAGCTTTAAAGGCAAGTCATTAAAGTGGTGTGTGACCACTGATATGTTTTCTGTTTATTAGATTAGGTGTTTTGAAATGTGATGATATATCATTTTTATTTTTTTTTTCTCTATCTAAAACACTTATTACTGTACTGTTGTTATTACCTATATATTGAATATTATAACTTTTATAATGGGGTTTCCCGTTTATTGATAATAAATACATAAAACACTTTTTTAATAATTTTAACGTACCGGTACAAGAGAAACCCTTTTTAAGATAACAGTTAATGTAAATTCTTGGCATAATAAATTTATTTATTTTTGAAATCGCCAAAACATGTTTACAATTACAAATCGCGTTTTTATTTCTATCCCAGTAAAGCAAATGTTATGAAAATAACTGTCAAATGTTAATAACGGTTGTGCCAACCTAAGAAACAAATACGTTAATCAATAGCAATAGGGCAAAATTGATCTCCATTTTTAAACACACTAGTGTATATACTTTAATTTTTAGTGTTCCGTACGGAACACTTATAGGAACATTTCGGTGTCTGTCTGTCTACCCATCTGTCCACCTGTCCGCTTGTCCATCTGTCCGTCTGTCACATCCGATCTTCTCCGAAACTGTTTTAACATAGAAAGTTGAAATTTGACACAAATATGGGAATTGATGGCCCAGTCAGACCCGTCTAGTTTTGAAGCTTAAATTTAGGTTTAACGGGTTAGTTTTGGGGGTGAAATTAGAAGTGAAAAAAATTACCAAGTCAATTCAAATATATGTATGGTGTAATCCTTGCGCACACTTTTCTTCCAAAAATTGATGTCCACGCCCCTTATCTGGAAAAATACTGATCAAAAAATTTTTGAGAAAATTCTGGAATATTCTCCATAAAGTGTAGATTGAGCCAAAAATTATCACGAATGCGTTACCTTTTATGATTTATCTGGTATATATATAAAAAAAACAAATTTTTTAGTCATCAGTTTTCAACAAAGATCGGAAACAAACTGTTGAAAACTCATTTTAAGGTGTGCTTTGTAAAATCACTAAGTATTTTATAGCTCGTAACAAAGTTTTTTTATTTTAAAAGTAATCACCGTACGGAACACTAATTGCGCAAGTCCGACTTGCACTTGGCCGGTTTTTATTATTCATATTTCTGCTTTGAATACGAACCAGTGTTGAAACTTATATTTCTTAATTTTAATATCTAGTTGGATATGATTATATATAACTTGGTAAAATACAAATTTAGAAAATTTTCGATTCCTAATTATAAATATAAATATTTACTTTCTTCTCTGTTAGCGAGAACTATGCATTTAAATTTGGTAGCCTATACTCAATCTAAATTTGATCGATTTGTTATTAGTCGAGACAGTCAGTCACTTTAGGGCACGTGAGATATTTCACAGTATTTTAATATTATGCGGAGACTTGATGATGTACGTCACAAAGTCGAAAAGAAAAAATCTCTTCGAGAATTGATTGGGTGTCGAGACTTTATGTTGTTCGACTTGTCTCACAACATGTGTCTTCGTAAAATATTAGTACAGATGAGATACATAATATCCAGTTAAACAATGCATAAAACATATCCAGCAAACCACACTAACACAGTCGATTTAATTTGGCTTGGACCTACACGTTAATTTACATAAAAGTGAATTAGGGAAACAGTAATCAGTAGTTGAATATGAAAAATTCAGGACTTTCCTATAAGGTATAATCCCTTATTTTTAATTCATGATTTTCTAAAACTTAGATATGTCTCCGGTTTTTACATAATATTATTGAACATTCGGTAAGTAAAATCTTTAGAATAGTATGAATATCAGAACATCCACACAGGAATTTTAGGTTTTAATCTCAAAAAAAAAGTACAAACTAATTTAATGTACTGAAGAACATATCAAAGGTTTCCCTACGACTCCTCCATCTCCTAGAAGATCCCGCTAGTGTCTAATAATCTGCAAAGTGTTGCTGTTAATGTTACTAGAGTGCCCGAAATAATTTCCTAAGCAACTCCTGACAATTTATCTATTTTCTAGGAAATCAGGTGAATGATGTACTCCTGCTCCTGGTCTCCTAGAAGTTTCATTATGTATAAATGTATAAAAAAAACTTTTACAGAGTTACATGCTTCTGCAAAGTTTTCAAAATTTTTTTCATACTGAGAAGTTGTACATATACACGTCAAATTCTCCTGTGTAAAATTTTCAGCCACCTTTACTAATTACAGTTAATTTATTTTTTATTACATTCTAATAACATGCAGTGTGCGGGCTGTTATATCAGAAAATCTTTTCTTAGCTTATCTAACCCCTTAAAAATTCAGGTTGTAGATCATTAGGAGCTTCATGAACCAAAACCCTTTTTGGGATTTTCAAATCAGTACTTCTACGCTACACAATTCCTCATCAAAGCCATTAAAATCACTTAGTAGATGGCTAGAAACTCGAGGAGCTTTCTAGGCGAAACGAGTCAAAAAGTGTAACACGCATACAGTACTTTGGTGAACTTTTAATATAGAGGACTGTTTTTATTTTGTTTAGACAAAATTTTAGCTAAAATTCATTTCATATGCAAACCGACGGTATCTCTGCAGACCTGTGCGTAGGCAACGTATGCAAATGACCTCACGTTCTCTTTTGTCGTCTAGAAGTGTGGACAATACGAAAACCATGTTGCAGTTTTAATGTTGTTGGAAGTATAGAAAAGTGGTCATATGGGCAAAATTCGATTTCTTGGAAAATAAGAAAATATTAAAATGTCTTGGTCTTTTAAGTAACGGCGTAAATTAAAATACTTCTTTTAGACTTTATAATTTCATCATATTTATTTCTAAATTAACTATTATTTTCAAGAAAATCAAGGTTACACCACCTTGAGATTTTCAAAAAATTGAATTATTTTTTTTTGGCTAGATAAATTGTTTACACTTTTAAAAATATTTTAAACGTTTAATCATTTCAAAATTCAAATTATTTCCAAAATTATAGCAATTAGTGTGAACGCGGCAGAGAGTCGGTACGAAACTCAGGTAGCGATCGGACCGGCACGAGCGGTCAAAGCCTTGTCAAAGGGTATTGTTCTTTTAGTCAGTACTTTAAACAATAATTCCTTTGGGGAATTTTGGAAGCTAAAAGTAACTCAGGTACACAAAGTTGGAACTAGTTTAGACTCCCAGTAGTGTACATATCGCCACGTGTATTACAAAAATTATATTTTTTTATTATTTTTTAATAGAAAACTATTATTGAAATGTCGAAACAAGTATATGTTGATAAAAAAGGTAGCCGACAATCAGTTAAACGTCCTTGTCGCAGCAGGAAGAAACGACATCCCCCGGTAAATCGTTATTTAATGGAAAGAGATTAAGCTAGCACCGTTACATCAGCTAAAAAATTAAAGAGCCGTTGATTCTGATGTGGATGCATCTTTCGGTTACCGATTAATTAATTTGGTAGCCGTTTTTTCTGCTATAAGTGAAGTGGTACAGTGTAAAGCATGCGGCGGTAATATAAAATTTACCGAAACTTCTCTTCGTGGTCTTGGTTTTAAACTAAAACGTGAATTGTGCTGAATGTGAACCAGTTCTAATAAACTCATGCCTTTTATCAATGGTAGAGCATATGATGTGAATAGACGATTAGTTTTTGCGTTCAGGCTTCTTGGTATTGGTTTAATAGGAATAGAGAAAATCTATGGAATCATCGACTTACCTAAACCAATTTTTCAATCTTTCTACGACAAAGTTGTGAATGACATTAACACCGCTACAAAAACTATTTGTGAATTGTCCATGAAAACTTCTGTTCAAGAGGCAAAAGAAATGAATAACTCAGGAGTACTCACCGTTTCACGGAAAGGAACTTGGATAAAAAGGAGAAAAGAGGAGGAAAAGTTCTTGATCTTATAGTAAAAAGTTCATATTGTAAATCTCGTGAATTTTGGAAAAATTTTGAAGGCACTGAGAAGTATGATGAGTGGAGCAATAAACACTCAGGTAAATGTTCTGCCAATCACGAAGGGTCAGCTGGAAAAATGGAAGTGGATAGTATTGTAAGATATTCAAAAGATCCGAAACACTTTATAACGTACGATATAGTAACTACGAAGGCGATGGAGACAGTAAGACTTATAAAGCAATTATTGACTCAAATCCATATGAAAATTTAGTTGTTAAAAAAAGGAATGTATAGGTCACGTGCAAAAGCAATTACGCAAAGTAAAAAAAGATAATCCTAGTATAAGTCGCAGGAAGTTTTGATTACGTAGCTTCGATAACGGAATGTTTGATGTCATCATTGCACGGCATAGATCTCGGTTAAAGATGTGTTGTTTATGTAGCTCTTTTATTTTTGTACGTTGGTTGAAAACATTTGCATTAATGTTGTGTTGTGGTCTATCTCCAGGTTTCATCTTACTCAATTTTGGCAATATGGCAAGCAGTTTTCACGTGTTGCTCGATTTGAAATTTTTTATCGCATGGTATCTGCAATAAAAAAAAGAAAATTTAATTAAAATCCCAAGGAAAAAATTCGTTAAATAGAAATTTCGTTAAATATAAAACTAGGTGCTTAGGGCAGGCAAAAATTAAAATTCTGCTTTGTACCTTTTTTATTAGATTACCTAGAAATACATACGTTTACGTATGTATTTCTATTTCGGGGTTTCGTTAAATAAAATTTTGTTCGTTAAATGGAACAAAAATAACTTAAATAACATTGAAAATAGCATCAACGACAAAATCCTGACAAAAATTTCGTTATGTTTAAATATTAAACGAAAATGAAATAACCCTGTATATTCAATAGGTATTCAAAAAATATACTTACACATTTTTAACATATGCAGAACAGTAGATTTTTCCCATATCTATTCTTAGTTCTTTGTATGGTTTAATTCCACACTGACACACTACTGGCTTTGGACATTTCACTGTAGTAAAATACGACTCACAAGATAAAAAGCACAAATCGACGTAACCACTTTAAAAGCACAACCAAAAATGAAATATAATAAATTAATGATACAAGTATGCTCTGATGGCCGTCTGGGGTTTACTGACCGGCAAAAGAAATGAATAACTCAGTAGTACTCACCGTTTCAGGGAAAGGAACTTGGATGAAAAGGAGGAAAAGGGAGGAAAAGTTCTTGATCTTATAGTAAAAAGTTTATATTGTAAATCTCGTGAATTTTGGAAAAATTTTGAAGGCACTGAGAAGTATGATGAATGGAGCAATAAACACTCAGGTAAATGTTCTGCCAATCACGAAGGGTCAGCTGGAAAAATGGAAGTGGATAGTATTGTAGAGATATTCAAAAGATCCGAAACACTTTATAACGTACGATATAGTAACTACGAAGGCGATGGAGACAGTAAGACTTATAAAGCAATTATTGACTCAAATCCATATGAAAATTTAGTTGTTAAAAAAAGGAATGTATAGGTCACGTGCAAAAGCAAATGGGTACGCAATTACGCAAAATAAAAAAAGATAATCCTGGTGTAGGTCGCAGAGGGAAGTTGACAGCCAAGCTTATTGATAAATTAACAGTTTATTATGGTCTTACAGTTAGAAGGAGAATAAATACATCAATTGAAACAATGAAAAATGCGATATGGGCAACTTATTACCATGAAATATCCACTGATGAAAAGCCACAGCATGACAAGTGCTCGTCCGGCGAAGATACCTGGTATTCGTATCAGAAAGTGAAGGCCTCTGACACTTTGGATTCTTATAAGCATAAAAATTCTATTCCTGTAGTTATCCGAAAAGTAATTAAACCGGTATAACGATAGATTAACTGATACCGATTTGTTAGAACACGAAAAATCTAATGGCTGTCATTTGGTATATAGCGCCAAAAGTGCATTACAGAAGCACTAAATTGTTGAGATTGCATCTTATATTGCAGCCAATATATTTAATGATGGATATACCAGTGTATTGCAAATGTTAAATTATAAAACCTTCTAATTGGCCCAAGAGCGCTGCGATTTACCCAAACTTGGATTCTCAACGAACATCTATAGCCAACATGAGAGCCCAATAGAAGACTAAAAGAGGCCAGGAAAATGAGCTGCTCAAAAGGAGTCGGAGGACATCGCGGCAACAATGGAAGGCCTTACGTACGGTCCAGAAATCGCAGATTGAAGGTAATTTAAAAAATATTTGGTTTTAAGACGCTGACGCCGTGTTGTTTTTCTTTTGCATTTTTTTCGAAACTAGTTTTTTCAAACTGGTGTACAAGATATCTTAAAAAATTTACTTAACCGATTTTGTTAAAATTGACAACACATATTCTTTATAATATTATCTAAGATGTAGCACAGGACATTTTTTTGATTTGGTCCATGTTCATAAGACATAAATTTTTTTTTTCAAACAGCTGTCATTTCTACAAAAAAATATTTTTTTTTCCTATGCTACATCTTAGCGATTACCTCTCTAAATAAGAAAAAATTTTTTATTTTTCAGAAGATACCTGACAGAGAAAATAACTCCTGCTTGCTGAGCAAGGATTTTTAAAAGATAATAGTAATAATAATATGTATATTTACTGTTCATCATTATACACAATAAACTAAAATGTTCCATCATTTACAGTAAAAGGAAGGACTTTCAATTCCGAGAGACTAAAGTGTATTAATTAATTTTAAATGCAAGCTGCAGACAGTAGCGTAAGAAAAAATACAAAACTTCCACTTTGACAAGAAAAGTGGAATTGTACAATTCGTTTTATCCTACCATCGTACTCCGTAACTTCTGGTATAAGTAACCACTTGCAAGTTACCGTTCTCCTTGTCAATCCTACCTGACTTACGAGCCGTGATACGTCGAAACGTGTCTCAGGGTGGATTTGACAGACAAGAGAACAGCTAGTAAGCTGCTGGAATATGGACTTCTGTCTTATTTTCAGCTGCTTTTACAATACAATAATATATATAAACTTGAGGAAAGATCCCTCGAAAAAGCGCTACCTGCTTTTAAAGCGTGTCAACCACTCTGTCGGTTCGAAAGCTGCTGTGTCAGCTTCGATAGGAGTAATAGGTATGCGTACTTAATACAATTCGTGTATCCTACCATCGTTGCTAGAAAATGTTATTTTGGTGAGGCTCTCAGCGCAGTGGGTAGAGTAACTTACTGTTGTTATGAAGGTCGGCGGTTCGAGTGCGCCTGTTTGCTTGAGTGTTGTGTTTGTCTTAGGTTAAAATAGGTTTAAGGTTTATTGTATTGGATTGCTTTGTAAATCAATTAACTCATGGCTAAATGGGACTTTTCTCAAAGCCAAAAAAATTTTAAAAAAAGTGTTATTTTAAAAATTTCCATTTATTTTTCTAGATCAGCATCTAGGATGGAGAGAGAGAAATTTGTCTATATGGTTAATGGTGAATTTCATTAAATCAAACGCCATATTGGCATTCGTTGGTTATCTTTACTTCCAGCCATTTTACTTGATTACTTGATGAATATAAAAAATTTATTAATGTTAAATAGAGAACAAGATCATGAAGTCATTGAAATTTATTTACACGTTGCAAGCCATACGCTGAATTTAATTAATAAAACAATAAAATCGTCTGAGGTAAGGAAATTATGTAACCATATTGATGTAATGTAATATATGAAATAATTAAAAAAAGAATTAGTATAAAGAAAACTAATATTATTTTGGATATGAATGATCATTGAAGCAGTCCATCCACCTACAAAGTTTAATATTAAGTCAGTAATATTTCACTCTTTATTGATGAGAGTTTAAGTTATTTAGAATAATGGTTTGACATCAGAGTAACTGGCTTTCAATACACATAATTGTGCATTCAAAATTATAAATGTTAAATATTGTAATGAACGATTTCTATTCTGAGACAATATTACTTGAAGAAAAACAAAGAAAATTAGCAAATAATGACAAAGATTTTTCGAAAAAAAATACCCAGTATAAAAAGAATTGTTTCCCATTTGCTCTCCATTCTCGCTACTTCAGCTATCACTGAAACAGGAGTTTCGGTGATGAATGCAGAGTTGCGGGAAGAGAGAAACAAAGCGTCCTCAAATTTAATAAAAAAACCAAATTATTCATTTACTTGAATACTTCTAATATATATTGTGATACCAGCTATCAGACTTTCAAAGGGAACCAAAAATTGATAGCTTCCCAAAAGCAGAAAAATATGTATTTAAGGCAATAAAAACTCAAATTCAAAAATGTTTTTTTGGCAACCCTACTTAAGGGTACATGTTTAATCAAGAATATTTAACGCCCTTTTACACGGTACATATCAGTTCTCAGTTCCGTCTCAGGTTTCAGTTTTTGTTTCATTTGCAGGTTAGTTGGAAAGGTGGTGGTTTTGTTTTTACACTGTCCGTTCAGTTCTTAGTCTGTAGTTACACTTTCACGTGTTATGTGTGTTTCGCGTTCAAACACGGTTGTCAGTACTGTCCCAAAGCCGTACATGTGTAAAATAGCTCATGTATGGAGACTGTCTCACTGCGATTAGCCTTAGCTATGGCTTTTTTTTGGCTTCTAGCACACGTGCTACCAGGGGAAGTCCCTAAAAGCGCTCCTGAGAGGCCATGAGTGACGGAAAAAGCGATTCGATGATGAAAGAAACGGTGGAAGAGAAAGAAGCCGATGGGAGTAAAGCTTGTACCCTGGATCACTGTCGCATATAAATTTAATGAAAGAACTTCACGGTTATAACCGTATGATTGACTGAACTATTTACGGATGAATGAGGATGAAGTATCTTGTGTTATTACGCCCTTGGGATGCCTATTATATAAAAGTAGAATACCAACATGAGGGAGGCTTTACTCCCCATAGTAATTGACACTGTCTTAGAGTGAATCGACTGTTGCTCGCTGACGAACGAAAGAAGGTCATCAATACCAAAGGGATGGTTTTTATACTCTCTCACTTATCCTCCGCTCAATCGTGTTTCAACTATTATCTTATACTTTTCTAAGTTCTTTTTTTTTAGTTTGTAGAGTAGGGCTATTATATTTTGGATTATACCATCCTCCTTGTTGTCCACGTTGTCGTCCGTCATCCCTTGATTAATTTTTATTCCAATAAAAATTGTAGGCAGGCCTTCCCTAACGTTCACACGGTGAAAATTTGGGTCTATCGTCTTTGTTCCACATACCTCTGTAGCCATTTTATAAATTTCATGAAAATTGTTACCACAAACTCGTGGTCCTTTTTCTGATTGTAGCGACATTTTCTTAGTCATATGTAACAACTGGTAATAGAAGTTGCATTTTATCTGAACGTGAGCGAATCGGACCGAGGCATGACGCGATTGTTTACTCTAAGGAATTCTAAGAGCTGAACTAAAAACAAATGATCTACCCCAGTACCGTCAGGTTTCAGTCTCCGTTTCAGTGTCTCTGCTTTACAGTGTTTCCATGTTTTTCTTCAGCATAGGAATAGAACGGACAATTATCGACTGAAAACTTAAACTGACCTGAGAACATAGATATTAACCATGTAAACGGGGCCATTAGACAGAGCCATTCAAGAAATTTATATTTGTCATCGATTAACTATGAAGAGATTGAGGCTATTAGTTCCAGGTCACTTTGGAAACAGGTTGAAATTGCATTATTTCATAAAATGCTAATGTGAGGAAATGTATTTTCTCACTCATATCGCAATTCTTACGTACAGGATGAACCCTACTTCACAACTAGATTATCAACAATCTTGTCATATATTCGTAAAAAAGTAAATCCCCAATAAACAAATGCTGTTATGCTTAGGATATATTCGTGAGAATTCCTTAAATAATTTGTTTACATAGGATAAGGTTATAAGACCTGTAGCTGGGCGTATAGTATATGTTTCATAACTAAATGTAACATGTTGATGTTGAATTCGCATACTCTTAGGTTCGATTTTTGCGGGTCAGTTAATTTTGATTAGACTTAGGCCTCGAAATCTATTTTAAAATTCTTCGCGTTATCTGGGTTATGAACGTCTATAATATCGACTATGTACCCGTTATATTACGCAGCTTTAATTTGTACCCGAGAACATTCACTAACAATAAAATATATGCAGAAAATTATATCCTCACTCAAAATAAATTGAGTCTGAGAATTCTTTTTGAATTTGTACATGCGTGTTTAAAAAATAATTTGAAATTTGCTGAATAATGACCAGTACTTATATATGAGTTCTTGCGAAAAGTTCAATCTTTGGTACTTTTAACGATAAAGGGTGTCTAGACAGAATAAGACAATGGTTGTTTATAGGTGTATTCGAGGCACAGGGAAGAAAAATATGAATTAATAAAATAAATAAATCTATAACGAAGTAGGCAAAAAAAACGTCACAACATGCTAAAAATAAAGAAGGGGGGGGTTGAAAGCAAAAAAGATAAAAATCAATATAATGCATAATATCCTAAAGAAAAAAAATATTTGAAGTACACAAAAACCAGTTGAAAAGTGAGTCCATACACATACTTAGAATCAGGGTACGCAAAATCTTGATTATATTTATTATCTATATATTATATATATATATCATAGACTATATAATAAGATATATATATATCTACGGAGCTGGTTTGAAAAGATTCGTGGCAAAAAATGAAAATCTACTTTATGTGGTTGGGGTAAACCTTTTTTTATTTTTCGACATATAGTCCTCCTGTATTTAGGCTTATACACTTCGTGCAACGAAGTTTCTAGTTGGTTGGATCGCTTCCGTATTATAGAGATTTGGTGCAAGTCTCGCAAAATATCCATTAAGTGTCTGTGTATCCTACTACTCTCCTCGTTTGAATAAAATCTTTTGTCCGCCAGCCATTTTCTTTCAAATTGGGGACCAAATAGTATAGTCCGAGGGAGCCAACAAGTCGAGGAGGAATTAGGGGTGAGGTGAATACAAGTTGGAATCCTTTTTCCATTAATCTTTGCGAACACACAAACTGCTGAGGTGTGTGCTGGGTTGCCATAGTCCGTGATGAAAAAGGAATCTTTCTTGTGGGCAAATCGCGGGCGTTTTTCGTGCAAGCTCGGTGTTCATACGGGTACCAATAACGGATGAATAATATTAACATTTCTAATATAAATATATTTCCGAACCCGGTTTCCAGATAGTCCAGGAGGTTTATCCCGTGGGAAAGCCAAAAAGACAGTCGCTATAACCTGTCCTTCCTGCCGAAAGGGTACGGTCTTCGGCCTGGTATTGGTTGGCAGATACTCACTCTCCTTGGTATCCCCTTTGTTTAGAAGTGGTCGTTTGTATTCTCAGTCGTAATAGTAATGGAGCTCATGCTTTCTTCCACAGTGACGAAACGACGCTTAAAGTTTCCTCTCCGGAATTCTTCTGGAACCGCTGCAAACCCCATCCTTGCAACCACTTGCACACGATGGCTCGTTTGTGGTCACAGCGTGGAGACTTTCGCGGGCACCCAGCCTTGAGGATAGCTTTTCTCGATGTCGCAAATGTTTATGCAAAATATTATGTTACCCGTTTTTCAGTCAGTGCACACAGCACTAGCAAATCTCACGCACCTAAACTCTCTCGTCATCCATCACGTCATATCGATGGATATTGATCATTGAGTTTAGGCCAGTCGTAAATCCTCCATCAAGCCTGTCCAGAACGTTTTTAGCGTCTACTTGTGCCTCCATATGGCCCAGTCCGTATATTTTTGGAACCACTTTTATACTGTTCTAATCGATGGTGCAGAGTCTCACAATAATGTTTATCTAGCTTCTCTTTAAGTCTCCTGAGGGCATTTTGCCGTTCATAACAGTAATGGTTTAATCAACTACACGATAATTCGTTGTCGTCCATTTCTTGAAGTCACTCGACTTTCCATGATTCACCACGAATGCCTACCAAACACAATGAAATAGACCTATATGGGCTGAAACTTGGTGTTGCGTTCATTTAGAGATGTATGTCTACTAACCTAAACATGACCTCGATACGCCGCCGGTGGTGCCATCTCTCGGGACTTTGCACGGACTTTTCAACCAGCCTCCTATATATATATATATATATATATAGATAATATATAATTTATTGTTATATTATATCTAATATATATACATTAGATATATATATTATAGTATAATATATATATATTATTAGATATTTTGATATATAATAATTTATATGATAGTTTATAGATATCTTTATATAAGAGATATATATATTTATATAATATACATATTATATATAAATATATAGAGATATATATTATATATATATATTATATATATATATATAAATATATATATGTATATATATATATATATATATATATATATATATATATATATATATATATATATATATCTTATGCACAGATAGTTTGGGCTCATCTTTATTTAATATAATCAATGTGCACCGCACGGCCACCCTTGACATAAATATTCCCGAATAATGACGAAATATTCTTTTGCATAAATTTATTAACCACATTTTTAGACAACAGCAATCTTAATTGTTTTAGGTCTTCTCAAATCATTACTCCAGTAGTTTTTCTCAACATTAACGATATAGGGCGTTTATTTATATCTTGAAACTGAACAATTATAACTGGTGGCTTATTAGGTTTTGGCTTTTTTTGCTTTGACTCGATAGCAATTTTTAGTGCATAAAGACAAAATATTTAGATTTTTTTTTAGTATAGTAAAAAAAGGTCAAAATAATGATGAGATAGGCATAGTCGAGTTACAGCAATATTATGATTTTATCCTCTCTGGGGTATCACCAGGATATGGCCTGAGTTTTGGACAGTTGAGCGACTTAAAACTATCGAGAATTGTTGTAATTTTCATTTACGACAGTTGTGTTTTTCGTTCTCGATCCAACATAAACTCGTATAACCTGAGTTATTCTCATTTTAAGCGCAAAAACGCGTTTTGAAAACTTTCTAATTGTCTATAAAGAAAAGTGCACAAGTTGTTTGATGTCCCAAATCCTCAGAAAAATTCCTCCTGGTGAGACCCAAAAGAGATTAAAATCATAATATTGGTTATCTAAAACCATGTAATTTCAAATGCTTTTTTTACTGCACTATTTATTTTTAAATAAATCAGTTACCAACCTTACTAAACCGTCATCTTTTGAATGAGCATTACTATTACGAGAAAATTGTTCTTTGAAATCTAAACATCTCCTGAGTTTATTGTTCTCAAGTTATAAAATCTCGAGTTGTTCACTCAATTCAAAGTTGCCCTGCATCTATTTTACTTTTTTCCATAATGTATTTAAGCAGATGGGTTTGAAATGTATTCAGAGATCATTTTGCGAATAATATTTCAAATATCGTTATGCAGTAATACATTTTGAAGATTAAGTATGGAGAATTGCTGAAAGATAGTAAACCGAAAGTAGAAAAAGAAGAAAAACACACTGAAATATAGACTTTATAATGCGTTTTCCACCAAATTCCTTATTTTGTACTGTAAATACTTTTTCCTGAAGACAATGTATAAACACGTTAGAACTAGCAGCACACTATAGCTTTACTCGCGCGCCCATCTGAATAATGTAAATATCTTGATACGACCACGCCACGATTATTCTCATTTCTTTTCGAATAAAAGAAGGTAATATCGACTGCACATCGTTCCCCTCACAATCCCTTGAATTATTTAAGATTTAGAAATAAGGGTCTATGAAAAAATTTCTAACCATTCGTTATATTTATACTTACAAAAACTAAAGAAATTTAAAGCTAAGATAATACAATTCTACAATAAAGCACCCATTAGCTGATCGAATCCTACACCGAATTTGCAGTCCCTAGAAAAAGTATTATCCATAGAATCTGGAGGAATTCGAATTCAAAAATGTATTCCGTCATCGATGAATGGCCTGTTGTTGCCCACCAGGGCTTCTTTTAAATGTATGTATGGTTTTAAACCAAAATACAAAAGGTAATGGACAGGGTATGTAATTTGTAACATCGTTTCCCGCCAAATCAATAATCCCTCAGAAACTTCAATGAGTGCGATAAGACAGTATGAAAAACCAACAATCGCGATTTCTCCCCACTCAATTCAAAGCTGCCCTGCATCTAGTGTTACATTATTTTCCAGTCAATAATTTAACTAGGCCCCCCCCCGCCTGAATCTGAAATTTTTCACTTTCAAATCGGTACACTAATGTGTTCAGAAATGATTTTACGAATATTACTCAATATCGTTACGCAGTAATACCATTTTGCAGATTAAGTATGGAGAATTGCTGAAAGATAGTAAACGGAAGTAGAAAAAGAGAGAAACCACCCCAACCCCCCCACTCCCTGAAAAAAAGCCATTTATATCGGTGTTTTCCATTAAATTTCCCCTACTCCACGCTTTTATCGCAATACTATAAACCTACGTCTCTTAACCTGAAGAAAATGTATAAATAATGAGTTACGAGTGCAACCGTTAGCAGCACATAGAATTACAACTCATTGCCGTACTTCGCGTGCCATCATGAAATAAAATGTAAATATCTTGATAAGAGCCCACGCCACGATATATCTCACCATCCAACTCCTAATATATATTAACGAATATAAGAAATGTTAATATCGACTGCTACTTCGACACACCCCTCAACAACTACCTTGAATTCTATTAAAGAGTTAGTCAACAATAAAAGGTCTATGAAAGAATTTCTAACCATTTATTATATTTATACTTACAAAAACTAATGAAATTATAAAAAAGCTAACATAATACAACACATTGCTACATATATCAGCACCCTTTATGCGAGATCATAGATCGTACCAATGATTTTGCAGCTCCCTAAAAAAAAGTAGTCTTATTCCAATATCAGAACAATTGGAGCGGATGTCTCGCATTACACTACATGTATTCCGTTCATCGGTGAATGGCCTAAACAGTTGAAGCTTTGTTAGCCCAGCAGAGCTTCTTTTTAAATGTTTGTATTGTTTTTAACCCAAATACAAAAGGTCAATGGAAAAGAGAATGTAATTTATGTTAATATCGTTTCCTGAGGGCGGACCCTGCTTATATCAGTGATCTCTTGGCAGAAAATTCAATGAGTGCGGAGTAGCTTGGGCAAGTAGAAAAATCAACGGAAAGAGTTTAACCCTGTGGTACAGAAAAAAAAAATTACCGATATTCATGCAGCGCCGCTAATATTTCGGAATGATCGCACGCGCTTTATTAATAAAACCGGCCGTGGGTGTGGGTACGTATCGATGCTTTTACTTAGGTTTGTTAATTATAAATCAAGCCATTGGAAAGCCCTAATTTTTATTTTCTTTAAACTTTTTTTTTCTAATTTGTTTTGGGAAAAAAATTCCTTTATGCACCCAAAAACCCTCTAAAACTACCCTTATTGTTTGGTCATACCCCCCCCTCCGAGTGGGTATGCCATACAGGCCACCCCCCCGTATCAACCTCAACCATTACTACTCTACCCCCCACCCCCCCCCCCCACCCCCCCCCACCCCCACATCTGGCACCCCCCCCCCCCCTCTTGTTTGCACACCCCCCCCCAACGTATTCCACCCCCTTCAATAGAAAATTAAACCTTAAGTATCACATATCTTCTGCCCCCCTGAAGTTGATTTCCCAAGCTGAAAAAAAGTTGATATAATTCTTATGGAGAAGCAAGGAGAAATTCTCGGGAAGCCATTATAGACTGTATTCGAGAACGTTTTTTTCTCCGACAGGTATATCCTGGATCACACTGATGTTTTTATCGATTAGAGCGAAATTTGAGGAGCAATACGAATGCGTTTTTCTGGGCAAAAAGGTATTTCTAAACGAAAAAACTGTTTTAACAAATGAAAAAATGGCTGAAATTATGCAATATTTTCAAAACCAACCATATAATTCAATCAGACAAGCAAGCAGCAATAGAATGTATATTTTTTATGGGGCTATTCAGAGAAATCTCGTAAAGCTGGACAAATACTATGACTATACGTATTGCAAAATTCTTTGTGTTAGATTATTAACACAATTTGATTCGAAACAACGACTTAATTTTGTGCAGCAGAAATAATGATTAAGATATGACGAAGAGTCGTTATTTTTCTGAATTAATATATTATGGACAGTTGAAGTCATTTTGTCAGCAAAGGTAAACCTAACAGAAAAAATTATCATTACTGAGCTAACGAGAATCCATACAACTTTAATATAATTCAGAACCAAGGCCATTATAGCGTTAATATATTGTGTGGGATAATTGGGAGACATGATTGGACCATACTTTTTTGAGGGGAACACTAACGGGAAATAAGATCCCCCAACCTTAATTTCTTGTTTAATACTGTACAGTTTACTTTAGAAAATGTTCCCATTATTTTAAGAAGGCATATGTGATATCAACTCACAGAGCACCACCTCTCATACAACAGACTATTTGAATGAACGTTTCAATGAAGATCAATAGGGGTTCGCAGCCCCCATTATTCAATGGGCAACTAAGGCACCAGACCTCACGCCGTTTGATTTTTTCTTGTGGGGAAACTCTTAAAGATATTGTATACAAAACTACGGGACAAATGATATTGAGCACTTAAAAGCAAAAATATCAGATGCGTGCAACAGTATATCTGGAGAAATTATTTACAAAGCCACTTATCAAGCATTAATGAAAAGAATGGAAAAATGCATGATGGAAAAAGGAAGACATAGAAAAATTTCTTTTGCTGCCTTTTTTTTATTTTTTAAGTTTCAAACATTTAATTTTATAAATATGTAAATAAGATTATATAATGTTAAAAGTTATATAGTTTTTTGTGGTTTTAATAAAAATAGGATGATGGCACCAATAATCGACACTTTAAGGAAAATTTGCGACTTTACAGTTAAAAAAAAACATATGATTTTAAACTTAGAACAATGGTTAAAGTTGACAAGGAGTAGCCGACATTCTCAAGAATAGTATTGATTTGTAAATTACTAAATAAACGAACAACTTAATTTCACCCAAAATCTCAGTAATGAATAAGCAAAATCTAGTGGATTGAACAACCAGTAATCGACATTCACCCACTAATCAACCCTAGTACTCGACACTTTCATCGACCATCAATCCCCAAATGACTTAAAATACGCTCTCACGTGGGGTTTTGACACAGGAACAGGGACCCAGGGAGAGGGAATGGGAGGTTCTGGTATCTAGTGTTGATGAAGAAAAAATGCAAAAATAGGGCATTATAATGTTATTTAATCAAAACAAATCATATTTAAAAGGAATTCGTGTGATTAAATCGTGTCTACAAAATACTCAACATCAATATCAAATAATTTCGTCAAAAATCTTGACCCCCTACTTCTTAAGTTCAACAATATTAAAGCTCAATCAGGTCAGGCAATGTTACTGGCAGAATAATTGTGGTTAGTTGGACAATGGTTCTGTGGAGCTGACACATCAAATTCATACAACCAAAGGTGATATCGGTTTTTTTAGTAACTTTATGGCTTAGTCTCATACTTGTATTAAGTGAGTGATTTAAGTCTTGTTCAGAAAGAGGTTTAGAAGTGGCAGGTGATAAACTGGATATTTCCGGAGTCAAATTATCCTCTCTATAGAACTCGGGGACAACGTCGAAATCATCGTTCATGGGAGCATCTGTTTGCATTTGAAGTTGAGGGTAAAGGTTCTGGGGATTCCAAACAAGTATTTTCCTATTTATTTTTTGCCCGAATTATGTAGAGAGCCGTGTCCTCATTAGGCAAGGAGTCTTCCATCGATGATCTATTCTCATAAGACAATTTATTAATTAAATTCAATTTTTGCAATGAAAAAATATTTTACTATTTCTGATTCATAAATTTTTTTTAGAAAATCATTTTGTGCCGGATCAGATTTATTGAATGTTGTCTAGTGCAACGGTGTTTGATTTTAGATAAATCAATGTAATCGGGTCCGACCATGGATACAGCCCCCAGCCCCCTGCTCTAAAGCCGTTTTTAATGCAATCTTGCGAATTTTGTGCAACAGCTTTTTGCAAAAACTAGAGCAAAATTTTCTTTTCTTAGCTTGCCTGTTGCCAAGATTGTCCATTTTTCCATTCGTTAATGGCTTTTTTCATGCCACTTTAATTGTGGCCTAAAATACCGATAAATCCTTGGGCTGGAGGATATGTGTTGAATTGGGATATAATGCGATAACTTCAATTCCATTCTCTGAGCAATAGTTTGGTAAATGTAGAGTAAGATGAGATCGATGGCCATCCAAAAAGAATATTATATTGGACGGAATCCTTTCATAATTGAAGACTATCATTGGAGGAGCAAGTTTTCCGGCCGCATTTCCGGTGAATAAAACAGTTAAATTATCTTTTTCGTCACCACAAGCGCTGTACAAATGTTTTTCTCCTTTTTTTGCAAGCACACGGGCTGACTTTGGCGATAAAAAAAGGCACTTTCATCAGTATTATACATCTTTCTTGGATCTTTGACAATGTGTTGTAATCCCCTTTCAATTAAATAGTTTTCCACTTCTAAAAACCAATTCCTTATGTCCTGTTCTGTTACATCATCTCGAGCTTTGGTTAGGTTTTCAGGAACTTTTTGCACTAATTCTGGATGTCGTCTCATGAAAGATTGAAACCATTTCTTTCCCGGTCTATTATTTGTGAAGGGGTTCTGTCTTTTCTGCTCCGTAATAATTTTTTGTACATCAGCTAGTAGGCTATCTTTTGGAATTGGGAAGTGTTTCTCATAAAATGCTAGAAGCCACCGTACTAAAATATCCTTCTTCGTTTTTGTCAATATCGTGCTTGGTCCCATTGCACAGCCAGTTGGAGTTTTACCTGTGATTTTATTAAGGAGTGTGATTCGAGGTACTCCAAATTATCTGGTTGCAACTTGCAACTTTTTCTCCACTCCTCACAGAAGCAATAGCCTTTTCCATCTGCTCGGGGGCATAATTTTTTTTTCGGCGCCATCTAACAAACCCAGTCATCGACATTTAAAAAGCCAATCATGGACACATTGTTCTTTACTGGTACGGTAACACGTGTAGATTTGTTTTAAATACAGCCTCTCTCACCATGTTTAAAAGAAGCGCATTCTGTTCTTATTGAATACATTCATAAAAAAAATTAGTTTCGACACTTGTTGATAACTGGAGAAAGGCAGTAAGTTAGTGAAATCCAGTAATGAATAATGGCCACAAAACAAATAGGTTATAAATTCACATGATTAAGCTTTACCACATTATCATCGGTAGGTATTATACAATGCCACAAACTCAATGAAAATCTAAATATATCTTAAAGTAAAAATTTTATAACCCAAAACTTCAACTCACCTTCTTAAGGATTTCGTTAAAAAAATGGATTTTCTTGTAAGAACATCAACAACACAAAGTTACTCAACTGCCATATTTAAACAAAATGGCCGATTCTAGTGACGTCTGTCAAATCGATGGTAGGAAGTATAATGTTTATGATTCAGAAAAATAATTAAACTATTAGTTTTTAAGTTTCTTTATAAAATTGTCGATTATTGGTGCTTGTCGATTATGCCAGCACCGTACTATAAACTTGTTTTTTATTGTTTTTTTTATTATTCAAAGATATTTTATTAAATATTATTATAATTACTGTCAGATTAAAGTATGACAGCTGCCTACTAGACAAATTGTTTGAAAACCGCCAAACGTGGCATACGATCCATGGGAACTGCGATGACCAAAAAATAATATTTTAGAGGGTTTTTGCTGCATAACTTTTTTGCAAAACAAATTAGAAAAAACAGTTTAACAAACATTGAAAGAAATTAGGGCTTTCTAATGCCGTTTTACAAAAGGTATGTCGATGGCAAATAAAATTGTTTGGCGTCGCGGCGCCCAGTGTCGTTTTCACTACTAAATGTCAAATACGTCACTATACTCCTTGAGATGCACTATACCATTCTACATTTTTAAAAAAATAAATATCCAACAATCGGGGACGAGTGTCTAAAATGACACTTCGTAAATAAACATTTTTATTTCCGTTGCTTCTCTTCATTTCATTATTTGCATTAGCAACATTGATAAAATTTATGGCTAGACTATGTATATATCATACAAAGGTGTTAATTTTCAAGAAGTCTTTCGTTAGTAAAATGAAAGAACCTTATTCATAGGGAACCTTTGTTCTCAGTAAAACTACACTATGGACGTTATTAATGTTCCAAGTGCACTTTGTTGGCTTACTATCATTTTAGGCTTAAGTTATTTTCCGCATAGAAGCACATATTTTAAAGATAATATGAACATAAGATATAATACTCTCATGTTAATTAATGCCTCCATGTAGCCCTAAAACTAATTAAACCATGCAGGTGCTAAATATTATGTTTACAGCAAACAAAATAGTACAGATCGGACCGGATTATTAAAACTCATGTAAATAATTATTTAAAATAAAAATTTATTTTGTTGACCAGGAAAATTTTCCTATTATGAGGAGTTTTCGTAAGCGATTTCTGTTAAATTGTAAACCTAATCTCAGCACTGACTGCCACAATCAAATCGCTATGCTTGATAAAATAGAAGAGACCTTAAAAAAGCCACTTTTTTACGTTTTACACACTTCAAAATGTCTAACCTTTAAGTCTAAATTTAATCTTCTTTCTCTAAATCTAGACGTGTCCTATTTGAATTCAGATTTGAAAATCTGAATATAAATTTAAAGGAAGCTTTAGGGAAAAAAATTGAATACATAATTTAAGCCTGAATGTAATGAAATTTTGGCTTTGAATTCCATGAGAGAACTTTGAATTCAGAAGAGAAAGTCTAAATTTAGAACTTGATGTCTGAAATTTAAAAAAAAAAAAGAGAATGATTTTTCTGTGCTATTATTTTGAGATGTTGGGAATATTACAAGACTAACTGACGTGAATGATGACGAGAAATGTACTATATTTTAAAACCCTTTTGTCTTTTTTTTTAATAAATAGCTGTGTGTTGACGTGTTGTCCTGGTGAGCAATCCAGGCCTTGTTCTCTACAATTTGTCGAATTGTCGATAGCTTCCCGTCCTCCGAAAAATCTCTTATACCACATTATATGTGAAAAAACATTTATTTCAAGTTTTCTTAAGATACATAAAAAACTTTAAGTTACGGAAATACTACCTTCATTTTTCGTCTAAAAGTTCTTAAAAAATATCTTCGTTCTCATTTCTACACCCCCTCGTATTTAGGTTGCGTTCATTTGTTGCCAGTAACAAATGCCTTTTTAAAAAGTAATTTTAATACTGTTTTTTAATTTTAACTGCATTTACATAGCTTTAGAAGTTCGAGCCTAAAAGTTCAGTTAAAATGGAATCCAAGTACGTATTAATATTCATAAATATGCAAAAAACTCTTTTTCAATGCTTCTTAGACACTTCTTTTATATGCATGGCGCCTGAACAACTCGACACCTGAATACACACGTTATAACAGCGTACACCTTCATACACGGTTCCCTTTTGAGAGCTCTTGAAAAAGACTTCCGACCCGATTTTCACACTTCCCCTTGTTTTTAGAACGCATTCATTTGTTGTAAGTGAAAAATGCCTTTTCTAAAAGTGATTTTAATACCCTGTTTAATTTGAATGACATTTAAATAGAGAATGAGTTGGAAGTGTGAGCTTTGAAACAGTTAAAAATATTAACAAAATGATTAGCTTTATCTTGGTATGTATACATTTTGTTTATATACTAACGAATGTTATTTTAATTTAGAAAAAAGATATTACTTTGAAATAATTTTAACTTTAATTTTGGAGGTTCTTAATATTAAAATTTATTATCTTCGATTGGTGAAAAGTGAAAATTTGTTGAATTTGGTAAGACAAGAAAGTTAGTTCCATATTTTGTTTTTTTGATACAAGGTCTCGGATTTCAAAAAAAAATGCCATAGACCGTAATAACGCGTATTTCAAAAATGTGAATAATTTGTATGTTAATGTAACTAGTTGACATCATAAAAAGATTTATGGTTGAGCCAGATAAAATATTTTAGCCAGAAGAATCCGTGTACAAGAACTAAAAAAAAGCTCCTATCTAGTACTGCCCCTATACCTGTTCATAGACTGTTTTATACATTATATATATATATAATATATATATATATATATATATTTATATATATATATATATATATCTTATATATGCCCGATATATATATATATATATATAATATATATATATATATATATAGTATATATATATATATATATATATATATATATATATATATATATATATATATATATATATATACTATATTATTATATATATATATATATATATATATATATATATATATATATATATATATATATATATATATATATATATATATATAATATAACATATATATATACATTTATATATATATATATATATATATATATATATTAATATATATATATATATATATACTGTTGAGTAAAAAATTGACTCAAACTATTTGGCTTCATTTAGCACGGATCCTAGAACATATATTTTGGTTAAATAAAATTGGAAAAATTTATATAAGGTACTGAATTTTTAAAGTGTTTTCCCATTTTGCAACTTTCTCCCGCATTTTTAAACAATTTTTACCACTTTTTTCCCAAAGTTGTAAACAATTTGCTACATGTAGCAACATTTTCCCGAATTGGTTAACTAATTTTATTATTTTGCAACAATTTACAGAGTTGTTTGAGCCTTTTTTCCATTTTGTAACATTTACCCGAATTTGTGAACTATTTTTCAAATTTTGCAACAACTTCCTGAATTGTTTACCTAACTTTATCATTTTGCAACATTTTCCTGAATTTGTTAACTATTTTTCACATTTTGTAATAATTTCCCGAATTTTCAAACAATTGGTTGAATTTTGTAACATTATCCTAAATTTTTTAAGTTTGCAACACTTTCCCGAATTTTAAGAAAAAGCTGCCATGAAAGTAAGATTGACGCATCCAAGGCGTCCACGTAAACTTTCGCACAAAAACTAACACAGATACTAAACTTGTTACATCTAGCTTTCAATTTTTCGATATTTTGGCAAAAAATGTCTAATAAGCAACCTCCAACTGATTTCACGTTAGAGTTCAATAGAGTTTTTAACTTATTACTTGTTCGTTAAAGATTTTTTGGAATACTTTCTTGAAAAACTCGATTAATTGAACAATTAGTTACTCACTTAACGTTAAGTAAATATGAAATTCCAGAAACACAATGAAATTACACTCACCTTCAGGAATAGAATTCACTACACAATTAAAATTCGTTCACTTTTGCACATTCTGTAATAGTTTAAACTTGATATCGCCTCACTTGCATTCACGAGCTGGCACTGCGTGGCACTCAACGCTTCGAAATGAAAGTTATGAGACAGGTACCAGCGGAAGATGCACCTGAGAGGTCGTAAATCATAGTAGAGGAATTGGCAAAAGTATTTTAAACACCTAAAAATCCCTAGTTGCATCTGTTTTTTGTAGCGATGAACTCGCTCAGCAACGAGTACGTATGAAGCAAAATCGTTTTGATTTTTTTGCTCACCAGTGTATATATATATTTATATATATATATATATATATATATATATATATATATATATATATATATATATATATATATATATATATATATATTTAAACAAAATAATTTACAATTATAATAATTCAGAAGAGGAAACATTTAAAATAAATTCTAAAACACTATCTGCAATTAATATACTGTCGCAACGGATTCCAATTCTGTCATGTCTAAAACATCGTCCAGTGTCTGGTAACAAAATGATTTTTTTCGAGGGTTTTTGCTAGAAAAAAAAAAATTTAATTTGCCTACTAATAAAGACGTTCTTCAAGTTTAAAATAAAGTCTAATCTTATAAATAATTGTACTAACTTCAACATTTCGAATTTTTAAAAAGTAGCGGGAAGAGTAGAGGTCACTAAAAATTCAGTCCCTGGTTGGTTGCACTACCGATTACATAGCACTTAGTAATCTTACGTTATTCTAATTATTGTATTCGAATAGGTTTCGAATTAACAATCAATAATTAATGAACCTATTAATTAGTAATTACCTGAAATGCTTCAACTTTAATATAACTCGTAATTATCATTTACCCTTAATAAAGTTTGGGTTCATTTCTTGAGTGATAATTGCCCAATGACATTTATTATTGTATATTATTTTAAAGAAAAGTTCTTCTTTCTAATTGTAGGATTATTTTTGAGAAGCTTTGTAGAAGTTAGACAAGAGAAAGTTCTGATTTGTATACGCCGTGCTAATACACAAAGGGCGTATATTTTAGGAAAAAATAGAACACTAAAGAAGAGGTCAAACGACAATGAGGAAACTTAACTTTAAAAGCTTAGACACCTTCCAACACAGTAAACTACAAATCGATGACCGGGAGGGCGAAAGATATTTTACAAAAAAACATGTGTCCAGACTGATACTCTATCAACTTACACCCAATTTGAATATTGATGGCTGAGGGGGTAGAAATTTTTCAGATAAAGGAATCCCTACCTACAAATATGCTCTAGCTACGCCATACGCCCGAGAATATCGCTACATATAAGATACTACAGAACAAAAGTATTTTAACTTAATTATATTAACATCTTGATTAGTGTTTCAAAATAGATCGAGTGATCATAGAATTTTTTATCTGTCCCAATATTCTAAGATCTTTGTGATCGGTGGCCAACGGCAGTTAATAAAAATTTCACTGAAACCGACAGACAAAACTACTACAACATCAATTGAAAAAGTCACTTGATATCTGAATTCTTTATTTCCCACGCCACTGTCAATTTCCAGAGAATACCATCCACCGTCTGACCAGGTAGGTGGTGGTTGTGTGCCCGGTTATTGGGGTGTGATTATGACTCTCGAATTTCTCCGGAGATCGAGTGGAAGATGCCATATTACCTTCCGACGATTTTCCTATGTATCTCTGGGCTCCTATCTCCCACTCTTTCTTTTATATTAAAACGATTTGCTGAAAAAACCAAAACTCAGTCGACACCTTAGCTTACCTATAAAATTGCAATTTACGTTTGAGCAAGTAATTACCATTGGACCGCTTTAAGTCATCTTAGATATCCAAAAGGTTTAAGACTTAAACCTAGATGTCCTGGACTTAAACTTGTAGTTAATAAGTTATTTTTTATTTTTATTTTTTTATATTTTACTAAAGGAACTCTAATTGGAATAGGTTACGAAAACAGTAGAGTTCCAAATTTTTATATTATCTTTTATTCTTATTAGTTTTTCTTTAAGGAGTTACATACGTCTGGGCGCTGCAAAAAATATGTGTATTTAAAAAAATATATTATTAAGTAAATAATACAAAAGAATGGCTATTATATTTGTACTTTAAATTATATAAAGACATTTTTAAAAATATGTTTTAAATGTTATCATTATTTTTTTCGGGTTTAAATGAACCACTAACGAAAACCATGGCTCCTGCTTGTCTGCAGGATAAGTTCACAAAAAATAATCCAATCTGCAAAAATAAATATTAATCTTGTAAATTAAGGTAATAGTGTTAAAAATTATCGAAGGAGTTTTTTTTTCAAAAATACAAAATTTACGGTCTTTCGACCAAAAAATTTATATTTAAATATTCATAAAAAATTGTCTGTTAGAAAAACTAACGCAACCAAAAAAGACCTCTCGACATTTTGTGGAAAAAGTAAAATTATTAAGATTAAAAAAAAGTTATGTTAAAAATATTAAAAATTGACTGAGTAATATTGCAGACAGTGTCTGGAAACAGGTAGCTATCCCAATCCGCCGTCAGGTCACAATTAATGCTATAAACTTTGCAATGGAATGGAATGTTCTTAGAATTTTTTGAATGATTTTTAGAAGTATAGAGAATAAAAATCCTTAAAAAAAAAATCGAATTTTTGAAAAATTCGAGGTTTATGTAACCCCTTAATTGGTGCCTAAGCCTTAAGAAGTTAAGCTATATATAGCCAATTAGGGTGTTAAAATTGTATATATATCTTGAAACACGTCACTTATAGAGTCATATAGTAACACATTCAATACTTTTTTAATTTGAACATTTATGAAGAATTATGAAAGTGAGCAAAACTGGGTTTTAGCCTTAAGGCGCATCAGATAAATTGCTCCCCTGAAACGAATAACTCAAATGCCGACGAGGTTTCTACAGTGTTGCCAAGCATCCGATTGTTTTCTAAACAATTACAGATTCTCATATTTTAGTTATTCATTTAACAATAATAAATACACAGTTTTAGCAAAAAAAAATATTTAGCTCTAATTAGGAGGATTTCTTATCTACTATTTCAAAAGAAATCCATTGGTAACGAGACAACATGTACGTTTACGTGCCTCACAGCCCTTTATCAGCTGACGTTGACATTTCAGTTGACTTTATGTTCCTCTGAGTTTTGATTAGTAAGTCCCAATAGCTTTATTTTTTGACGTTGACGTTTTACGTAGCTTTATGTTTCTCTGGATTTTTTGTATTATGAAAATGAAAGTAGAATTAAAAAAAATATCTTTTAATAACCATTCTAAGATTACTGCAGAAATGTTTAAGAATTTTTTATTACAAATCCAAGATTTTTTAATGCTCAAGTGAAAACGACAAGGTAAATAAGTAAAAAAGTATTATTTTATCATTTTTATTTATTACTTGCCATCAAAAAGGAAATATAAAAATACAGTTGACTAAAAAAAATACTCATAAATAATTTAATTGTTCCTTTAGGGCATATAAATCATCGTTTAGTGACAATGCAGTAGGTTAACTTGAGGCTAAAAAAGCTCAAAAGATATTTAGTTGGATTACAGTTTCTAAAGAAAAGGGTGGTATTGGTTATAAAATGTTAATGTAAAAATTGGGCAGATAGTGTAGGTAATATGTATTATATAGTTTATGACAAATTTAAAGTTTTTTTTTTCTATCAAATTTAGTCTGGCAGTTTACAATATTAACAATTCCATCCGTCAGTATTTTCAAATTATCCTTCGCATGGATGCAAATTCGAATCAGAGAAGTACTTATGGAAATCATCTAAATGTATCACTGAACAATACGCACCTGAATCAATTTCAAAGGTTATTTTTCTATAATCCTTACCTAGTATAACTGTATTCTGGTCCTTTCTTCAGCTAAAATAACAATACCCAACTTTGAATCCTAACCTGACTGAGATTCTTCTTTACCTACATTCATACTTGAGCTTTTACAAGTTTGGTTTCTGTGGCCATACTTCTTACACTTGAAAGATTTTTAATTCTTCGCTGGACATTTACTTGAATCATGTTCTTTTTGTAATGAAGGCAAGACTTTTTATTTTCTCAGTGTTTTTAATCTAATTTTGTTTTCATCTGGTTTCTAGATCAACAATTTACTTAAGTTTTTGGTTGTATTTCTCCCTTTGTACCTATTAATTTTACTTGTTCCTTGTCCCCTCCCTGATAAACATCGACCAGATTTTCAGTACGGAGCATAATTTTTCAATTTATCTACAAATGATTTAATGTCTTCATTTTGCTCCTACATAGCATTATAAAATTTATAACAATAGGCTGCATTCAATTATTATTATTGCATATTTTAAACATATTTTTAACTATACAGGATGATTACTCTGGTAGCGACAGACGCTAACATTATTAAAAAGTCTGTGGAGAGGTTATTTTGTTCTAAACCTTATACGATTGAAATTAAAAAGCCTTTATTTTTACACTGTTTTTCTCTGTTTTTTACTGCTTTGTCCCAATTATATTGTTGTTATTGATTTGCAGAAGAAATTTCAAAATTTAACATTGGAGAAAAAGGGTGTTCTTTGAATGGATAAAAGATCTCTTAAAATATAGACATACTAAATACTCAATTAAATTTGTAATTGATTAGCTAATTTGCAGTACAACTCCAAACAATATAAAGTTACAGGATGTGAAGATTATTATTACTAAATTATATTCTTTTCATTGAATCAAGTTTCACTTGAGTGTATAGAAATTTTTAAAAATCTTCAATAACTTTTTGTTTTGTATTTTTTTCAATAAACCCAAATTTCAAAATATTATAAGAACCCTGATAAAATCCTTAAAAATTAAATTATGTATATTTTGTAAAGCAATTATTTTTTATATGCATAATATAATATGTATATACTTCTATTTAATTACAAAATATCCACTATGACAAGCGGCTAGTATGAAAGGACCAAGTTGCCGCCTCCGCAAGAAAGAAACCCAACTCCAGCAAATTATCAACTCGCAAGAAGTTGACAATTTACAAGATGGCCATCCGAGCCGGATTGACCTACTCCAGCCTAGCATGGTGCCAGACCGTCTAAAAATAAGGCCCTCCCTACCATCGCCAAAGACCGACGGTTCATACTCAACACCCAGAAGCGAATTCCATAACACTCAACAGCGAATTTCATAACTCCCTATATATATATATATCTATATATATATATATATATATATATATATATATATATATATATGTATATGTATATGTAGTGTGTTATATATAATTTATACATATATAAATATATATATATTTAATATATATATATATTTATATATATATATATGTATATTATATATATATATATTATTATATTTATATATAGTTATATATATATATGTATATATATATATATATATATTTATATTATATATATATATATATTTAGAATATATTTATATATATTATATATATATATATATATATATATATATATATATATATATATATATAATATATTTATATATATATATATATATATATATATATATATATATATATCTATATATATATATATATATATGTATATATATATATATATATATATATATATATATATATATATATATATATTTATCCTTATATATATATATATATATATATATATATATATATATATATATAGAAGAATACCAAATTAAGATATATTAATATTAAAAAACTAAACGCCTACTTTTAAATGGTGAGAAAAGAATTTTTTTACTAGGTCAATAGTGTGGGGTGTGTCAAATGAAACCTTGTAAAGACACGAGTTTAAATATATATATATTATATATATATATATATATATATATTATATATATATATATATATATATATATATATATTGTAATATTTGTGCACACTTTTTTTTGTGTTATTTTTAAAAAATTGCAAAAAGTCGTCTAAGGGGGGAGCACTTATCTCGAAAAGTAACTTAAATAATTTTATTGATTTTTCATATAAAATAGGAAATGGATTTCTAAACTGCAGTCAATTTTTGGGTCTATTTACTTAAATTAATAAAGTGAGTAATTTCCACTTAACAGCTTTTCATATCTCTAAAATCGTAGGTTATCAACTACCTATCGTAGGTAGTTGATGTGACCTCTTGCCTACGCCACTAAACATTACCAACCTAAATAGTCTCTGTGTAAATTGAATAGCGTTGTTAAGTTAAAGTGGCAATTTATTATTTATCAATATCTTTTTTGGATGTCAGTATTACGATAAGAACAGAAAAATTTACGCTAGAGGAATGTTAAATCGAATATAAACAAATTAAAAAATCTTGTCTTTAATTTATTATATACGACATTTTCAATTTAAAAGGAATTGAAGGCTTTATATGTTTATCTTAAGATACGAATATTTACTGTTTATAAATAGGCTGTTAAATTTTAATTATCCGAATTAGATTCCTTAACTTAGATTTAGATAATAGATGGTTCCCTTAAAAATCGAAAAAAAAACTATTAAATTAGTTAGTTTCCTCAAATTACTAAATAACACAATTTTAATTGACATTTTTTGTGGATACTCTCAATATCATTTTGCTGTCAAAAAACCAAGGATCTTCCGTTCAATGGATTGAAACCACCTCAAAGTTTTTCCTTCGTTTATTATTTAGAGCATTAATAAAAGAGAATAAGTATAAATGTATCTTAATAAGATGATATATTTAGGAAGATGAAAAATATCCAGCTACTGAGAAAGCTACACCAATAAAGTGTGCACCATTGGAGAATTGTTACTTAAAATTCACCAAAAAATTGTATTTTAGATAATAGTTTGTGCAAAATGAAAAAATTTTAGCCATAGAAAATGTTTTGTATGATATACAGGGTATGCAAAAAATTTAAAAAATATCTCTTAGTGAAACAAGGAAAAAGGAAAGTAGTCATTTTTATCATTATTTGATTCGCAAAAACATTAACTAACATGCTACGCTATTTGACATGCGTTACAGGCTTTTTTAGATTTTTTTTATTTAAAAAGAAAAGATATTCACCTATAATGCAAATTTTGTCGGTGACAATGTGTATACCTAAATTAAATTTTTTTGAGAAATACATCAATTCTTTTATGTTTCAAAAAAATAATTGTCTTTTAGAGTTGTTTTCTTCCTTAATGGTCATTCTCAATGGCTAGAAACATTATATCTACCTGCGTTTAACTCTATTTTATATAAAATACGTTAAAGATTTAATTTACATACCTAAAATTAAATGGAGATTTTTAATTAGATTATTTTTGGACATAAAATAAGAAAAGAAATATGAGTATAGTCCTTTAGAAATGAGTAACAAAATGGGGGGGTTAATTTAATAGGTATATTGTGCCGCGATTACATCTTTATTGCGTTATAAATTTCTTATTTATTATTAAATAGTTTATAAATAAAAACAATATATATTGGCTTAGTGGACAAGGGTCGTTAGTTGTTTTACTCTTGTATTAAAACTTCGGAAAGTCCAAGACAATGGACAAGGCAGTTGTGCAGTTTACAAACTACCAAACTAGTGTATGGCATGTTTTGCTCTGTTTAGGATTCGTAAGCTAGTTAGCGACGAAAATAATAATCATTGGTTCTAGCAACACAATCACGGTAGGGTCAAAGGCTTAAAGAACAATATCTCAAAAGATAATAGTAGTAACCATTCTGCAAAATGAACAAAATTTAATTATCCCATAGCATTCTGTACAAAAATTATTTTAAAATGGGTGTATTATATTATATTAATCTCAATAGCCAAATAATGGAGTAGGAGGCAATGAATGTTATGAAAGGGAGGTACTTCGTCGTTACCCAAAACCGGTTTAAGTTATCTATGTTAGCGTCTGGCGGTTGCGTTTGCCCAAAGGGTCATATGTAACTGCCAAAAAAACAAGAAGTAAATACGTGACAATGTTAAAGGTATTTTGTTTTCTAATCCATACTTACTTACAATAGTTATCTTATAGTAACGTTACCAGATCAATATATAGTTGCAAAACCTATGCCAGACCTATGTAACATTCACAAGGTGGGGACCTCATTTACATTACAATGACAAAGCTGATTTTTCTATATGTTGCTCTATACTCACCAAATATACTATATTTGAAATGACAGACCGATATCAAGTTGATTATATGCCGCCTGACGATGTCAAACTTGGCAGACTTCGGTTCCTTTCATGCATATAATTACGATGAAAATAGTAGATTTAGATAATTTATAATTAATTTTACTCTTAAACGTTCATATTATTGTACGTACTGATACTAAAGCATACAGAAAATTAAAAAACTATTTTTAATTTTAATACTTTTCATATCGTTTGCTATACTATTCAATGCAGAATACGGAGAATAGAAGGACCCAACAGCTACCGGTACCGTGAATTCTTAAGTTGTTTAGGACTCAGGTAAACCAAACTGAACATAGTTTCCGGTTGTCATATTGTATGTAGCGATTGTGATACTTCCAAGGGCTATACTACTTGCAATAGGCTGGGGGCAATATTAAATGTTATGGAGCTAACTTGGAAACTGACATAAAATGCGCGCACCGCGCGGTCCGCATCCTTAAGGGGCAAGACGTTGCGCGCATATTATATTTTTTTTACATAGCGCTCGATGTGTTTATTTTCAGTTTCCGGACGGAACACCTTATAAGACAACTTCGGTGTCTGTCCGTCTGTCACACCTGATTTCCTCCGAAATTATTTGACATAGAAAGTTAAAATTTGGCACTAATATAGAAATTGATAGCCTCATTAGAGTCTTGTAGTTTTTGAAAGTTGAATTTTGACTTAATGGGTCAGTTTTGGGGGCAAAATCGGAAGTGAGAAAAGAATTTTTTTACTAGGTCATCTAGAGTGGGATGTCAAATGAAACCTTGTAAAGACACGAGTTTAAAAAAATATATATATTATCGTAATACTTGTGCCCCCACAACAACACAACCCACCCACCCCCCCCCCCCCCCCCCCACCCCCCCACCAACAACCCACACTTTTTTTTTGTGTTATTTTTTAAAAAATTGCAAAAAGTCGTTAACAAGGGGGAGCACTTATCTCGAAAAGTACCGATCAAAAAATTTTGATAAAATTCTGGATTATTCTCCAAAGGGTGTAAATTGAACGAAAATTACCACGAGTGTATTACCCTTTAATAATTCATCTGATATATAAAACGATAAAATTCCAGATCATCTGTTTTTCAGTAAAGATCGGAGGTGGTGGGGGGTGGACAACTTTGTTACAACTCAATAGGGTGTTTAGTTTTTGAAGTCATTGATTATTCTAAACCTCCGTAACATAAAAATTTTTTTTTTACTAAAGCAATCAACGTATTAGAACACCAATTGCGCAAGTCCGACTTGCACTTGGCCAGTTATTTGTTACTTAATTTTCATTTGTAATTTTATTTTGTATTAACCATCTCCTACAAATTAATAAAAGCGTCAAATATAATTTATTTCTTATTTTATAACTCATAAATAACGGCGAGTCGAAATTAAGATTAGATACAAAATTTGCCAGTTTGAGATCGTTTGAAGGTGTATAATCAACGTGATATCGGTCTGTTATTTCAAATAAAGTATATTTGGTGAGTCTAGGTCTGGCATAGGTTTTGCAACTATATATTGATCTGGCAACGTTACTCTAAGATAACTAATGTAAGTAAGTATGGATTAGAAAACAAAATACCTTCAACATTATCACGTATTTACCTCTTATATTTCTGGCAGTTACATATGGCCTTTTGAGCTAACTCAACCGCCGTAGCTAGCCAGATGCTAACACAGATAACTTAAACCGGTTTTGGAAAACGATGAAGTACCGCCCTTTCATAACAAAATGACGCGTTTTTTTTCACTGTATTCTAGACTATAATATTTAACTTCGAAGATGAAAGCCTAGTGAAATCCTAACTCATCGTTCCTGGCAAATTACCTCTGAAGACTAAATAGGAGGACGAACGCATAACGACAAAATAAAAAAGGAAACGTTTAAGAATAATACCACAAAGGAAAAGCAAAGAAGATATAGTAAGACATTAAAACAAGTTTGGAAATTGTGATGTTTTACAACTCGTATCAGAGGTCATGTATTTTGCAAGTAGCTCGATTTCATTAAAAGTGTATATTAAAAGCTTTTACGTGGCTTCCTGCAAAAATTTCGCTACTAACAATTAGATTGTTTATTTTATGTCCTTTTAAAAGGAAGAGAAAACTTCAGTTTAGTTAAGTTTAGAAATCTTGTATTCATGACATGCAATATCATTTTTATTATTAACCCAAATTTTGGAGTAGTAACAGCCCACATAGTGTATAATAATTACGAATATCAGACTAAGTGATTAAAAAATACACACATATTAGAGTAACATGTAAAAAATCAAAAATTAAAAGATTTGCTAATGATGGTGTCTCATATAATCTGTCTGTCTGATTGTCCGTCTGTCTCTGCAAAACTATTAACATAAAAAGTTGAAATTTGGCACTAATATAGGAATTGATGGCCTCATCAGAGCCGTGTATTTTGACTTGACGTTTTTGGGAGTGAAATCGGAAGTGAAGGTTTTTTTTACTAGGTTATCAAGTAGAGTGTCAAATGAAAGCTTGTAAAAAGACGAGTTCAAAAATATATATAATGTAATACTTGCGCACAATTATCTTTGTATTATTTTTAAAAAAGTGCGAAAATCGCTGTCCTCCCATATTATCCCGAAAAGTACTGATCAAAAATTTTTGAAAAAATTCTAGAGAATATTCTCTACAGAGTGTAGATTGAACGAAAGTTATCACGAGTGTATTAGCTTTAATGATTTATCTGGTATATAAAAAGAATTTCAAGATCATCAGTTTTCACTGAAGATCGAAAAAAAAACTTTGTTGAAAACTCATGCGGGATATGTTTTGTAAAGTCACTGATCATTCTATACTTCAGTAATGAAAATTTTTTATTTTAAAATCAATCAATGTACAGAACACTAATTGCGCAAGTCCAACTTGCACCTGTTATTTTTGTAAGGACTAGAAACCATTTTCAACGAGTGTCTTCTTCTAGCCAAGTTCAAAGGTATAAAGTGTTGGTTTGTTTTCTAATAATGTTAAAATAGAAAGAATTAGCATAAAATTGAGATTTTTTAAAGTATGTAAAGATAAAAGTTCAAGATGAAGGAAGTTTCTATTTCAAGTGTTATATTTATAATAGTTAGTAGGCCATTTTGGTTTATCTATAAAGAGCAAAGACTTTTAAAAAGATACTCGTTTACTGCAGTATCCAGTTTATGTTCGCTGAAAAAGGGTCTACAAGACTGCAAGCACATGAGGCAATAATATTTAGGAAGCATAAGAAGTGTTACTTTTGAAATAAAAAAGTAGCCATATATCTAAAACTTAGCCATTTCATTATGGTTCCGTACGGAACACTTATGGGATCACTTCGGTGTCCGTCCATCTGTCTGTCTGTCTGTCACACCCGATTTTTTCCGAAACTATTTGACATAATAGTTGAAATTTATTACAAATTTAGGGCTCAATGGCTGTGTTGTTTTGAAAGTTAAATTTTGACTTAAGGAATAGTTTTGAGAAGTAGAATCGGAAAAAAAAAAAATTTCATCAAGTGGGGTGTCAAATGAAAGCTTGTGAAATAAATATATATGTTATTGATATATTATTGGGAAAAAAGCACCAAAAATCGCTGTTCCCTCATCTTACCTCTAATAAGAAATTTCAAAAAAAATCTGGAACATGTAGATCGAACAAAAATTATCACTAGTGTTTTACGTAGGGTAATTTACCTAGTATATACATATATATATTATATATATATATATATATATATTATATATATATATATATATATATATATAAATAAACCGGCCAAGTGCAAGACGGACTGGCGCAATTAGTGTTCCGTATGCTGATCGCTTTTAAAATAAAAAAATTTTGTTACGGAGGAATAAAATAATCAATAACTTCACAAGACACACCCCGAATAAGTTTTCAACAAAAGTTTGTTTCTGATCCTCGTTGAAAAATAAAGACCTTGAAATTTTTGCAAAAATAAAAAAAAATTCTGTCCGAGATAAGTAACCCCCCTACCCCCTCTGTATTTTTGGCCGTTAAACACGATCCCGATGTTGGATTTGCCCCATCACATCACAGTTTTTTTCTTACCACAAAAAGAGGTCAAAAGTCCACGAATTCCATATGTCATGTTCCGCAATGTGGGTACAGGTTTACAGAAACTGAAAATGGTCACTCTGATATATTACCAGCCATATTCCGATGTATTTCGAGTCATTGAACTCTGACCCAATAGAATGAATATGATCAATTAGACTGTGATGTGTCCCGAAACTTGTAGAAAACCGAAAAATTGCACATATCCTTTTCCACAACGCTGATACAGGATATCAGAGATTAACTTGGTATGATTCGACACATTTTCATCTCTATTTCGATGCAATTCAAGTCGTGAAGAAGTTCAGTTTCACTCGTAGGGTTACAGTTTCCTAGTGACCTCAAAAATAGGTCAAGAAATCCAAAAATCGCTCGTATCATTTTGCACCAAGTGAATATGGGTGAGCAGAAATTGTATTGAAATATGTTTTCATCTGTATTCCTATGGACTCGAAGTAGCTGAACGAGAAATAAATATTAATTCTGATAGCTCGTATCGAAGCATGGTTCTCATCTGAAACAATTTTTAGTGGCTGTAAACCCGTACCCACATTACGGAACATTACATGTGTAATTCGTGGAATTTTTTACCTCTTTTTGAGGTTAGAAAAACCTATAATGTAAGGAGGCAAATCAATCATTGGGATCGTGTTCAGGGGCCGAAAATACAGGAGGGTTGGGTGGGCAGTCATCTCGGACAGAATTTTTTTAATTTTCGACCACTTTTTGAGATTAGAAAAAACTGTGATGTGATGGAGCAACTCCGACATCGGGATCGTGTTCAGTGGCCAGAAATACGAGGAAGTAGGGGGAGGTCAGTCATCTCGAAAATAATTTTTTTACCTTTTTGTGAAGTTAGAATAAAACTGTGATGTGATGGGGCAAATTCAAGATCAGGATCGTGTTCAGCTGCCAAGTATACAGGGGAGTAGGAGGGTCAGTCATCTGGGACAGAATTTATTTTCTATCTTTGACCTATTTTTGAGGTTAGAAAAAACTGTAATGTGATGGGGCACATCCAACATTGAGATTATGTTCAGCGGTCAAAAATACAGGGGAGGAGGTCAGTCATCTCGGACAGAATTTTTTTTTACCTCTTTTTGTGGTTAGAAAAAAAAGTGTGATGTGATAGGGCAACTTCAACATCGGGATCGTGTTCAGCAGCCAAACATACGGGAGCGTAGGGGGGGGGGGTCAGTCATCTCGAACAAAAAATTTTTTATTTTTGACAACTTTTTGAGGTTAAGAAAAAATGTGATGGAGCAAATTCAACATCGGGATCGTGTTAGCAGCGGCTTAAAATACAGGAAGGTAGGGGGCGTCAGTCATCTCGGACAGAATTTTTCTTTTTTTGTGTGCTTGTGTTATTAAAGAGAGAATATTCCAGAATTTCTTCAAAATTTTTTGATCTGTATTTTCGAGATAAGGTGGGGACAGTGATTTTTAGCAATTTTTTAAAAATAATACAAAAAAGAGTGAGTGCAAGTATTATATTACAAAATATTTTTGAACTCGTATTTTCACTCGATGATCTGGCAATTTTTTTTTTCACTTCCGATTTCACCCTCCTCCCCCAAAAACTAACCCTTTAAGTCAAAATTTAACTTTCAAAACTACACGGCTCTGATGGAGCCATCAATTCCTATATTAGTGCCAAATTTCAACTTTCTTTGTCAAATAGTTTCGGAGAAAATCGGGTGTGACAAACGGACAGACAGACACCGAAGTGATCTTATAAGTGTTCCGTACACTAACAATTTTTTCAAGGTCATGGAGTGGAAGTCAAATGAAAGCTAAAAATTATTAAAAATGGCCAAAAAATCGAATAAGAGTAAATTTCAAAAAAGTTCTGGAATATTCTCCATAAGATGTAGATTGAATGGAAATTCATAACAGTGAATTACCTTTCCTGATTTGTCTGGTATATAAAAACAAAAATCGGAAACAAACTTTGTTGAAAACTCATTTAAAATGTGTTTTGTGAAGTCACTGATCATTTTATACCTACCGTAACAAAAACTTTTAATTTAAAGCAATCGCCGTACGGAACACTAATTACTCAAGTCCGACTTACACTTGGCCGGTTTTATTTTTAGTATAAACAGATGAAGCAACGACAAAGTAACAGCACCAGGAAAAACTTTTAACTAAATACCCTTTACCTATGGAAAGGGTATCTTGATATATTGTTTTATTTTAAAGTTGCTTAAAATCAAAAAATATAAATTTCTTTCGGACTTTAAGTACTGTCTGTGTACGAAACTTGAAATCGATATCTAATTTCCTTCGAGAAATATCATTTCAACAGTCAGACAGACCGAAGATTTTTCTACGAATACAATTCACCTATTATCAAACGAAATTAAAAACAAATAAAAAAAACCTTAAAATGAGGTTATAAAGTACAAAAAACGCGTCTGCATATATAAGTTCTTAATTTGCTAACTCATATAAAAATTACCCGAATTAAATTAGCCGAACAGAGTTAACTTGGCTATGATATAAGTTAGTATGAAATTTAGTTTGCTCAAAACGCTTTCAATACTTAACTGTGTTAGCTAACTTGCAGTCGAAACAGGCCAGTAACAATTCAATGGACAATTATCGCTACAGAAATGAACTTCGCGTTTATTTAGGTCAAAGTATAATTAGACGAAATACTGAAGTTAGGACGTTATAATGCGTTATTAATAAATAAACTTATTATTGGTTCAACGGTATAGGGCTTCAACCACTTCACCGTTGCACAAAAACATAAAAATATATTTTTTTCTGATTATATATTGACTAGCCGTGCCCGCGGCTCCGCTCGCGTGGACTTGATTCACTACTATCGTCACTGCTTATCTCCCATTATTTTTCCTTATCTCCCATTATCTCTTCATAATTTCCATTATCTTAGCTCATCTCCCATTATTTCTCCTTATATCTCCCATTATCTCACCTTATCTTCCGTTATCTAGGCTTATCTCGACTTATCTCGCAATATTTCTCCTTATCTCCATTATTTATACTTATCTCCCATTACCTCATTTTATCTCCCATTATCTAGGCTTATATCGAATTATATAGAACGTATGTATAAATTATAAAAAAACACGTAATCGGATAAGTGGTTCTCAAGTGATAGGCACACTGACGGACAGACAGACAGAGAGACGTTCCATTTTATATATATTATATTCTTTGCAACATGATATTGTTCCATATTTATTGGTTTAGGCAGTGTATTGCAAGAGAATGCGCTAACGGTAACCTTTTTTTCCGACTTGATTCATTCTTATCGACACTACTTATTCTTTATGTTACCTAACGCAATAAAATATATCCTATAACTTGGCCAGAGAACATATGGATGTTTTAAAAAAAAGCACGTAACGCACTAACGGACAGACAGAGAGATAGAGAGACGTTGCATTATAATATATATATATATATATATATATATATATATATATATATATATATATATATATATATATATATATTATAGTTAGATAACCTGGCTAGAAAACATATGTATGTTTAAGAAAAAAGCACGTAAATTGGATAAGTGGTTCTCCAGTGATAAGTGCACTAACGGACAGACAGACAGGCGGAGAGACAGGCAGACAGACAGACAGTCAGACGTTGCATTTTATATATATTACAGATAGAAAATTATAGATAACCTGGCCAGAGAAAACATATGTATGTTTTAAAAAAAAGTACGTAAATCGGATAAGTGATTCTCCAGTGATAAGCGCACTAACGGACAGACAGACAGACAGAGAGACGTTCCATTTTATATATATTGTAGATGTAATAAAATATATATCTATAACCTGGTCAGAGAACATATGTATGAATTTAAAAATCACGTAAATCGGATAAGTGGTTCTCGAGGGATAAGCGAACTAACGGACAGAGAGACGTTGCATTTTATATAAATTATTATTATTATTATATAACCTGACCAAAGAATATATGTATGAATTTAAAAAAAGACACGTAACTCGGATAAGTGGTTCTCGCGGGATAAACACACTAATGGACTGACAGACAGACAGACAGACAGACAGAGAGACATTGCATTTTATATATATTATAGATTATAAGATATTCTCATACTACATAAGATTGTTCCATATTTAATGGTTTAGGCTGGGTATTGCAAGGGAACGCGCTAGCGGCAAACTTTTTTCCGACTTCATTCATTATATCGTCACTGCTCATTCCTTATGCTACCTATCGTAATAAAAAATATAGCCTATAACCTGGACAGAGAACATATGTATGTTTAAAAAAAAAAAGTACGTAAATCGGATAAGTGGTTCTCCAGTGATAAGCACACTAACGGACAGACAGACAAGACAGACAGAGAGACGTTGCATTTTATATATATTATATATAGATATATTCCGGCGACAATTCAGACAAATATGATGTATTTACTACAACCAAATAGCAGCAGTACGTATTAACGATATGGAAACGGACGAAATCCCAATTAAAAAAGGAGTTCGACAGTGTTTGCGATTCCTGTCTCCCCAGCTATTCAATGTGTATTCTCAGTTTGTGTTTCAGAAAGCACTGGATGAAAATGTGAGAGAGTAAGCATTGGAGGGACAGATTTGGAGATGATACTGCTATAATAGCTGAGAGTGTAAAATATCTACTAACCCTTTGAGAAAGTCAACCGAGAGTGCGACCCTAAACATTAACCCATTCTCACCCTGACTATAAAGCAAATTTCAGACTCTGTTCAAAAATACAGTTCAGTCATAAATGCGTAACTAGATTCAGATGAAGAAATCAAAACAGAATAGAAAAGGTTCGAAGGAATTTGTAAAGTACTCTTTAATGCTTATCAATAAAAATTTAAATCTTCGCATCAGACCGTCTGTGGTCGGTGCTCTGTGTGGAATGCAAACTGGAATCATAGATTCACCAACGACGAAGTACTGAGTACGAGTATTAGGACTAAAAGAAAACTTCTCAGAACAATCCATATCTTACATAGAACACATTCTACGCAACTACAAATTTTTATTGCTACACAACATATTGCAGGGTAGACGGAGGGAAAGGAAGGGCAGGAAGAAGTCTTGGCCTCAAACCAATAGGGGAGTGGGATGAATCTCAGCTTTGAAGAACTGTTCCATGTGCAAGAAATAGAGACGCATTTAAAGATGTGTTGACCAACCTTAAATAGAGTACGGCATGAGAAGTAGAAAGATATTCCTGAGTGTACACGAAAATGGAAATCCCTGCGCTGTTATGCACAGTAATCTTCGTTTCGTCCTGAAAGTTGAACATTATTATTTCAAACCAGGAAGCTTTACACTCCATTGCAACTGTTTAATTCTTTACAAATCTCAAATTCGACCACCTATGGAATACTACTGCCCATGTCTCGGGCTTCGCTCCCAAACATACACTGCATTTGTTGGATTCTATTCAGAGAAAATCTGTCGTCTGATGGGAGAACCGGAACTGACCGGCGTCCTTGATTCCCTGGAACATGAAAGAACGGTTGGCGACTTGAGTCTGTTCTACAAGTATTTTCATGGAAAGTGTTCGAAGGATATAGCCCGCTTAATTCCTCCCAGAGCGGTGCATGTTTAGAAATACACGTCGCGCTAATACTTCACATCCGTATGAGGTTCAGCTTGTTACTCCTCGTACAACACTTTTCAAGCAATCTTTTATATGGAGAACATCATCCCTTTGGAATAATTTGCCCAGGGCTGTGTTTCCCCACCGAGTACAATTTACAGCGATTCAGAAACAACGTGAATCGCTTTTTCCGCACACATGCCACTTTAGGGGACTCTTACCTGAAGCACGTTTGGTAGACCCATAAAAAAAAAATCCATTAGATGGAGCACTCAGATGCAATCTGTTATTGATTTCCGTACCTGTATACATAGATGTTAAATAACCGTTCATTGAACAGTGACGTGTTATCTGGTAACTGATTTTTTTGTGCTTTGCAGTTGATGTGATAAATTGGAAGGAGCGTAATATTTTATATAAGTGAAATATACAAACGTGATTTTTATGAATTAGTAGATAAGGGTGCTTCTAAAAGTTTCTCACATTGAACTACAAACGAAGTTTAAAGTGCAAGTATACTATTTTAATACATATAAATTACCATTATTAATTAAAGCCGTTAAAAATGTCCACAAATTATGTTCATTCTGTAGCTAACACTAATTTCAATTTTACCTGCGGGTTTTACAAAAACAAAAATGTCTTTTTTCTAATTAAGAAAGACCCCAACAATCCTAACAAGAACAGAAAATTGCTAATTTAAATAATTAATCAGAAAAATTTAAAATCCCCAAAGTCTTATTCTCGAGATCGGCCAACAAAAATTAAAAAACTCGGATGTTTCGTGTCTTTCATAAATCACAAGGCGGATATTTCTAAAGTCTTGGGGTGGCAAAGAAGTCATTTAGAATGATGTCTCAATTATGAGTTAAAAATGATAAATTAGAAGCTCTCTAACCGAACTTAAAGAAGCGTAAAAGTGGTTTTTAAGACATCAGTGTCGCCACAACAATTTAGATTGATAATGACTCATAAAGCACCAGCAGTGATTTGACCTTAATGGGATATATTTTCCGGCATATCGGCTAAAACGGTATTATACTGCTCTAAAGTGCTTGAGCTTACAAATATACTCTGCATTTGAAAGGTTTTATCCATCCTATTCGTCTGATTGGAGACCAAGAACTCATCAGAAACGGTCTTATTCTCTACTTTCGGCTTGCCATGCATTTAAGTCTTAGCATATTTATATTAAAACACAACCATAGATCTATCGTATTCTCAAATTTAATTTGTTAATAGTGTTTGTCAGATTTCCAAAATGTAAAAAATTTCTTATTGAAGTGCATCGTTTTCCCTAATAGAGAAGAAAGTAAATTACCTCACCTTTATAATTAACAGCTAAACATTTTTCAATTTTTTCTTGATATTTAAACACATTGGTATGTATTTAAGCTAAGTTTTAGAATAAAATAGTGTAACATTCATTTTTTCCTAGATTTTAAGACCATGTTACAACACAGTTTGTCTTTCTATAAATCCTGTAATAATTGATAATTTAAGTTAAGCTGTGAGTTTAAATTTTATTGCAGTTTTTTATATTTAATTGAGCAGTGTAATTTAAACCATCAATATGTAACGCGTGTTGCCGACTTTACTTATTTAGTTCGCATTAAATGTATCTGATTTACGAAAGACGGGCATCATGTGTCCTTATTTATCAAGTCGCAACTTTAACACTCCCGTCTCATTTTGTGTTCCAGAAGTGCACCATTTTAAAGACTTCACTTTGAAGAAGGGGTAAAAGATATATAAACGGCCATTTGGAATTTTTAAGGGCTTTTTCCTCCAGCATGCCGTAGTGGCTTTTTTCCTGCGTGATGCCGTAGTGCAGTAACGGCTTTTTTTATCACCAAGTGGGCGTCGTTTCTAGATCTCAAGTTTGATATATTTTTCCATTTTAAAAATATTCTGCTCATCCTAAGGTGTCTCGGATCAAAAACTGATTAGCTACCCAAATGAGAATAGGAGAGTAGTGGTTGAGACAACATTTTTGATGAGATTCTCACCAGGAGACCAAGCAGCTTATGGAAAATCCACGAGGAGAAGCCAAGCTTACTGCTTAAATATCTCACTTCCTGTCTACAACGTGTGTTTCCAGCGGCAACTCAACACGTGTAATCCACGAAGTCGATTACACGAGTGAGTGTACTACGATAACTTTTATATCGTGTGTTTTAAAGCCATTTATTAAAAACTTAATAATTCTAATTTAGAGACTCTATACAATAGTGTGCACTCTCATAGTATTCAAGAATATTTATTTATTTAGTAGATGTAATTTTAAGAGTGTAATAAAAGTAGGAATTTTTATTTTGTTAATATACCTTTTTTTACTTAAGTGTAGCGTTTCACTAAACTCCTGCTCTTTCTTTCAGGACGTAAGGGTCGTACCCAACTCAATTTTAGAATAACAACTAAATAGTCTTCAGTATTTTTTCATTTTTTGAGCTGAACTTAGATTCTTTTTATTCTAAAATGAATGGTGTCCAAAACTGTACAACCAGGTTTTAAACAACTGTAGAGACTATTTTCAAAAGGCGTACAAAAATTACCCCCATCTCCATGTACTCTACCAGTAAAAAACGAGCTAATTTATATCTAATTTTTGCTCTATCAGTGTTAATATCCACTCAATCCATTCTCAAAAATTAAGATATACATAAGGGGCAAATAACGGCTTCGATTTAATAAATAAAATATTTATTAAAAATAAAGAAAGTTGAGGCTATACAAAATAGCGCCGCAAACGTGAGGCTACAAAATAGCTGCAACGAGAGGCTATAATAGCAAGCGACTATCCGTTTTCTAAACGATGTTGCACGGAAGGTAATATTTTGTAGCATCGACGAGTCGTGAATCTTTCGACAAGAGCGGCACACCGCATCATTAAGTAAAGAGGCTTACAAAGTATGTCAGGAGCAACTTTTGGAAGAAAATGTACGTCACGAAGAAACTGAAGGGCTCTTATATGGATTGGGAATCATAGTTATGCAAATCATAGAATTTCGCTTCTAGAAACTCAAAATTGTATTTTTGAAGTTGGCCAAATCACTAACTTACTAGTCAAATTACAGTATTGTCTAAATATTTTTGAAAATCAGTAAAAAAAAAAGTATTTTCTTTGGTAAAATAACCTAAAACATTTACGCAAAATTCATACTTTTTTCTTAAAAAAGCATGTCGTTTCTGCAATTTTTATTTTTTATTTATTTATTTATTTTTTTTTTTTCATTTATTCACGCACACTGTATGAATGTGAAATTTTAAAAAACATGTTTTTCCACATTAATGCAGCAGAAGCTAGAGATTATGCTATTTTATCACTCACCGCACAACCTTGCTGGAAGACATCAAAAAAAATTGTGTTAATTTTGGTTTTAACTAACAGAAAATAATACTTAAAATTCCATTAATGTTACATAAAACGTTCACATAAAAATATGTCATAAAAACTTACTTATTTTCATCCGCCTAAATGTATTTCCTCCCTTAAAGGGAATTGGTTTCATTACTTTAAAAAACAAACATTTTTTTACTTTTCGACTGAGTACTTCGGCCATACGGCCAGCAACTAATAAGATTGTTTTATAATATATCTTCCATAACAAAAATATAAATGGATGGCGCAGCAAAATAATTTATTTAAGAAACTATGGTTAAAAAGTTCATTGCCACGTTAAAGGTCGAATATTTAATATACGTTCATCTATATAATATTACCTAAAGTTGAATAAAATGACATAAAGTTATGTGTTAATACTTTTTATGTAAGTTTCCTTGATAGTATGTAATACTTAATGCCAATGATTTCACAGGCCAACGATGAAAAAACGTTTTTAATAATTTTACCTGATTCCTGTATTTTTTGGTGTGCTGAGTCCGAAAATAATAATAAAAAAGTCGTATCACCCACCAATTTTTCACATTTTAATATTTAAAATGTGAAAAGTATATTTTTTATCGTTCCAATGTTATTAGGTTGGCAATAAAATCAGAATTTTATAAGGTTAGCAGTAAAATCAAATGTTATTAGGTTGGCAGCTTCAATAAATGTCACAGCTGTGTGTTTTCTTCCAGCTAATATAACCTCGCATTACAGTGTTTAAACTCATGTGCTTTTAATTCACACTCAAAGTATGGCTAATCGTGGTTGTAACTACTCTCCCAACACTTATTGTTACATATGTGGTGAGTTTGTATTTAAAAAACATCAAAAAAACATTACTTACTTTGTAAAAAAAAAGTATACTTTGCATATTTTGGTGTAGAAATCGGTAATCAAGAAAAATGTGCTCCTCACAAGTATTTTATGTTTGTGTCGAGGATCTTAGGAAATGGTATAAGAAAGAAAAGAAAGCTTTTAGATTTGCAGTACCCATGGTATGGAGAGAGCAAGAAAATCATTCAAATGATTGTTATTTTTGCAGCGTTGATGTTTCTGGATATAACTCCAAAAATAAGAAAATAATGGTCTATCCTAACTTTACTTCAGCTAATTGGCCGGTAGGACATGGACCGGGACTTCCTGTTCCTGAGCCACCTCAGTCTATTGATGACGTTTTACAGTCCAGTCCCGAATTTAAAGATTGTCGACCAAATGATTGTGAGTTTCAATGTTCTCTAGAAAATTTAAAACCACAGTTGTTTACACAAGCTGAGTTAAATGATTTAGTGAGAGATTTGGGTTTAACTAAGGAAAAAGCAGAATTGCTTGGTTCTAGGCTAAAAGAAAAACATTTATTGGAATCTGGAACATCTATTTATTTTTTAGTTTTTTATTCAATTTAAATATTTATAGTTTAAATATTTCATTTTCCCTATTTTGAAATTTAATCGATGTCATATTGTGAGAGAACTGTGGGTGATACAAAAAAACTGATACCAGTTACGGTTTCAGCACCCAAAAATACACAACCCTTAGATGTATTGGTTAAAAAAGTTTTTACAAATATTTTTGTTTGTTGGCCTGTGTTTTTAATCTGTATTCGCGACGACGCGACGCAACTTTTTTGATTATCGATGAAGGAATTCAGGTGTAGCGTATTCTTTAGTCTTGCTTTGGTGATATTAGAAGTTGATTTCTAGTAATGTCTAAAAATATGTTGGGAATGTGGAATCTTTGGCACAATGACACTACTCAGTATATATCGCCACTATACTAAACACTTTATTTTTGCATTAGACGCGCGTTTCGCTAACCATGTTAACTTCATAGGGAGCGAGGATTTACTGTCAATCATCGCTCCTGATGAAGTTAACATGGTTAGCGAAACCCGCGTCGAGTGCAAAAATAAAGTGTTTAGTGTAGTGGTGATATATACTGAGTAGTGTCTTAAAATGTTTACACACATACACACTCACACACATTTATACCTTAAAAAGGTAAGTTTTTTATCTCTTATTAATTTTTATTTGATTTAAATTATTAACTGCTAATTTGGTGAATATTATATTTATCAGATTGGGGTTAGGTAACCACGTTATTATGTTAACAAGGCTAAATTATTTATTTTTGAAAGGAGATTTGGGAGCGTCATGCATTATTGAAAGAGATAAATTTTACATAAATTAATTTATGTCTTAAATTTCTGTAAAAATTTTATGTTAATAAAGATCTTCATTGTTATTTTTGGTTTATTTTTATTTCCCATTCTATATTTTAAATGTAGAATATACCTGTGAATAATAAAATTTTACATAAATATGTAGATTTTATCACATATTCTCGTATAGTATACTTCACATACCTATGTAATTTTGTTTATATGATGATATGGAGGTTTACATAAAAACATAGAATGTTATAGGAATTGTTTTAATTACATAAATAATTAATGCTTACAAATGGACACAGTCTAATCCAAATAATTATTTTGTACAGTATACTAATACCAAAACTATATACTGAGTTATTTTGTTTCACGAGATCATGGTTCTCTGAAGTCAATTTCTGATAAGAAATTTATTTTGAGGCTAATTTCTTCAGGACTAATTAGCTGAATTCTAGAATAAACTGTGTAACTTTTAAGAGTTTAAAAAATAGTAATTTTAAATTCTGAAATTTGATAACAAGTCCTAAAATTTTGTTGCTTTATTCATAAAATATTTTAATTATAAGAAAAAGTAATTTCGTTTTGTTTTTTAGCCTTTATAAGCTACTTTAAATAACTTAATAGACGAAAAAAATTGGCTGCTTTTCGGCAGTAATTATCTGAGAAATCATGAATGTTTAAAGAGAATTCCGTATAAAAGCTGTCATTAATGTTCTGTAGAAATCGAAAATTTGGTAATAAGTAGTTTGTTCCTTGTAAAATAAAAAAGTGTATGCAACGTTTCTGGTGAAACCAGAAGTGGCTGTTGATTGTTTTCATGTCTAGAATGTGCATATCCTCCAATTATACTACTGTACCAAATTTTATTAGGTTGTCTGAAACACTTAATTATGTTGTAGTAGCTTTATGCTGGCCACCCTGTATGGAATATACATAACAATCATTTGGCACAACGCTATTTTTATCTATAAGCTTTTTTCCAGCGTCAATAAAAATAAGTAGTCAATATATCAACTACATAACAAATTTGTATATAAATAAAGTATTACTATTAGCTGATATATATATATATATATATATATATATATATATATATATATATATATATATATATATATTATATATATATATATATAATTTGATAATCTGTTATCGACCGTACGTCAATTAGATGCATGTTTGATTATTAGGAATCGGTCTGGAGAGTAAACTCTCAGTTTGTACAGAAAAATCGAGATGTTGAGTTTTGATTTCCAGGACTAACTCGTATTTTTGTACGTTGTTTTATTTATTTATTCGTTTGCTCATATTTGTTTGTTTATATTTCAACATTTTAGTAACTAGACGAAAAATAACATTATTTTTAATATATATCTAATCTGTGTATTAATACTGTAGTTACTTCTGAAGAAGTTATCAAACGATAACGAAATATTGAGTATTAAATAAGAAAAGAGTTTTATTTACAGTCCAGACCGACTCGCAATAATTAAACAAGCAATAAATTATAGATTATTAATTTGAGGATAATTATTGTTCATGTACTCCTCACCACCTCGCCATCGCTCGCCACATTTCTTACATTTCTTCTTCCCCGAGATGCTTTATAGGAACCAGCGCAAAAACTTTTTTGGTCTAGATTGATAAAACTACGATATACTGGGGCATTTTTTTGATATTTTGTATAAGACATTTTTTATCGCTATAAACAATCTCAACGTAAGCCTTACCTCGAATATTTTGAAGATATACTGACAATTTTCTCGATGGTAAAACAGAAATATTGATCGCAGCCTTCTTTAACACACTTTCACTTACACTACGCATCTAATAGATGTCAGCTACGTATTAAATTCTAACCTAAAACCTCGAACTACAAATCGAAAATATAATGTCCCCATACGACTACTTGTACACATAGCTCGATTTGACCTGCAGTTATCCTGTTACATAGCAGCTTGAGGATTTTTAGTTTGCTATTATTTGCTAACTATAAACAATTTCGAAGTTTCTTTTTTGAAAAATGTGGGCATCACACAAAACAATTGGAAAAAGCAAAAAAGGGCATTTCGAAGAAAATGTCACCTACCTGATTTTGACCGGCAATATATATATATATATATATATATATATATATATATATATATATATATACATATATATACATATATCAATTTAAAAACTACTGCTATACCCAATCATCTTAATACTAGTTTAGCTGCATTATTATAAAAAATTGCAATAATCGGTAAATTAATTTGGTGGATCCAACACCCTTTATAGACGCAAAGAATGAAAGAAAGTTTATATTGACATTAAATTTACTAATCTGTAAGAACTAACACGAACTATGGATGTATCCTTAACCTCTTAGATTCTGTTTTTCCAATTTGTAAAAAATTTCGCAGTTGTAACTCTGAGAAACTTACGTATGATCATTAAAAAAACACGTTGCATGTATAAGCAAGCACCTATATTTCATACAATGAAATAACTTCCTTTAGAAAACAGAACTTCCGTAATACACTAAATAACTTGCTACGCTAAAAATTATTTCAAATAAAAATAGAAATAAGTATGTCTAAACGAGATTCCACTGTACCCAAGAAAAGTTGATGTAAATAAAGTTCTCGGTAATGTACGAAATGATGAAAAATTTATCTTAATTTAAAGTCTCGCATCTTCTAGGCACCATTGTTATATTTCCTTAATTTGCTAGAAGGACTCGAAATGAAGAAATACGTTTTTAGAATTTGAAGTGATTAAAGTTTTTCCACTTGCTGGAAAATTTACCTCGGTTTAAGAAATAGAAAAAATTTCGTAGTATATATATATAATATATATATATATATATATATATATATATATATATATATATATATATATGTAAATATCAATAAAAATTATATATAGTTAAACAATTAAACAACTGATTAAATAAAACACAAACCATTAATTTATTAATCCATATGTACACTTGCTATACTCGATTGCCGGTATTTCTTTAAAGGCAGCCAGTAAATTATTTTCTATAGCTTCTATGGATTTAAACCATATCTACGAAGTGGTTATTTTAGCTTGAGAAACATAAAAAAGTCACATGATGCCATAACTAGTGAATATAGTACTTGTGGGATGGTCATCGTTTTATTTTTACTTTAATTACGAACAATTACCAAATTATGCGATGCGTTATCGTGACGCAAACTCTATGAATTGTTCTGTCACAATTCAGACTTTTTTTGAAATTAATTCAGGTAAATCCATAATCCTTAAATAATACTCTCTATTAACTGTTCGGTCAACTGGAATGAACTCCTTGCACATATTTGAAGAAATCAGTTACCATGACTTTAATTTTTACCAAGTGGTTTTTTCTATTTGGGTTCACCTTTTGTACAATATTCATTTGATTATTGTGCTGTTTCTGGGTCATATGTTTACGTGCTTTTCTCGTCATCAGGAATTATGCATTTCAAAGTAGAGCCATACCGACCTTAACACGACGATATTTTCAAGAATATTCAGCTGTTTTGGAACAAGACGAGATAACACATGAGTCAAGGTCAAATCGTTCTTGAAAACTAATTATATTGATCAAATTGATAGTTCAGGAAGGTCTACAAGGTCTATAATACTTCAATGGCAATTACTATGTGCAATATCCTTGATTATGTTAATGTTTTCTGGATTTCTAGAACACGGATTGTCTTTAACTATTTCTCTACCCCCTCTAAACCATTATAGTAATTGAGAACTCTGAATCTTTCTAAACATTCATCACCGTAACGCCTTTTTAGCATTTTTAATGTATTGGCACAAAAAATTTCTTTTTTAAGAGAAGAACAATTATAACTTCTTTGCTCAACAAATTATTCATTTTGAATATTTCGTCAATTACAAAACATGCTTTTATTTCTAATCTAATAAAGCAAATGTTAGGAAAATTTCTGCCAGATGTTAATAACAGTTCTACAAGTTTAGAAACAAACGCTTTAATATATAGTAATAGTGCCCATATTAGTACCACAAAACTTTTTAGAAGTAAGAAGGTCTATGTCGACATTCAAACTGATACGATAAATTTCAGTGAAAATGTAATAGTATCCTGTGGAGACTATTCTGGCAAAAAAATTAGAAAAATGAACGAATCTACGAACGTTAAGTTCTCGGGCATTTCTTCAAAAATCTCTGAACCGTTATGATCAATGATATATAGTATGGAAAAAAATTATTAAAAAATGCATCGGCACCTTTGACGGTAAGATTTTATTTTTATTACTCATAACGTATGGCAACAAGATAAAAACACGATTATCTCTGAAATGGGATGGGCTGAATAATATTTTCAAATTAATGTTAATATACACATTTCGTTCATTTTTTAGATCATTCTTCTTTTCTTCTTTTCAGTCTGCTCTCGTCCAGTCTTGGATGTAGGCCTCTTCCAAATCTTTTCATCTTTCCCTCTCCAGAGCCATTCTGTTCCATTTTTTCCTGCGATATTCAGGATGTCGTCTCGCCACCTTCTTTGAGGTTTTTCCACACTCCTCTTACTCTCCCTTGGACGCCATACTATAAGCTTGTAGGCCCACCTGTCGTTGTTCTCTCTCGCTACGTAACCAGTCAATCTCCATTTTAGTTGAGCCGCTCTTTTCAGAGCATCCGTCAGTCTTGTTCTTCTCCGGATATCCTCATTTGGGGTTCTATCTCACTCCAAGCATAGCCCTCTCCTTTGCTCGCTGCGCCACTCGAAGTCTGTTCATCAACTTACATGTTAACGACATCGTTTCAAGACCCTTCGTGAGAACTGGCAGTACACACGACTCGTACGTTTTCCTTCTGAAGTTTACAGGGATATCTCGTGACCTGAGAATAAACACGAGTTTACCAAAATCTGCCCAACCAAGACCCACTATTCGAGAAATTTCAGCTATTTAGTTCTCCTTTCCTATCAGTATTTTTTATCTGAAATATATACATTCGGATATTTTCTCTAATGGCCAATATTCAATGGTAATCGTTATTTGCTTTGGGCTTATTATCTTTGTCTTGCTCAGGTTCATTTCCACTCCGACTCGTCACGATGCATGATGCAGTTCTTCCAGTATAGTTGTTAATTCATTGGGTGTAGTACCTATTAGAACGGTATCGTCCGAAAATTGTAGATTGTTAAATTGTGTTTCGTCTATGCGTCCCCTTATTTTGCCAGTCTAACGTCTTAAAAACGTCCTTCAGAGCCAGTGTGCAGTTTTGGCGAGATCGTATCTCGTTGACGTACTCCTCTTTTTATAGGTGTTTTTGGAGTCTTCATGTTTTCATTTACCAGTATCTGGATTTACACACTGTCATAGATATATTTAATAAGAGTCGAGTGTCTCTCCTAGCGTTATTTACGGTCCTTAAAACTGCCCACATTTCTGTAGAGTCAAAGGCTTTCCGGTAATCTACGAAAGCTAAATGTAAGGGTATATTATATTTCGTGACTTTCTCAATGAGCGTATGTAGTGTCTGTAGGTGGTCTATTGTGCTGAATCTCTTTCCAAATCCAGCCTGTGCTGGATGTTGATATAAATCCATGTTGAGCGTCAATCTATTAGTTATTATTTTTGTAAGTAACTTAGATAAATGGCACGGTAGACTAATTAGACCATAATTTTCTATTTTGTCATTATCGCCTATTTTCCATATAATAACAACCTCAGCATTTTCCCATTTTTTCGATATTTTACCCAATAATAGGCACTTGTAATATCCTTATCCTTCCTCTTAAGTTCTCGCCTCCCGTTTTTAACATTTTTGTGGTAATACGATCTTCACCTGGGCTTCTATTGGTTTTCATGAGCTGGAGGGCTGCTGCTAGTTCGTGGTTATCTATTTCAGGGAATTCCTCTGAACCTCCATTTTTTATTTTAGATCTGGTGTAATAATTGTCTTGGAATTGTGAGTTATATAGTTGTTCATAAAACTCTTGCACTACAGTTACTATCTCGTCTATATTGGTAATTGTTAAACCTTATCTGTCTTTAAGTTTTGCTATTTTTGTCCTTCCTCTCGATAACTTTGTTTTTAAAATCCTCATATTTTTGTTATTTTCAATGGTGTTCTTAACAAGGTCTGTATTGAAATCTCGTAGATCTTTTCTAATATTCTTGTTTATTTCTTTGTCTTCTTTTCATTAACTTTTTTGTATTGCTACTAATGTTGCTACCCCTTTTTTTAGGTTTTGTGCATATTTCTTTTGTTACTGTTTGTAAGCTCTATGTTATGTGAGCTCATCTATTTCCATATTTTCCAGTTCTCCTTGCTTTTCAGTTTCCTTTCAATTTTACCCTGAAATAATTCTTTGTTCTGTTTTAAGATCTCGGTTGTTGGAAAAAGTTACTTTGACTTACAAATCGATGGTTGCTGTTGCATCAGTAACATCTTGGCAGATTGTCTTGTCGTTGGTAATAATATTGTAATCTCATTCATTATTGCCATTTGGGCTTCTCCATGTCCATCTTCTCTTCGGGGGTTTTTTGAAGAAGGAGTTCATACAATAGAGATTTTCACTTCTTCAAAAGTCAATCAACATTCTTCCCTAGTGTTTTTGTTACCCAATCCATATTCGCCTATATTTTATTATTATTTTCATCTAGACCCACTCGTACCATGGATTTGGTTTTTTAATTCATTCTCGCTATTATTATGTCTTCATGTAGTTCATCTATTTCTGAGTCTTCAGAATTAGTGGTTGGGGCATATACTTGTATTATTTGTGAACTATAACATCTGTTGGTGTTCAGCATTATCTAAATTACTCGTTCTGATATAGCTTGTATTTTAGTTACATGATGTTTTAAGCGATTGTTTATCAATAGTGCAACCCCTCCCTCGTGATCGTTAAATTCGATATTGTTTTGATATAATAGGTGTCCCGAACTTAATGAAGTGATCATTTCTCCTTTTAGTAGGGTTTCACTTATGTCTGAAACGTCCCATTTTATGTACTTCAGTTCTTCCTCCAATCTCTCTAGGTGTTCCTCTAATCTCAGTGTTCTTATGTTGTAAGTGGCTACATATAGGTTTTTGTTTTTATATTGATTCACGTGTCGTTGTTTGTTGTGGTTCGCCGTGGTATTGGGATATTGAAATTTTTCTCTTCGAGTTTGCTGATTTCTCAGTGCAAGATGCTGATTCACGTGTCGTTGTTTGTTGTGGTTCGCCGTGGTATTGGGATATTGAAATTTTTCTCTTCGAGTTTGCTGATTTCTCAGTGCAAGATGGTGCCTCTACTTGCCTGGGGTATATTAGTTTCGAAATTCAACATATTCATGTACTTAATCTTTGGAAGGTATTTGGCAATAATTCACCACGCGCTGGCCGAGCGTATTGGTGAATGGTTGGGATGGAATGAAGGATATAATGGGGTATTTAATGGAGGTGGGAATAAGACATGAATTCTTCTCGGATAGTGGGAGGGAGAGATCATCAGAAGTCCTTATTTATATCGTTGTTTTTCATATATATGCAAGATTTCTGGTTTTGCTAAATTTCTTATCGTTATCTCGACCAAAGTGAGACAAAACGAAAAAAGAGCAAGACAAGACGACAATGACTAAAATTAAGCTATTTGATGGTCCCATCAGTAACACTTATTTATTAGTGTTACGTACACTAACATAGTTTGCCAATTTTTATTGACCTGTATATTGTTTCGGTACATTTGTTGGTTGTTAATTCTACCAAAGAAAGACGGGTTAAAGAATACTGCTGCGCAATTACGAACTGAATATTCTTGCCCTAACATTTTTTGATCGATACTTTTTGCACCTCTACATTTTATTTTTTTTTCCAAAATGAACAGATTTTTAATCCCAGAACTAAACCCTTTCATAAGAATTTAATAAAAATAAAACCGACAAATAATTCAGGCTGAATAAAATTAAGTCCTCCTTTTGTTTTGTCCAAACACAAAGACAATTATTTAAAAAGTTGTAATGTCAGTCTCTGTAAATCTACGATCAATAGAATTAACATTTTAAATTCGTACCAGAGCGGTGTCAATAAAAATGGGAAAATCGACCCCATTCTCATTTACAAAGATATTACATATTTAATACCTATTACCATAATTTTAGCTAAATCTATTTTCTAAAACGCAGGAAGGCACTTTAAATCTATTCACCCTTACATCATGTTTCCCTTCACAATACCATAAGAAAAATTAATTTTGACGTAGTTTCGCATTTATTTATACAACCCCCAGGCCACAGTGTTTTGCGTTGGGGAAACACACATATCTGGCGACCCAGTTGTCGGGCAAAATACATAATTAGAGGGTGTCAGGTGATGCCTAATGAAGCCAGAACAAGGCTCGAAGGCGGCACATTAGAATGCGAGAGAGGCAGCACTCAGGGAGACTTCAGAGAGACTCTAAATTTGGCAATGCAAATTTTCGCAGATAAAATCAGTTGACAAAGCAACTGCTTTGTGTTTTGTTTGGGAGATCGTGTGTGACTTTATTGAATATTGATTTACGTAGGCTAGTTATATTAGTTTATTGAGTATGAAAGCTAGATAATAATATTCTCTTTATGCAAATGTTTTTCTTGTCGTTAATATCAGACGAAAATTAATCGAGCAAAAGTTTTAATATTTTCTGTTATTTATAGTAGAATGCGGAAGTTCTATAATGCAATCTAATATGAACGTTGATTTCAAAAATTCAACGTTTTTCTTCAACAGCAAGTTGAGAAATTTGCTAAAATGAAATTGCGTGAAAATATGTGAATAGTTAGTGAAGTATTATGGAGACCTATAGTTTACTGCTACTGCTTAGATATTGCTGGCCTTTTAATGGCATGAATCAATATTAATAACAAAGTTTCTGATATTTCAAGAAACAATTACAAGAGAGAAAATGATTTAATTTCCCTTCACAGTACTGTAAGGAAAAATTATTTTGAAATTGTTGCGCATTTGTTTGTACAACTAGCGACCAAGTTATAAGGCCAAATATATAATTTTATAATGTCAGTTTTTTTAACGTTTACGTTCTCGTCTTAATAGAGATTATTCTTAACTATACTCTAAAAATATGGACGGAGATGTCACGATATCATTCAACGTTGTCTAAGGGCCAAAATATACATTTATATTTAATGACATTTTTTTAAGACAACGCAGTGCTACCATGGACATTATTATATTTCTATATGTAAGCTTTCCAAGCGGTCACCCATCTAAGTATTGCCCAAAATCGATGTTGAGGCATATTGAAACCAGAACAACTGGTAGTGGTTATACTAGAATAAAATAGACGCAATACTCAGAGAGACTCTAAATGTATAAATTCACTAAATATTGATTTCTTGAGGGTTCTGTTTATACGAATATTTTTCTTCTTATTCATATCTCATAAAAACTCATTGAGCAATAACTGTACCGTAAACTCATCATCAGTTCAGCTATATAGTCCATTATTGGACATAAGGTACGTCCATCTTCTTCGATCTGAGGCCTTCTTTATCCAGCTGTATCCCATTAGCCCTTTGATATTTTCAGACCATTGGGTTTGTGGCCGACCTCTATTTCATTTTCCTTTCCAGAGCTTTCAATTGATTATTCTATGAGTCCATCGATTATCAGAAAGTTTAGTGATGTGGCCTGCCCAGCTCCACTTCAATCTGCTCGTCCTCTTAGCTACATCAGTTATCTTGGACCTTCTTCGAATTTCTTCATTAGTCAACCTATCCCTCAATGCTACACCTAACATCCTCCTTTCCATTGTTCCATTGTAGGCTATTTAAAATTTTTCGATTCAGGGCCCACGTTACAGCCCCCTATGTCAATACTGGCAATACGCATTAATCGAATATGTTCGCTTTTAATGTGTCTGGAATATTGGAAAAAAAGATGTTCTCCAGTTTTCCAAACGCTGACCAAGCTAATGATATTCTCCTTGATATGTCCGCTCTCCAGTTTTCTTTGGATATTACTATTTTTTGTCCAAGATATATGTATGAGTCCGTTCTTGTGTTTTTCGCGTTTTCAATATTCAGTATTCAGTATTGCTTCTTTAACGCAGTTATTGTCATGAACATGGTTTTAGCGATGTTTATCTTCAGACCAATCTCTTTGGATTTATTGATAGTATAAACAAAAAAATACTAATTCCTTAGATTTTGATCTTGTTATTTTCTGTTATTTAGAGTGGATCTTTAAACAATGGCAAATTGAGATCAGGAGAAACTAAACTTGACTAAAACAATAACTAACTAGTTTAGTTGAAAGTGTGGGAAAAAATAACAATAAACTAACGTTACTTCTATAATACTAAAAAATTTATTACTGACTTAAAAAAATACGAAATATAATCTTATACGAGTTGTTTACGGAAATTTCAAATTAATTGATTATAGAAGCCTAAACTAGAAGATGAAGAGTTCAATATCGGTAGAAATTTAATATTGTATTAGTAGAATATTATCAGGTGCACTCGAAACAGGTCCGACTATAATATTATTTTATGTTGAAACTTTGTTGAACTGAAATAAACTATCCACTTAGTATTTCTATGTGCAAGTGGTTTTTCTATAAAGTCCATAATATTTAAATCTTAATAAGGACCCAGAAGCAAATAATTTGCATGTTCCTTTTTCTACCGAAAAATAGACATAATTCTCCGTAAATGATATCCATGCACCTAACTCTCTCCATTGATCTTGACCACCTAATGGTCTCGTCAATAGAGCTTTAATGGACCAATCATAGCTAGAATGTATGTTTTGGAATATGTAATTTATATGCTTCTGCGTCGCATAAAGCTTTCTATTTTTAACTCTCCTATACCAGTATATTTATAGATATATCTAGACTGTTGATATTTTATAGTCTGACATCGACTCCTTGGATGCTGTTTCTTACCGTTGCGTTGAAATGTAATCAAGAGACTTTTTTTGTATTTTACTTCTAAAGTTCACCAATATTGATTTAAGCATTTTTATTTTCAATGTTGGGAAAATGTATTTATGTTGGATATATGGATTAACTAAAAATTCTGCTAGAATAAATAGAATAATAAAAATAAAGAAAAAACAGCGGGCCTTCCGAAGATGTAAAACAATAAACTAATGAACTTCATTTTTTAATGCATTATATATATATTTTACTTACGTTTTTATTTTCAAGTAGATTTATTACATATTCTCAACTTTAATTATGGAAAAAGGATGACAAATTTTTATTCCGAGTGGTTTCTTGTTTCAAAAAGCACTATCTATGATATATTCTTGAATTAGATGTATGTATTTATTTTGGCAATATCCTCTACACAGAAAAAATTTTTATTATGTCACGATATCAAATTTATAGGGGCTAGGAATCCGCCCTCTAAAAATTTAGCCTTCATTTGAAATAAAGTCTATGTATTTATTCCTCAAAGTTGTTTAAGTACCAAGTTAGAATATTTGTTTGTAAAAAGTCTGAAGTACTTACAAATGAAATTGAAATGTAATTTTCTCCGTTTTTTGTTATCAGAAATTTGCCCGACTAGCTAATCCACAAAAAGCGATGCCATCACTCGGTGTTGTCACATTGTTTTTAACCATTCAGCTGTTAATTTCTCCATTATAGTGCATTAATCGATATTTAATAAACCTACATTGGAAACAGAATGCAATGCCTCGGATTTTGCAGAGATTTCATAGCAGGAAATTTGCATTGTCAATTGAGCTTTGGTTTTTATTTCGCAATGACGATGTTGGCAATTTTTAATAAATCGATAGTCCTCTGAGATTACGACAGCTCTCAAAACTTTCTGTTTTCGAGTTTTGTAGCCAATTGCATGGGTATAACAAAGTTGTAACTGCTCTCAGGAAGGGATAATGTAATAAAGATAGAAATGTAGTAGTTGTAATAACACCAGTGATAATGCCTAATCTTATCTGCAATAATAAAATATCAAAAAACTTGCAATGCAATAAGTTATAATTGTACTTTTTTGAAAAATTATATCGTTACTGTAAGGATCATATTAACTTAAAGAGTGTCTTGGTATTTATGTAGGGAACCGAATATATATATATATATATATATATATATATATATATATATATATATATATATATATATATATATATATATATATATATATATATATATATATATATATATATATATATATATATATATATATATATATATATATATATATATGTATATATATATATATATATATATATATATATATATATATATATATATATATATATATATATATGTATATATATATATGTATATATATATATATATATATATATATATATATATATATATATATATATATATATATATATATATATATGGCAATTCAGCGAATGTTTCCATTTTTTCCACAAAAATTTTCATACTAAGCTATAAAAAAAGTCTTGCTCGGCCGTGAGTAATTCTTTCTGGGGGTCCAAGGAACGATTTAAATCGAGTCTAATGAGTGTTACTTTAAACAAAAAACTAATCTTTTTTTTAACCGCTACATACCAACAATTTACGGAAATGCTTCCTTCGAGCCATGGTGCTGAAGATGAATGTTGCGTAAACCTTAGACAGTCCAAAGAACCGAAGCATCTGTCCTTGAGGAGGTCAAAGTAAATGCCTCCATCGCATTATTTGGCCATATTGCAAAAAAGGGAGACGATAGTTTGAAGAGGCGGATCGTGACTGGTGATATGCCAGGCACAATAAGAGGTAGATCTTCTACAAGATGAACAGATCAAGTTCAAAAGTCAACAAACTAGTCATTCGTTCAAGACAGCCGAAGACAGATGCCGATGGAGGGATATAGTTCATGATCAATAGATCCCTGTCTTCAGTATTGAAGTAAGTAAGTAAATGGAATGTAAACTTTTACATCATCGATTATCATCCCTTCGGGCTATGTGGCCTGTCCATCTTCATTTAGTTATATATATTTATATATATATATATATATATATATATATATATATATATATATATATATATATATAATTAAGTGACCAGAGTGTTTTAAAAATTGTTTAGTATACTTAATCCGACAAATCCTCGTATCAAGAGCAACTGCGGAAAAATATTGATAAATGGCTCTTCTGCGTGATTAATAAAAAAATCGAATAATTGAAGTTTTATGCTCTTCGGTTTATACATCAATAGTTACAGTAAGTGGTGACTTATTCATGACATTTGTATGAAGCTCTGCATATCGCTTCGTATAGTACCCTTTTCAAGAATTCTTTTATGTGAAGAGCATCATCCCTTTGAAACCATTTGCCTAGGATTGTATTTTCCACCAAGTATAATTTGCAGCGATTTAAAACAAACGTAAATCGCTTAAATGTATAATTGACTAAGGAAAACGTGAATACACCTATTGAGTCTTAAAATATATACATGTCAGAGACCTAATAATTTAGCCTAGGTAAGGATTTTATATGAACAACAAATATATTTTATAAACATAAACTTAGGGTTAAACTTAAAATTAATTAAGGCTAACTTAAGCTAATCCAGGGGTAGAGGGTCCGAGGGTCGTGGAAGACGGCTTCGGGCTTGGCGTAGAGGGAGGTGGTAAGAGTTCCTGACTGTGGGGTTGGAGTGGTGCGAGGATTTGTACAGGAATTTGAGTTGAACGTTGCTCATGAATTTTAGAATTGTTGGCATCTGGAGGTCTCGATGAAGCTGGGTATTGCGTACTAACAATGGAGTTTTGGACTGTTTGGCGGGTGGATTTATGGGTACGTGACGTTTAGCAGCATGCTGGTTTGGAGTAGGTCAATCCGGCTCTGATGGTCATCGTGTAGATTGTCAACTTGTTGCGAGTTGACAATTTACTGGACTTGTTGAGGAGTGAGTAAAGCTTGCTGAGGAGTTGGTTGGTTTTCTTGGCGGGAGGTGGCGACTTGGTCCTTCCATACTAGCCGCACGCGATGCCCATAAAAAAAAAACTGATTTAGATACTACAAAGCAAGCAGTGTCCACAGTTATTCTCAAAAATTAGATATTAATGAGTTACATGTTTATTACGAATTTTTAGTTGAAACAGTTTTATATTGTTGTTAAATGTAGCACTAACTATTATTATTATTTTTTATATACCAATACCAATTTTTTAACTCCTAAATATATATAAATACATACAATGTTTGAATCTAATATTTTTTACTCTAACTTCATATTACTTTTAACAAATAAAAAATTTTCAGCATTGTTGTAAAAGTTTTTACAATGTCCGAATTGAGGAAAATAAATGATTTAATTCATATTTACTTGACCCCAGAATTTACTCCTTTAAATATAATAAACTATTTTCAGAACACCCTGTATATATCGAGATATTTATATCATTAATATGTTCTCTTTTCTTAACTACTTGTTAAATATTCAAGCTAGATATTCGGATTTTTTTCCATCGAAAATTATCAATGATATCTGGTTCTTTCCTAATTGGCATTTGAAGCCTCTGACTTTGTGATCGCATGACTAACTTTATTATAATGTTCTCTCAATCTGCGGTAGATTGTGAAGCAATCGGTCCCATAAATATCCCTCTAAAATGTATCTACTTGTCCCATGAAGAGGTGTTTCAATTTTGACTATCTATTTTTTAAATACTTACAGGGGATTGGGGGGAAAAAAATAAATTGTGCTAGCTCCACAAGATTCCTGCTTCATACTGATTGATAGGTGTTTTAAAAATATCTAAAAAGTATAGCTAAGTGTTGTCAATATCCAGCGTTTGACATATTAACCCAATTTTACGTACGCTCGATCCACATAAGTCTTTAAAACAAATCAAGATCCGAAACGTGGTAGTTTGGAATTTTGTAGTTTGAATTCCTTACCTCAAATGTGTGCAGAGAATAGTAGTTGTTGTGAGTAGACTCAGCGCTCAGCAAACAGACTAAAAAGATCTGTTTTGCTGATCCCCAACCCTGTTAGCCACCACGATCATTGCGGATCCTATCCGACCTGGCCATAAAAATCAGGGTGTTAGTAGTATTAAACCTGCAACGTCCCCTCAGATCCTCACAAAGGGGTTCAGAAGTTATATGCACACATTTGACCTACTACTCAGTTCGCCGAAGAAGCTTATAAAAAAGTTAGACATTGAAGTTGGCTCCTTTTTTTAAAACGTTGTTCACTCACCACTAATAAGTAGTTTTCCTTTAAAGCGTTGTTTGTACGTTGTCGGTCCATTTTTAATAGTGGGATCTAAATAGAAATTGCATATTTTAAATAGTTTTCATAGTGGTCCATTTATTATTTTTCCGAAAGTAGTCAGAGTGGGTTTTTATGTGAATTATGGGGTTAGTTCATTATTTTCAGAGGAAGATAGATACGAGGGCCGTATTCGGTACAGTTTTATTCAATTTTGAGATGTCCATTGTTTTTACTATTTAAAAACAGAAATATTAATTTTATTACATCATTTTTTCATTGTAAATTAAAGATGCTCCAACTCTCCTCTATTTTTATAAAATTTAAGATATACTCCATGGAACTTGTATAATGCATTTAAAAACGAGTAAATGTTGCCTAGATCTTTTTAGGCAACTTTTCTAGAAAGGTTTCATTTCATATTCAAGCACAAGCACTAAACCAAAATTGCATAATTAAGTATAGTGCTGTTAAGTACACTTTAAAGAAAAATAAAGCGGCAAACTTCTTTGAAGATTCAGTCCGTTTTACAGTGTATATAAATTTACAAAAAACAAATTTAACGGTAAGCGTATTTGAGATAAAACTTGCTTTTAAAAAGCTTTTTTATCCTCTCATCGTTGGGAAAAAAATTCGTTGTATAGGTACATGGAAACTGGGAAATAAGATTTACTTTGGAAGTTTTTATATAGAAAAAATTATAAAAATAATCCGTGACGTACGTACAAAAAAACATAATACTTTAATACTCTGGCATATATCCTCTGTCCAGAAAGAAGCCGAATTTTTAATAAAAAATGGAATATAGGCCAATTATAATTGTTTAAATCATTCAATATTACATTTGTTCTGGTCAATTTATTCGGTATCTAAGTTTTTTATATTAATTTTGAGAGTGCTTTTGGCGGCGTTAGTTACTGCTGCTTTAATATTGCTAATTATATCAAATCACTTCTTTCATCAGCGACTGAAGTTGGTAAAAAAGAAAGTTACAGGGTGCTAAATTAAGTAAGTACTGCAGGTAACAAACACAATCTTGAATCCTTGCTCAAAAACCGTCTCACACCGTCCGAACGAACCACGTCTGATTGCCAATAAAGAAGCAAGGCAATTTAAAGTCTTACTAACAGTCAAAATGTTGTGTACAGTTGATTTTGTAGTTCCTCATTAATCTTTAATCAATCATATGGACGATTTTGAATTCTCGATGATGAAGTTATATATATATATATATATATATATATATATATATATATATATATATATATATATATATATATACTCGTATATATACTCGTATATATATATATATATATATATATATATATATATATATATATATATATATATAGGGTGTTGAATTGTGTGAAATTCGCTGCAAATATTGAAACGTGTGACTTGTGGGGTCATGTAGAAGCACATTCAATATATTCTTTTTCAAATTCGAAAATTTTTGAAAAATTAAAAAAAAAAGACAAAACTGCAACTTACCAAATGAACCTGCCCATGAAGGGCAGAAAAGAAATAATTCCTTGGAACAGCCGAGAACAACTGGATCATTGCCCTTTAACAGATGGTTTTCAAGTAGAGAAGGTAAATCGACCCTCGGCTTAAAAAAATCTTAGATAAAACTACATTTCCGTCTACAAAAATATGAAACGTTCATGAAAGTAGATTTTTCCACCGTTCAGAAAAAAAACACAAAAAGTCTTAGGATTAGAAAGGAAGAAACAAATCGGCGTAATCACAAACAGAAAAAGTGGCCTTGCGTTGTGCCGGTGTGGCTGGACAATTTGAGTCAGAGCAGTTATTATATTCAAGCAACAGAAAAATGGTTGAGGACAAATCCAAGTCGTCAAGTCACGCAATATCAAGTTACAAGTTTATCTGCCGAAACTTACCAAAGAGCTGCTATCATTGCCACCATTGTGAACGGATTTAAAGTAGCTGAATTTTGGCTCGTGGACACGTGAACATTCGTTTAAAGTAGCTGAAAATATAAATTCTCTCTTTTTCAAAAAAACTCTAGTAATGAAAGCACATCGATCTTACAAGACGCTTCTATTATTATCAATAATGAAAAGAAGCAAGTTGCTCAGAAACCTGATGTTTTCGAATAGATTACCACATTTAGATAGTGAACCGTTTACTTCGCGATTTAATGCTAAAGCTTTAAAAAAAAATTATAATCTTTGTGCCCAATACTAAACAAAATACTGTGCAAAAAACTGTGGAAATTACATCAAGTATTTTTAGTATTCCGTACGGAACACTTATGAGATCACTTCGGTGTCCATCTGTCTGTCCATCGGTCTGTCTGTCTGTCCGTCTGTCTGTCACACCCGATTTTCTCAAAACCATTTGACGTAGAAAGTTAAAATTTAAGAATCGATAGTCTCGTCAGAACTGTATAGTTTTGAAAGTTAAATCTTGTCTTAAGGGGTTAGTTTTAGGGGTGAAAACTCATTTGTAGTGTTTTGTGAAGTCATTGATCATTTTATACGTCCGTAACAAAAATTTATTTATTTTAAAATCAATCAACGTACGGAACACTAATTACGCAAGTCCAGCTTGCTCTTGACCTGTTATTTTATTATTAAATTTGGACTTGTTTAAGAACATATTCAAATGTAAACAATACTGTAATAACTGTGTGTATCCTTACGTTCTGATTCAAGCATTAGAAAGGCAGCGCAATCTACAGACAAGGACAGCTGAACGCAACCTTAAACAGAGCAAAGTACTATTACCGTATGTGAAAGGAATTACAGATAGGATTGGAAGAGTCACAAGAAAACACAACATAGGCACAGCATACAAACCACAAAATACTCTGGCAGACATTCTGGGTAACCCCAAGGACAAGAGAAAACTGTATATATACGTATATATATATATATATATATATATATATATATATATATATATATATATATATATATATACAAGGCTGGTTTGAAAAGTCAGTGCAAAAATAAAAACTACTTATGTGTTTGGGGTAAACCTTTTTTATTTTTCGACATAGTCTCCTTTTAGGCTTATACACTTCGTCCAACGATGTTCTAGTTTGTTGATCCCTTCCGAATAATAGGATTTGTCCAAGTCTGCAAAATATTCATTAGTGTCTGCAATCACCTTCTCGTTTGAATAAAATCTTTGTCCCGCCAGCCATTTCTTCAAATAGGGGAACAAATAGTAGTCCGAGGGAGCCAAGTCTGGAGAATGGGGGGGATGTGAAACGAGTTGGAATCCTATTTCCATTAATTTTGCGACCACAACTGCTGAGGTGTGTGCTGGTGCGTGATGGAAAAGGACTTTCTTTTTCTTGCAGCTCGGTTTTCAAACGGTCCAATAACGATGAATAATATTCATCTGTAATAGTTTTACCCTTTTCCTTATAGTCGATGAGGATTATCCCTTGCGAATCCCAAAAGACAGTCGCCATAACCTTTCCGGCCGAAGGAACGGTCTTCGCCTTTTTTGGTGCAGATTCCCCCTTGGTAACTCATTGTTTAGATTGTTGTTTGGTCTCAGGAGTATAGTAATGTATCCATGTTTCATCCACAGTGACGAAACGACGCTTAAACTCCTCCGGATTCTTCTGGAACAGCTGCAAACCATCCTTGCAACATTTCATACGATTCCGTTTTTGGTCAAGCGTGAGCAATCGCGGCACCCATCTTGCGGATAGCTTTCTCATGTCCAAATGTTTATGCAAAATATTATGTACCCGTTCAGTCGAGATGCCCACAGCACTAGCAATCTCACGCACCTTAACTCTTCTGTCATCCATCACCATATCATGGATTTGATCAATGATTTCTGGAGTCGTAACCTCCACAGGCCGTCCAGAACGTTCAGCGTCACTTGTGCCCATATGGCCAGTACGAAAATTTTGAAACCACTTATAAACTGTTCTAATCGAAGGTGCAGAGTCACCATAATGTTTATCAAGCTTCTCTTTAGTCTCCTGAGGCGTTTTGCCTTTCATAAAGTAATGTTTAATCACCACACGAAATTCTTTTTCGTCCATTTCTTGAAAATCACTCGACTTCCTTGATTCACACGAATGCCAAACACAAAGAAATAGACCAATATGGCTGAAACTTGGTGTGCGTTCATTCAAGAGATGCTACTAACTAAATATGACCTCGATACGCGCCGGTGATGCCATCTCTCGGACTTTGCACGGACTTTTCAAACCAGCCTCGTATATATATATATATATATATATATATATATATATATATATATATATATATATATATATATATATATATATATATATATATATATATATATATATATATATATATATATATATATATATATATATATATATATATATATATATATATATATATATATATATATATATATATATATATATATATATATATATATATATATATATATATATATATATATATATATATATATATATATATATATATATATATATATATATATATATATATATATATATATATATATATATATATATATATATATATATATATATATATATATATATATATATATATATATATATATATATATATATATATATATATATATATATATATATATATATATATATATATATATATATATATATATATATATATATATATATATATATATATATATATATATATATATATATATATATATATATATATATATATATATATATATATATATATATGTATATATATATACTCTACCTCTGGATTAGCTTAAGTTGGCATTAAGTAATTTTAAGTTTAACCTTAAGTTTATGTTCATGAAATATCTTAAGTTTAAATATCTTAAGTCTCGACATATTTATATAACATCCTTCCCTCGGCGATTAGGTAGGTCCCTGACATGTATATATCTTAAGACCCAATCACGTTTTTATTAGTCAATTCTGTATAATAGTAATAATATTTGTAGCTAGTTAATAGTCAATAAACGACGTGAAACGCGTTAATTAACATCATTTTTATTTTGTCAATATTTATACATAGTCCATATCGCACGCTGCCGTTAATATTGACTGAAGGTCTTGAAAGTTATTAACTAAGATTACGGAGTCGTCCGCATAACAAATGATGACAATTTACTTTGTAGCTTGCCTTGTTTATGCAAAGCCGAGTCATGTAAATGAAATTGAAACAATTCGATAAGCAAATACTAACTGCTTTTTTAAACAGATATTTTCCATTTCAGTTAACGGAAATGAAGTATTACCCTTGTAAGGGATGCTCCGAAATTGAAATATTAATATAGTTTTCTCTTGGAAATAATATCCATTTCGGGATATTCCGCAATTACAGTAGGGTTAGGGGATTCAAGAATTACAGGAACGTATATGCATAAATATGTAAATTGATCAGAATTGCGTTTATGCCACATCAAAGTTCGAAAGGGTCGAAATATGCGGATTGATTTAGATTCGGTTTCTATATGGAAATATTAGAATACAAGTGAGTTTCACTACAATTATATTTAATACTGTGTAGTAAATCGGCGATAGAGATAACAAATATTTAGGATAATTTAATATATATCTCTAAATTTATCTCTAAATTTCTAACAAATAATTTGTATGCTTTAGTGCTATATTATTCTGAAAACAGTACAATAGTAGTAATAGCACCATATAATGTCCCTTTAAAAATAGCATTTGTTTACGTAAATAACTTTATATTACTGAATTTTCTTGCAAGGAGAAGTAAAAAAATACCAAAAGAACGGAGTACTGCTATTGCTCTTCCAGTGTATAAAAATGGTGATATGCGGTCGTGTGAAAACTACAGAGGCATTTTGGTCCTCTGTACAGCTCTAAAAGTATATGAATCCATAATTGAGAAGAGATTAAGACAAATAATTGAACCAAAGTTAGCAGATGTGCAGAGTGGTTTTAAGCCAACCCATAGTACACAAGACTACATATTTACAATATAGATTGCAGCAGATTGCGGAAAAGGCCCTGGGAAAATATGTAAAAAGTATTTTTAGGGTTTTTGAATATGAAAAAAGCTTTTGATATGGTAAATAGACATGGAATATGGAGGAGTTTAAAGAACAAGGATGTGGATGAAGTTTTAGTAAGTACACTACAGAGCATGTATGATAATACAATAAACTAAGCGAGAACGTGTAACCGAACATCGAAGGAATTTACCAATAGTGATGGGGTAAGGCAAGGAGGAGTGTTCAGTCCACTATTATTTATAAGCGTTATAGATGAGGTAATAAAAGCGAGCTGAGGAAGACAATTAAGTACATGGTAGGATATAACCAGTTACAGGCTGTAAAAATAGAGGCACGTGCATTCGCGGACTATATTGTACTGGTAGCAAGAACAGAAGGAGACTTGGAGCTGAACTTGAAGATATTGGCAGTAGAGTTAAAAAAGTATAACCTGTTTATTAACCTGGAAAAAACAAAGGTGATGGTTATAACTAACAGACAAGAAACTATGAACATTAAAGTAGAGGGACAAAAAATTAACCGGGTAGAGCTATATAAATAACTGGGAATAGTAATAAACTCCAAAGGAACACAAGAGCATAAAATTGGAAATAGAATGAAAGCTGGAACAAGATTATACTGCGCGCTGTACAGAGGAAAAAGAAAATATTAGTGAAAACAAAAATGGCAATTTACAAAACAATATATACGTATAACCTACGGGGCTGAGAATTGGATTCTGATGGATAAGTACGAAAAACAATTACAAGCCACAGAAATGAAGTATCTGTGGAAAGTGATAAGGGCAAGAAAAATTAATAAAAGAAGGAATAAAGATATTAGACAGGAACTTAATGTAAAATCGCTAAAGGAAAAAACAGAGGAAAAGAAGTTAAAATGGACTAGACACATAATGAGAATGAAAGATGATCGGCAGGTCAAAATGGTGTGGAAGGCAAGAGTGACAGGAAAAAATAGAAGGGGCGACCGAGGGAAACATGGAACAATAGTGTGAATGAAATACTGAGGAAAAGAGGAAAATCCTGGGCTGAAGCGAAACAACTAGCACGAAATAAAGATGAGTGGCGTAAATTTGTGGAAAGAAAGTAGAGAACGATCCTCGACACCTACGGGTAAAAGAGGTTTATCGATTATGTTATGTATTACTGAATTTGTATTGCTAGTAAAAACTACGTTCTTGACTGTCATGTAAGTAAAGGGATAGTGGCTTCTATCCTTAAGATGTAAATATTTATCAAGACTTAGAGCTTCTTCTAACAAAAAGAAATCTTGTGAATAAAATCTTGTGAACCAAGGTTTTAAAGACTTAAAACAATGTCTAAAATCCAATACAGATTTTTAATTTACGTTTGGAAGGTTCTTGGCTATTGACTATTTATTGTTAATTTTACATCTTCGTACGCACCATATTATATTATTGTTTTACTTATATTACTCAAATGTGGGCATATTTATCTATTAAACAGTTTAATAGTGTTATGGCACATCCTGGTGTGGAACATGTTACAGTATATGTTTAAACTGACATGCAAGTGCTACATTCTTCTTACCAGAAGATGTACCTATGATGGAAATACTTATAAACAATTATTTAAACAATTTGTCTTTTCGCAAATCCTTATATGGACCATGTTACAACATATTTTTATATTCATGATAGGTAATTGCAAAACAATTAATACTATAACTCTAGATTAACCCTGATGCATCGTCGGAAATAGCTTTTGGTAAACAGAGAGATCGTTTACAGGTTGATATTAGCTTTAGTATGGGTGGCAAAGCATTGAAAATGTACGTAGAATTTGGGCATTAAAATTGACATTCATTTATATTTTAAACAATATATCAGATAGTGGTTAAAAAACTTACATACCTTTACAGGTGATCCCCTTCATCATGTTTCAAATGAAACTATTAAACCGACTTTCTCGTATTAAGCCCTAGAACATAACCTGCTTAACTAAAGTTGATATAAATATAATTGAGAATGTTGGTAAAAGTTGTTAACGTCTCATATATGGAATTTTTTTTATGGGTCTAGCTCACGTGCCACAGGGAAGTCCTCAATGCGCTCCAGGAGCGACATGTGTGCGGAAAAACGATTCACGTTGTTCTGGAATCGCTGTAAATTGTACTCGGAGAGAAACACAGCGCTGGGCAAATTATTCCAAAGGGATGATGTTCTCCATATAAAAGACTGCTTGAAAAGCGTTGTACGCGGAGTAACAAGCTGAACCTCATACGGATGTGAAGTATTAGCGCAACGTGTATTTCTAACATGCACCGCCCTGGGAGGAATTATGAGGGCTGCATCCTTCGAACACTTTCCATGAAAACACTTGTAGAACAGACTCAAGTCGCCAACCGTTCTTCGATGTTCCAGCGAATCAAGGCCGCCGGTCAGTTCCGGGTCTCCAATCAGACGAACAGCTCTTCTCTGAACAGAATCCAACAAATGCAGTGTGTGTTTGGTAGCGGAACCCCATACATGGAAGCAGTATTCCATAGTTGGTCGAATTTGAGCTTTGTAAAGAAGTAAAGAAGAATGTATGGAATGTGATTAAATATCCTATAAATCAGGAGATACGAAATGGTTTATTTTGGTTCTTGGAGATTTATCTACGACATTAATTGTGCTTCATATTTAACACATTAAATAACTTATAGAACATATGTCCATAAGCTGAGCTTCCGATTTAGATCACTGAGCTCTCCATTATCCTTTTTTATCGTTCACCTCCCCGCTGGAATAGGGATTTTACCCTTTTTTTATATCCTAAGGATATCAGCGTGGATGTCGTAATATGCGTCAACGTTGTCCAAGTGCCGAAACATACATTTGTATTTGACGGCACCTTTTAGATAATGCGGTAGTGCTGCCTCGGACGCTATTACATATCTGCGACAACTACTACCTATGTATAAGGCCAAGCCAAGTGTACTTAAATAAATTAATAAAGTATACCAACCTGACGGGATTAAAATTCGAGACCTTCTGCTCCGTAAGCAAGTTACTACGCCACACAGCCAAGAGCCGCCACTATAAAAACGCTCTCTAAAGAGGAGGCTTTTTTATAACATCGATCTATTCTATAATACCCTACTTACTAACTCAAAATATGAAACCTGTGATGTTTAAAAAATTAATTAAAAACAGTTTTTGAACAAATTTTGGTCTTTTCTCTTTTTGTCGTCAATATAGTTCAATATTATAATGTGATTTCATTTCTGATTCTTTTAAGAATTTATAGTTTTTTCTTGCAAAATGCGGTAATTATTATATTAATATTTTCTTAAAGCAGCTAAACTTAAAATACATTTACAATTCTCTCAGATTGTCCAAGTGCCGAAACATACATTTGTATTTCACGGCACCTTTTAGATAACGCGGTAGTGCAACCACCGACGTTATTGCATATCTGCGAACACTACTACCTATGTATGAGGCCAAGCCAAGTGTACTTAAATAAATTAATGAATAAAGTATACCAACCTGACGGGATTAAAATCCGAGACCTTCTGCACCGTAAGCAAGTTACTACGCCACGGAGCCATGAGCCGCCACTATAAAACCAGAGAAGGCTTTTTTATAACATCGATCTATTCTATAATACTCTACCTACTAACTCAAACTATGAAACCTGTGATGTTTAAAAAATATAATTAAAAACAGTTTTTGAAAAGATTTTGGTCTTTTCTCTTTTTGTCGTCAATATAGTAATGTGATTTCATTTTGAATTCTCTTAAGAATGTATAGTTTTTTCTTGCAAAATGCGGTAATTGTTATATTAATATTTTCTTAAAGTAGCTAAACTTAAAATATATTTAGAATTCTCTCAGATTGTCCAAGTGCCGTATTTCACGGCACCTTTTAGATAACGAGGTAGTGCTGCTGCGGACGTTATTGCATATCTGCGACAACTACTACCTATGTATGAGGACAAGCCAAGTGTACTTAAATAAATTAATAAAGTATACCAACCTGAGGGGATTAAAATCCGAGACCTTCTGCACCGTAAGCAAGTTACTACGCCACGGAGCCAAGAGCCGCCACTATAAAAACGCTCTCTGCAGTGGAGGCTTTTTTTTATAACATTGATCTATTCTATAATACCCTACCTACTAACTCAAAATATGAAACCTGTGATGTTTAAAAAATATAATTAAAAACAGTTTTTGAACAAATTTTGGTCTTTTCTCTTTTTGTCGTCAATATAGTTCAATATTATAATGTGATTTCATTTCGTATTCTTTTAAGAACTTATAGTTTTTTCTTGCAAAATGAGGTAATTATTATAATAATATTTTCTTAAAGTAGCTAAACTTAAAATACATTTACAATTCTCTCAGATTGTCCAAGTGCCGAAACATGCATTTGTATTTCACGGCACCTTTTAGATAACGCGGTAGTGCAGCCGCCGACGTTATTGCACATCTGCGACAACTACTACCTATGTATGAGGCCAAGCCAAGTGTACTTAAATAAATTAATAAATAAAGTATACCAGCCTGACGGGATTAAAATCCGAGACCTTCTGCACGGTAAGCAAGTTACTACGCCACGGAGCCACGAGCCGCCACTATAAAAACGCTCTCTGTAGAGGAGGCTTTTTTATAACATCGATCTATTCTCTATTACCTTACCTACTAACTCAAAATATAAAACCTGTGATGTTTAAAAAATACAATTAAAAGCAGTTTTTGAACAAATTTTGGTCTTCTCTCTTTTTGTCATCAGTATAGTTCAATATTATAATGTGATTTCATTTCGGATTCTTTTAAGAATTTATAGTTTTTTCTTGCAAAATACGGTACTTATTATATTAATATTTCCTTAAAGTAGCTAAACTTAAAACACATTTATAATTCTCTCAGATTATTTTTAGTAAATAGGCTGTAATTTTTATTATATAGTATACGTTACGTGATTTGTGCTTGCAAAACAAATAATGTCATTATAGCTGGTGAGCCAATAAGTTTTGAAAGTGAAAATCAAACAAGGTGAATTAATGAGTCGAAATACATTTATTCTTCAGTAAAATCTCCCATAAGCTTAATACATTTTTTCCAGTGATTTTCCAATTCATTTACCCCATCTCTGAAGCTGTTTTCCGGAAAACCTTCAAAATACCCATCTACAAATGCTATCACCTCATCATTTGTTGTATAAATCTTTTGAGGTTGGGAAACAGATGAAGTCAGACGGAACCAGATCTGACGAATATGGTGGATATTCCCACAATTGAAGGTAATCAATTAACAAAATTCCTTTTGCATTCCAGAGAACTGATGCTATATTTTTTTGGACGACTTTGCTGCTTTAGAGCTGAACGACCGGCCTCAGTCCACTGTGCGGTTTGTTGTCGACAGATCGACTTGAAATTTAGGGTGTGTTCATATGACAGATGAAGCTTCAAAATGGTGTTCAATATTTAGTTCAAGTGAGGCTCCATAGGTGTCGCTTTAAAAACTTATTGACTGACCTGATATTACTATGATGATACATGAGAGAAAATACAATTTGAGTTTATAAGTTAACTTGCATCCTTAGCATTTTTTCTACAAAATTGGATTGAATCAGCAATGAAAACATAAATGTGTAGTATCGCCTTTTGATTTACTTGTAAAATAGCATATGACTGTTGCATTAGCTCATATCTTAAAATATGTTAAACTCATTTTTAACTTAGGTGTGGCTTGTTCTTGTCCCAAAATAAGTATTTTTTTTTCGGATCTAGTTCGGCTCGATCTGTGTCAATTATACGAATTTCGAATTCTTTCACGAAATAGTTCAGAATTAATTTCTGTTGCCATAAAACATTTTTTAGTTGATCTGGACATTATTTGGGATTATTCTGTTCCTTTAGTAAAACTTCCTAACAATTAGCTTTTGAATTAAGGAAAATATTTCAGACTAAACTTACAGGAATTGATAATAACCAACAAATAAACTTAATCTATTTTGATACTAATTAAGACTATGAAAATGTTTTCAGATATTACGGTTTGTCAAGGTTTAATACTGGATTAAAGTTAATATTTTGAAAGTGCAAATTTTTGTAGAACCCAAGAAAATAGACATTTTCGTTGTCGCTAATTTGTTTTCAATACTAAAATATCGGCCACTGTCTATTCTTAGATTTCTTTAAGCACTCTTTTGTGTTGAAAAAAATTATTCGGTGAGAAATCGAAAGAATCGTTCTATTTCTTCCGGAAAACTTAATCTGCGTTACAAACTAGGGATTCATTCTTAAACAAAAAGCAGACACGTGGTCCCAAGACGCACAAAATAAAGCCCCGGGAAAAAACTAAACGTTCATTCAGTATTCCATAAAATGGCAAGATTTTGATCCAGAAACATTTTTCGCTGTAGAGCTCAGTTTAAATGGTATCCCTAATAAAATTTAGTACGCCCCGAGGGTTCTAAAAGTAAACTTTTAAAGTTTATTCAGAAACCTTTATAAGATCCTAGAATTTTCGAGTGTAAAGTTTTTTATTCTAAAACTTATTTGAATTCGAATATATCTTAATAAATAAATCCAAATAGGTTAATTAGGACACTAATTTAACCCTTCAGATCTCTTGAAAGAATTTTGTGCCATAATTAATAATAAATTAGGTTAGGTTAGCTGGCAGATTTTCAGCTTGCTTGCCGACGAATCTCATGATAATACGAGTTAAGGTCCATTTTGATACTATATTTGCCATGAAACCAATCTACATCAGAAGATATTATGATTATTGAGCAACTAAGACGATGTGGCAGAATAATAGAGGTCTTATCGATACCAGTCACTCCCAGTTATGAACTTACCCAAACTTCCGCGTGGTATAGTGCTCATCTATTTTAGCTTTCTTTATATTTATTTTGGAAATTGATCCTAGTTTAGTCACTGTAAGTAGAATATACTGTATACGTTCTTATCCCTTCTTCGTTTTCGAGGAAACTGCTTATCACATAACATATTTTTTGAAATTTGAGGAGGCTCTAAACAGCACTTCTTAGCATAAAATTAGTTAGACAGTTATTCATTTTCTATCAAAAATATCAAATACCGGTAAAGACCAAAGTAAACAGCATCAATTTTTGGCTACTTGCTGTTAGATCCCAAGTTGATATTTTAATATAAAAATATAGTGTTAGATAGGAAAATATAATTTTGTTCTATATCAATAAATGTGGAATTTACATGTGAATTTCGCAAAAAAAGTTGAAATTAGGTTAGGGTATATTGTATAAGAACTGTCTAGTTTTTAACGAAAAATTAAAATATTTACGAATATATATGGTATTGTAATTAAAATTGGAAAATTGATATTATTTTCCACGGTAACTTAGCAGAAATAAAACGGACGAACGAATGAAAGACATTCATGTCCCAAATATTAAATTTCCACTGAAATTACAGTGTTTAAACCGAAGCTCGTTGCAACACGAAGTGAAAAAAAGTTTGCAACCAATAAAAACTTTTTATTCACAATTTTTCAGAACTTAAAAGTTAGTAAATTAAGAACAACCTTATATGACCTAAAAAAAATCGCAAGAAATTTTTAAATCGGCATTTTGAGAGAGCGAAGACATGACAATGAAAATGCAAGTAAAAAAAATCTAATAACTGTTTTTATAGAAGTTATGGTTACTGATGTCTTTTATATTAAAATGTTCAAAGTTTATATCTGGCTTCCCTATTAACGAACTCTATTATTAAACTTTGTAATTGTATTATTGTTGGATTGAATTACGTTGCTATGTTAGGTATATTTTAATTTTGTCAATTTTTTTAAATTTTTGCACATTTATGTTTTTTAGTGAAAAAGGAGTTTTCGTAAAAAATTATATTTTAATAAAAACTAGAGTTCTGAAAAAGTTTTAATATAAAACTTCCTATTTAAAAAAAAAATTACATTACTCAACTATACTCTATCCGTTTGAAAGGCGAAGTAATAAATCATGTAAAATTGTGCAAAAACTAACATCACGCGATAGTACGAGTCTCGGTTACGCAAAAAAGTTACAAGATTACACAGGTCTGCAACAAAAATGCTGTCTGGATATTTTCAACTGATTTCTATGTATTTAGGTGTTCTGAAAACTAAAAAATACTCAAAAAATTCCAGAACGTCAGGTTATTTTGCAAAACGCAAAATTTTATTATAAAAAAGGGTTTTTCTTGGGCTAACTTGAAGTCATAAATAAATAGGTACAATTTTATTTTGATTACTGTTTTTAAATGTATACAGGCCATAACTATCATTACTTTCTAAATAAAGAACGCCCTGTGTGAGCTAAATTAACAAACATAAACGTTCTAACCAGAACGTGCGCGCTCCGATAATGTAGAAAGTGGCGCGGTACAATTACGTGTTAACTCGTCATTGTTTTATAGATCTTGGTTCAATATAGTGCAATGTCATCTGTGCGGAAGTGTGTGAATTCGTCTGACAGTTTCTGTTATATTTGTGGCGAATATATGGTATTAAAGCAACAACTTAATATTACGGACTTTGTAAAAAAAGTATACTTCACGTATTTTGGCTTAAAATTTGGAGATCAGGATAAAGTTTGGGCACCTCATAAAGTCTGCAAACGATGTGTTGAAGACCTTCGAAATTGGTTTAAGCGCAAGAAAAAATCTTTCTGATATGCGATTCCTATGGTATGGCGCGAGCAAAAGAACCATAGTGATGATTGTTACTTTTGTTCGTGTAATGTAAAAGGGTATAATTCAAAATGGAAGCAGTCCATTTCATACCCCAATCTGCAATCAGCTATTCGTCCCATCCCTCATGGGACCGAAATACCAGTGCCCAAGGCCCCTGCTACTTTGGAAGAGATTCCAAGTTCTGACGAAGATGGTGCTGTACCTGAACCCGATGACAAGCCAAGTTTTCAATTTGAAGATGACAGCAGTCCGAAATTGTTTTCCCAGGGCGAGCTAAATGATTTGGTAAAAGACTTGAATCTTCCCAAAAACGCTGCTGAGTTGCTTGGATCAAGGCTCAAAAGCAGGAACTTACCTTTGCCGGGAGTGTCTTCCTCCTGGTTTAGATATCGTGAGAAGCAGTTCACTTCCTACTTTGCCCAAGAGGACGAGTTGGTTTATTGTACCAATATTGAAGGTTTGATGGATACATTTAAGATCTCATACGACCCAGCACAGTGGCGTATTTTCATAGATTCTTCAAAAAGAAGCCTTAAAGCAGTTCTGCTTCACAATGGTGGTTTCTATGCTTCCATTCCTGTCGGTCATTCCGTACACCTTAAGGAAACCTACAAGAACTTGGAATTGGTTCTTTGCAAATTAAAATATAAAGACCACGGTTGGCAAGTGTGCGGTGATTTAAAAATCTTGGGCATGTTGCTCGGACAACAATCTGGGTTTACCAAATTCCCTTGCTTTTTGTGTCTATAGGATAGTAGAGACCGAGCAAATCACTGGACCAAAAAGCGTTGGCCTCCGAGGGAGCTTAAAGTTGACGACAAGAACGTCCTGCATGAAACTTTGGTGCCTCCTCATAAAGTTCTTCTACCACCGCTTCACATAAAGCTGGGATTGATGAAGCAATTTGTAAAGTCACTTCCAAGAGATGGAAATTGCTTCAAATACTTAATATCAAAGTTTCCAGGCCTCTCGGAGGCAAAGTTAAAGGAAGGTGTTTTCGTTGGACCAGATATTAGACGGCTTATGGCTGATCCACAATTCATCACAACCATGACGGATCCTCAAAGAGAAGGGTGGATTGCCTTTAAAGAGGTCATAGAGAAATTTTTAGGCAATAACAAAGACCCTAACTACAAACAAATCGTCAAAAGAATGTTAAAAGCATTTCAAGCTTTAGGTTGCCTAATGAGTTTAAAAGTACATTTTCTTCATTCCCACCTCGACTACTTTCCAGAAAATTTAGGAGATCTGAGTGAAGAGCAAGGTGAACGATTTCACCAAGATATTAAGGAGATGGAAAAAAGATACCAGGGAAGATGGAGCGTCTCAATGATGGCAGACTACTGTTGGACGCTTCAGAGAGACCTTTCAGATGCTTCCTACAAGCGAAAATATACCAAATGGAGTCTCACTGGGAAAAAGAAATGTGTTTAGTGCTTACTAATGAATGTATTTTAGATAAAAAAATAAGTTTTGTTACGCAATTATAAATTTAAAAAAATTTTTTTAGTCTTTTATCTTTTATTTTAAGATGATAACTTGTTTAACATAGATACCTACATTGTCAGAAAACGTGACGTTCTATGACAAAATGAAAGTCATTTTCGGATTCAGTAGACCCAAAAACGTAAGAATTACGCAAAAAACCAAAACAGCTATCAATTTTTTTTTTTGCAGACTTGTGTTATTTGTACCGGTAGTATTAGCTTGGACTAACATTTATGGAAAATTACAATAGAATTATGGCATTTTTGCCTTAAAAATCTCGAGAATGACCGAACAGTGGCGTATCGACTGATTTCTTTTGTATTAATTATAGCTATAATAAAGGTTGGTTTTATTAAAAAAAATATATTACAAAATATTACAGATATGACAATAATATTACAAGAGTAAAACTAGTATTAAACAAAACTGAGGAATTATAATAAGATGACAGAACGGCGCCCATCAATGCCAGATGATTACCTACCTGCATAATATATGCATACAAAACAATATGATAGTTCAGATTAATTCAAATCAAATTTTTTTATCAAAACATATAAATTTACAAATAAATAGGAAATTAATTACATATAAACAAGTTTTAAAATATAAACGCCCGTGTATGTGCTTTTACAAAACACTATTTAAAGCCTAAAATCTAAAAGAAAACAAATACAAATGTCACACAGGGAAGACCCAATAACTGTATGTTGACTGTTTTTTTATTTTTATTAATATTTATGTATCCACGGGACATGCCCATTTAACACTAAAGGTAACAATTAAAAGTTTATCATTTATAAAATAACACGTTAAACTATAAATTAAATTTAATGACAAATTAAAATTATTATATCTAGCCCTAGTGCTACATTAATCTTAAACACCTTCTATATCCGACATGTCAGACATATCCGAACTAAAATCTGACATAGCATCATCTGTACCTAATGGTATAAGTAGTGGTTCTACAATTTGGTCCATTGATGATTCTAGTGTCCACATTTTTATCTTCTTCTTAAATTAGGTATTCAACACAGTTTCGCCAGTTTTCTGGAGTGACATTACATATTGCTTTTGCAAATAGATTTTTAAGGTCTGTTAATTTGTAGGTCACATTGTTTCTAGCCACTTCGCTTTTTACTTGAGCCCAAATAAACTATATAGGATTAAGCTCACAATGGTATGGTGGCAAGCGAAGAACAGTTATATCCCGAGTTTTGGCAATTTCGTCGATAACGTACTTATTGTACTTATCTTTGTTTATTAAAACTTCATGTTTGACTAATTTTATTAACTCGCGTTTAACATTGTCATCATAGAATAATATATTTCGCTGAGTTAACCAAGACTGTATATCACATTTAAGCCAACTCATCGTGGGAACATGTTCAACTTTTTTGGAATGTAACTTGCATTATCCATGACAATTATTGAGCTTCGCGAAATCAAATCTATCATATGCGTAAACCATTCATCAAACACATCAGAATTCATATCCTCGTGGTAATCTCCTGCTTTTTTCGATTCGAATGCAAGCAGACCGCCATTAACGAAACCGTGGATACTCCCTATATGTGTTATAATTAATCGGCATCCTTTTCCAGATGGTGGCTTGAACTCAAAACTTTTTTGTCCTGCCAAAACTTATTTACGGTGTACTCTTCATTTATCCAAGTTTCATCTAAATAATAAATACGTTTTCCTTGGGAACGCTCAAGTCTAATTTTTCTCAGATACTCTCTTCTCCAGCGTACGATTTCTCCCCTTTCTATTAACAAGAATTTTCTTTGAAATTCCTCCCAACGAAAATTGATTGATTTTAAAACGTCCCACAACTTGGTCCTGCCAATCGTTGGTATCAGTGAGATACTTTTAACAGCCTCTAGAATTAAGTCCAAAGTCGACACTTAAATTAAGGTTTTCATCACTTTTGATGTAATTCAACACATTTCTAATTATGATGTTTTCATTTAAACTTAAAGCCGTTATTTTTTGATATTTTGGGGAAGACATCTTTATTGTACTGAACACTACGTGTTACCTGAGAAAATAAACTGAGAGTATACCCTTGATACGGTTTATATTCCAGCCCCATCAGGTTAGTTCAGATTACAACCCGCTATTACCCACTGGGTCACTTTTATTACTAATTTGCATAATTTTACATGATTTATTACTTCGCCTTGCAAACGGATAGAGTATAGTACCAACCCGAACGCCATCAAGTGGTGCTTACTTTTTATGCACGGGATGCCGTGTTTGTTCTTCGGCAGGTCAGTATACTTATTTATTGAAGAAACCGTTGTTGTCGTAAAGGGGTGTTATTGGCTAGATGCCATTAGAACTAGAAAAGACTGACGATGTAGACAGTGCCCCCGTGGTGCCCTACTTTCTCGTGTGGAGCATATCTCAAGTCAGCCTTGGATGGATTTAAGCTTACCTCAGCGGAAACTACCATCAGCGTGCTATTGGTCTAGTATCACATGCCCAGAAAAGACCGACCATGAAGAGGATGTTCTCGAGCTTAGTGTATATTGGAAGTTGAACTGGATTGGAGGCCATCACCAACAAAAATACACTTCGCCGCAACTTCACAGGTAGCCCACTATCGAGGTTCATGATAAGTTATAAGTGTAGAACAATTTGGAAATACATGTCGCGCTAATACTTCACATCCGTATGAGGTTCAGCTTGTTACTCCGCGTACAACGCTTTTCAAGCAGTCTTTTATATGGAGAACATCATCCCTTTGGAATAATTTGCCCAGCGTTGTGTTTCCCTCCGAGTACAATTTACAGCGATTCAAGAACAACGTGAATCGTTTTTTCCGCACACATGTCGCTCCTAGAGCGCTTTGACGACTTCCCTGTAGCACGTGTGCTATTTAACCGTATTCCATACATTCTTCTTTACTTCTTTACAAAACTCAAATTTGACCAACTATGGAATACTGCTTCCATGTATGGGGTTCCGCTACCAAACACACACTGCATTTGTTGGATTCTCTTCAGAGAAGAGCTGTTCGTCTGATTGGAGACCCGGAACTGACCGGCGGCCTTGATTCGCTGGAACATCGAAGAACGGTTGGCGACTTGAGTCTGTTCTACAAGTGTTTTCATGGAAAGTGTTCGAAGAATGTAGCCCTCATAATTCCTCCCAGGGCGGTGCATGTTAGATATACACGTTGCGCGAATACTTCACATCCGTATGAGGTTCAGCTTGTTACTCCGCGTACAACGCTTTTCAAGCAGTCTTTTATTTGGAGAACATCATTCCTTTGGAATAATTTCCCAGGGCTGTGTTTCCCACCGAGTACAATTTACAGCGATTCAAGAACAACGTGAATCGCTTTTTCCGCACACATGCAGCTCCTGGAGTGCTTTAGGGACTTCCCTGTAGCACATGTGCTAGACCCATAAAAGGAAATAATAGAAATAAAAATACTTACTACCGAGCATGTGATTCTGATTCCATGCTAAACTGTAAGTATCGCTTTGCTGACATTACCTACGTCACATGGGGTTATCAAATAGGATTACCTTGGTTTATTAGCCTGACAATGAACATCCTCAAAAGAGTACCATTTTAATCAAGTTGCATTTTTACCAATAAAAGAATATAAGTCTTAACGCAAGGCTTAGTATTTGTGAAAAATATAAAATTTATCATTTAATGTCAACTTTCTTTCAAATTTTATGACATAGTGGTACTGCAACAAAATTATTGTCCTCTTGTATAAATATCTTTTAAAAATAGAAATTTATTATAGTAAATTTTGCCCATATTACTGCAAATTATAAGAACAAAGTTGAGGTCTAATGTGGAATGCTCAGGATTTTCATAGCCGTAACTACACGTGAGGGAATCATCTTACATAATAGTGAAGTTTAATTTAGTCCAGAGTGTTGTGTTTTGTAATTATAACAGTTAAATGTTACGAAATATCATACAATTAAAATGCAAAATTTATTAAATCTATGTCGGTGTGTTTACCACAAGAGATATGATTAGTGTCATGAAAGGTAACAGAGCGAACGTGACATTTTGTTAGAATTGCGGTTAACCCCTCACAAGCCATATGTTCATTAATATTATAAATTAACTTTACGTTAAATTATAACCCATTTGATAGCAGAAATTGAATAGAAAAGTATATATGTATTTTATTTAGGTAATAAATAAGAAATTCATCCCATAAACTTTCCAAGTACAACCTAAACGATTTAAAACCAACGTGACTCTCATAAGTTAAAGTGAATAATGTATTCATATTATAGGTAATCTATATTATTTTACTTTTTCAGCTGCCTTAACCTTAACCATTATAGTTCTTATTTTATATCAGCTATACTTAAATATATTTTTGTTTATTCAGTAAAAATATGAACACATCTGAAGAAATAGTAACTTGAACAGTTTTTATAATGTTACAATAGATTATCTCTAATAACTTAATAAACAATTCCAAGAATGATTCATAAACTAGTTAAATCAAAAGTAATGTCAAAATCAGACTAAATAATAGTATAATTAAAACTTTAAATTATGACAAAATCTCGGATTTGCTTCTTGGCTAGAAAATATAGAATTTAAACTGGTATACAGTTTGATGAGATGAACAGGCTGATGGTGAGGTTAGCCGCAGCTATGCCCTACGCCCAGGCATTTGTATACGATCGGTGCACTTTTGTAACGTAAAAATTCCTAAACATTGTCTAAAATAGAATGCAAAGCATATACCGTATCATACAGAATTGGAATGTTGAGAAAGACTTCTCTGTCAACCTTGATAAAACGGAAATGGTTCCCTTCAACAGAAAAAGAAGGTGAATGACTTCAGGGCACCAAGGATTTTTTTAAAAACCACCCACCCAGGCACCCTGTATAAAATATTTAGGTTAGTTCAGGTTAGTTAATAGTTAGTTGGATAGTTAATTTGTAAATGATCGATGGTGTCTACAAGAGAAGCGAAAAGTGTTCGAAAATTGGTATCACTTGGTGGTGGATACAGGATACAGATGAACCTTGTGGCTGGTTGAGTTTGGGGGCTCTAGAGCCTCTTCTCGTTGGCGAGAGAGGTCGCTTCTGATAAAAAGGCAGATTCCAAAGTTACGCCTAAATCGAGAATAGAAGTCGTACCCAGGATAAAGATAGTTGACCGTGCTGGTCGATGGACTGACCCTGTTGATGCACTGAATTTATGTTCGAGTTTAAACCCTGTATGTTGCAAAAATCTATTTTAAAATTATGATGTCTGTATGTCGACGCCCCCGAATCAGCCCCCATCCGGAGATCCGAACGGTGGGATATTTTACCTCCGGAATTTTTTGCATCCAGGTGCCTCATCATGCTCTTTGGTCTCACAGTAGTTAATGTGGAATTTTCCTGTTCTGTCATATGTTTATGTTTATCTTCTTCGGCTTTGATCCAGGGGTTGTTATTGTTGGGTAGTTTGGGTTCTGACCAGATACTTTTCCAGTGATCTGTGAGTTCTTGTTTGTTTGGTGGTTAGGTCACTGCTGTCTGTTTGTTGTACATAATTTTTCAGTAGAACTGTTTTTCGCTTCTTCTGAAGAGGTTATTGATGTATTTCCTCTCGTTTGGTTCTTTGTATCTACGGCGTGTTGCGGCATATTGAAACGTCCGAATAAGAAAGGTTTAAAATTACAAGTTTATCACAATTCGTATTAGCACATATAATAAACTGGCAATAGTGCACAATTTAATTAAGGCAGTATAAGCGATTTCATTACGTCTGTTACATAAACTCGAATGTCCACATTCCGGAACATGGTCATTGTCGCATTTATTTGGTAAATACTAAATCCAGTATAATAATGACGTTGAGGTTTTGATCCAGTTAAATTACTGCTAAAATGTATTGCAATAATTCAGAGAAACAACGGCAGACTGCTCCAGGCGGACCAATATAACGTTAATTACGACTTTAGAGCTTACGTCTCATCTACGTATTTAATTTCCAACACCTTTACAAACTACCATGTTTTTGACTCTATTGTAACATCTAACAACTGGAGCGTTTAACACTGTTTATTATAATTTCGAAATCGTATTAAGCATAAATTTAAATCTATTAAATTATTGAAATCTGCTACGTGGAAGACATTTCCTTGCAAATGCACTTAATAATATGGAACAAGATAACACGATACTTCAGCTTGCTGACGAAAGTAGTCATAAAGTTTAAAGATAGGCGATTAATCTGTAGCTTCTACTAGGATTCAACAGCCATAATTGAAGGCAAGCCGCTACACTGTAGCCTCGTTATCCACATCGCGATGAAGCCAGTGTAACTAGCTCTCATGAAATTGTAATATTCAAGAGGACAGTTTGAAATAGAAAATACTTTATTTCAATCTCTCATAGTATATGTGTATATAATACCCATTGGATGAAAAAGCAAATAATAACCGGCCAAGTGCAAGTCGGACTTGCGCAATTAGTGTTCCGTACGTTGATTGCTTTGAAAATAAAAATTTTTGTTACAGAGGTATAAAATGATCAATGACTTCAGAAAACGCACCCCAAATGAGTTATCAACAAAGTTTTTTTTCGATGTTTACTGAAAACTGATGACCTTGATATCTTTGTTTTTTTATACTAAATAAATTACACAGGTACACAAAATAAAAAAATTCTGTCTTTTAAGTGAGACACGTGTTTTCTCAAGTATTTTTTATGCTGCATTCAAAAAAATCATAAAAAAACACCTTTTTAAAATAAATATCTGCAACCGCTAAATTAAACAATTGTTTTTAATTTTTATTAATATTGAACAAAACTATTACTTCCAGTGTTTTTGAAAGTTCTTAATACTGACTTGATATCAAAAAATAAAGTTTTATGTTCAGTTTCACCAAAACACTCGCTTTTAACAATTCTAAGGGTGGTATATGGTTGGTAAAATGCTATCATTTCTAGTAGTTTTTAGGTTTCAAATTCGAATTTAATATCAAAATGTGAGGAATGGCGTTTAGTGTTAAAAAAAAATATCCGTTTACTATTTAGTAACAAAAGATTGCAAAATGTATATCCCTTGACAGTGAATGACTGAGCGAGCGAGTGAGTGATTGTTTTGTTCAATATTAATAAAAATTAAAAACAATTTTTTAATTTAGCGGCTGCACAAATTTATTTTAAACATTATTTTGGTTCGTAGCTTAGTTAAAGGTGGTATAAGCATGTTTTTTGTTAAATATAAACACTAAAACCTAATATTTTTTTAAGTTTTTATATTAAATGTAGATTCAGAACATTTAAAGATGCCCGAAATAATAGTTTTATTCCATAACTTTTATGATTATACAGTTTTACATTTTATTTATTAAAATGTTTTTTTTTTCCAATTTAATAGTTTTCTGGCAACTTTAAATGTGTTTTCTGAAAAAACCTCACGATGGATGTCTTTTTTTATGACTTTTTTTGGATTCAGCATAAAAAGCACTTAAAAGACAGATATATTTTTTTGTAATGCACTCGTGATAATTTTCGTTAATCTGCACCCTGTGAAGAATATTCCAGAATTCTTTCAAAATTTTTTGATCATTACTTTTCGAGATAAGATTTTTTAAAAATAATAATGTGCGTAAGTATTACATTATATATATTTTTAAAATCGTGTTTTTACAAGCTTTCATTTGACACTTCACTCGATGACCTTGTTAAAAATTTTCACTTCCGATTTCACCCCCCACAGCTAACCCCCCTTAAGTCAAAATTTAACTTCCAAAACTACACAGCTCTGATGAGATTATCAATTTCTATATTAGTGCCAAATTTTAACTTTCTATGTCAAATAGTTTCGGAAAAAAACGGGTGTGTCAGACAGATGGACAGACAGGCAGACAGACAGACGGACAGACACCGAAGTGATCTGATACGATACAAAACACTAAAAAGCATAGGTATATGGTTGGTAAAATGCTTTTTTAAGTAAATAATGCAACAGCAGAATTTTTTTTTCGAATAAAACTATCATTTCTAGTAGTTTTTTAGGTTTCAAATTCGAATTTGATATCAAATGTGAGAAATAGCGTTTAGTGTTAAAAAAATATCCGTTTGCTATTTAGGAACAAAAGATTGCAAAATGCAGTTTAATGTATATCCCTTGACAGTGAGTGACTAAGCAAGTACACTGAAATAAGTTACAAAAATTTGTCTGTGGCGTATTAGACTGCCACAAAAAACTTGGGATGCATAGAAAGGAAGTAACCTCGAAAAAATATCACCCTATAGATTGCTTCCTCTAATAATTAGAGTATTCCGCAGATAGTCGCAAACGAATTATATGTGCTGATATTAAATGTGTAAGGTAAATCTGAAAAAAAGTGAAAACTTGAACATCCTGTATCAGTAAAGTATTTCCACTTAGTCCAGGGTGATTGATGCTATTTTCTACATCTAAGTATCCTATAAACCTACATCTAACCATCCGCATAAAGTGCTCCCCGCCTCTTGGTATAAAGGATTTCAAATATGCCGACCTAAATTTTATTATCCGCTTTATAACCACCTAAGTTGATGATGTTTAGGACGGTATCCGAATTGAAAGATTTCTCTGCCTGTTTTTACGATTCTGGATTAGCGTCTGATTTGTAAATAATGTATAGCAATGTCTGATTCGCAATATCCAACTCTAAATCTAGGTTAAAAAATAACAATTTATTGATGGGCTTATTTAGTACCATTGAATTTAATAGTTTAAGCCAAAAACATTCTAACAGTAGAAAAAGTATGCCATTTATAAAATCTTTCTCTGCCCAATCAAAGACCTTTTGGAAACTTCAGTGAGTACCATAAGGCCAAGTAGAACACACTGGACAGAATTGCAACTCTACCTTATGCAAACTGCAACCTGAACTTGCGCTATTAGTGTTCCGTACGTTGATTGCTTTTAAAATAAAAATTTTTGTTACAGAGGTATAAAAAGATCAGTGACTTCACAAAACACACTCCAATTGAGTTTTCAACAAAGTTTGTTTCCGATCTTTACTGAAAACTGATAACCTTGAAATTGTTGTTCTTTTATGCACCAGATAAATTATTAAGAAGGTTGAGGTGGGATAGTCCCAGCCAAAAGTTTTTAATGTTGTCATTTAGAAATGCTTTGTATTAAATAATTTAAAAAATTTATAAGACTAAAGATGGTTATTATTATGAAAATAAATCATTATCGAAAGATTTTAAGTATTATATATCGTTTATTTAATTTTATTAAATAATTTAATTGAAAGGATTAACTTCTGGATGTTTTGAACAAAAGAATATGGAAAATAAAAATTAGTTATATTTTATAATTTTTAAAAAATTATATCAAAGCAAATAACATGAAAAAAAATAAAAGAATAAAAAAAATATTTTAATAGTTAAAAAATAGGTAATTAATAAAAAATAATAATTAAAAATCGTAAAATTCCGGTATCTCGAAGCGGCAACGCTATAAAGTAATTTACTGTTGGCTCTACTGATATGCTTGTGTATAGATATATTGAATTTTGTGTTTATTGTGATCAGCTGTTGTAAACAAGTAAAAAAAATGGATAATAATAAAAAATCAAAAAATATTTATATGTTAAAAAAATTTTATGTGGAAGCGGAAACGCGTAACTAAGGCTGTATACAATCAAAGATTAAGCCAACAAAGTGTTGGTAAGCGGAACAAAAAATCAAGTGTCTCCTAACCTCTGTGACAGTGGTCGTCGAATTGTTGACATGCGGTCACTTGGAGAAAACTTAAAATGTTCTTCATGTGTTATATTACTAACGAAAAACGATGTGGTCTATCATCACTACTAACCATAAAGTGTGATAAATGTCTAACGTACAACACATTATCAACAGATAAGACACATATATCGAAGGACAATAAGGAACATTATAATGTTAACACTGAAGCTGCACTAGGTCATTATAAGTTAAACAAGTAAATTAATTAAATAATTAAAACATGCTTTAAATTATTTATATTTATTTTATTTATAAAAACTAATACCCATTGCAAATTTATTATTAGTTGAACTGAATATTATTTACTTGCACCATATGTTTTAATTATATAAACTTGTACTATACAATTTAAAATACTTAAATTTCCCGCCATTACTACTAAATGCAACGTTGCCTCTATTTCAGATATAAAAGGTAAATCATTCACTAATACCTCCAATAATTGTTATTTTTTATAAAGTTAAAGCTTTCTAATTAAATTTGAAAATTTGTTAAAATAATCGCGAAATTTCAATGTCTAACATAATGGCATTTTTTTTTTCATTTGTTATAACAAAAACTGTTTAATTTTTATATCAAATTGTTGTATTCTCCATAAGACATGTATTGTTCATTTCGATTTTTATTTAAATGAGTTTCCTAAAGTCCTTAAATTTTTCATAGAAAATCTCTAAACTAATTAATCTATCAAAATAAATCTATACAAAATAGTTATCATATTTTACGTTTAACGCCTCAACCACCTTAAAGGTAATAATTTTCATTCATTCTACACTCCGTGGAGAATATTACAGATTTTTTCAAAATTTTTTGATCAGTACTTTTCGAGATAGAGGGGGAGGACAGCGATTTTTCGCGATTTTTTCAAAATAATACAAAGAAAAGTGCGTGAAAGTATTACATTATATATATTTTTGAACTCGTGTTATTATAAGCTTTCATTTGACACCCCACTCGACCTAGTAACATTTTTTTTTTCACTTCCGATTTCATTCCCCAAAACTAAATCTTTAAGTCAAAATTTGACTTTTAAAACCACACGGCTATGATGAGGCCATCAATTCCTATATTAGTACGAAATTTCAACTTTCTATGTCAAATAGTTTCGGAGAAAATCGGGTGTGACAGACGGGCAGACACCGAAGTGATCTTATAAGTGTTCCGTACGGAACACTAAAAATTATCTTACTAAGCTTCAGTGCAACACCGCTAAAAAACTAAATGATCGATTCGTTCGTTTTCAGACTAGGTTAGATGTGTGAACACGTTTTGAAGTATATATGCGAATCCTTGGTTTAAGCACTCAAAATTGTACATTATTACAGTAATATTTTTCTGGTGCTCACTATTATTTTTCATAATTGAATTCTTAGAAAATAGAGCGAATTGAAAAATTTTTAATTTTAATTTTATGGGGATCACGGTGACGTAACAGTCATCGTGTTTTTATGAATTAACTCACGTAAACGACGTATACCGCTTAAATAATATATACTTCTTATTAACTGACCAATTGGGTAGAACTCTTTATATATAACACCATGGTAATCGAAGAAAACTGTGAAGTGACCTTAATTTTTACCAACTTTGATCTTGTTTTTATAGTTAAAAATAAGGTAATCCAAAGGCTTTCAAGACATTCATTCATTTGCTGTGAAGCAAGAAAAGGCGAGCTTAAATAGTTTTCCAGTTATATCTATCTCTAATAATTAAATGGCGATTACCAAATACAAGATCCCGCGTTCTATTGATGTTTTCTTATGTGGTTTGCGCCCCTTGAAAACATTTGATCTTACTAAACATTAATCACTGTAACATTAGTCTAACATTTTTAGCCGATCGGTATGAGAAATTTTATCACAATTCTTTCTTTAATAAATTTATTAATTTATTTATCCAAAATCGGCAACAAGAATTTTTTAAAATTTAAAAACACGGTTTTATTTCTAACCTAATAAGGTGAATGTAAAGAAAACTTTCACTAAATGTTAATAACAGTTCAATGAACCTAAAAACTCAAGTATTTTTATAAATAGCAATAATCTGCGTATTTTTAATAACTCAAAAATTTAATTTTTAAACGTATACTGAAAAATCATGATACTGCTATCATTTCGTTCAACATCAAAAATTAATAAATGTTATAATCTCTCAAACTGGGATCAAGTGGAAGTGTAATTTACAAAAATTTTGAATATTTCAGCATATATCTAACAAATATAATTAACTACTTAGAAAAATAATAGATTTCAGAAATAGTGTGTTACCAGTTAATTAAAAATAATGAAACGATTTAGTAATTCTTCATGTAACTTTAGTGTACCAGTTAAGTAGATCAGCTGAGAACCATTTTGAATTTTAAGCTAAATAGAATTAGTGAAATTAAAAAAAAAAAAAAGATAGAGAGTTTCCAACTCCTATGTCTGACCAATATGAGTGTGGATTGGTAAATCTGGCAAATTTTTACGAAATGGAGGAAAATTTTATTAAGCAGCGTGATTGGTGTCCTTACAACCAGCTTTAATCACAACCCTTGTTGTGCTTAAAGTTTTAAACAGAAGCAACGCGTAGTTGTTTGTTGGCCGCTATCGTAAGTGAACAACGTTACACGTTTTGTTTTTTTGTTTTACGGGTCTAGCACACGTGCTACAGGGATGTCCCTAAAGCGCTTCAGGAGCGGCAGTGTGTGCGGAAAAAGTAATTCACGTTGTTCTTGAATCGCTGTAAATTGTACTCGGTGGGAAACAGCCCTGGGCAAATTATTCCAAAAGGATGATGTTCTCCGTATAAAAGACTGCTTGAAAAGCGTTGTACACGGAGTAATAAGCTGAACCTCATACGGATGTGAAGTATCAACGCGACATGTATTTCTAATATGTACCACTCTGGGAGGAATTAAGCGGGCTACATCCTTCGAACACGTTCCATGAAAATACTTGTAGAACAGACTCAAGTTCTTCGATGTTCCGGGTCTCTAATCAGACGAACAGCTCTTCTCTGAACAGAATCCAATAAATGCAGTGTGTGTTTGGGAGCGGAGCCCCAAACATGGGAGCAGTATTCCATAGTTGGTCGAATTTGAGCTTAGAAAAGTAGAAATGGATAAAGCCGAATGTCGTGAAGTGATAAAACATTTTTATTTAAAAAAGTGGACTAGAGCCCAGAGAGAAACTAAAATGAAGGAAATTCATGAAGACTCTGCACCAGCACTCAAGATGATTTATTACTGGATACATTAACAGGTACATAATAAAAAGTTCTAAAAATGAAAAGACTGAGTAAACGTGTTTGCTGACTCCAGACCAAAAACGCACGAGGAATAACATTTCAAAATCGTTTTTGGAAACATTGCAGCGTAATCCAAAGAACTTTCTGTGTCGTTTTGTCAGTGCTAAACTTAGATCCACTATTACAAGAGAGGAGGAGGAGAAGAAGAAGACAAAACGGTAGGAAAAACAGTGGGTTGGTGAAGGTGAAAGTGCACCAAAAAAAACGAAAACAATTTTGTCAGCGGACAAAGTTATGGCAACTGATTTTTAGGACTTACAGAGTATCATCATGATTGACTATTTGGAAAATGGTAAAACAATGACTGGCTTTTATTAGGCAAAGTTATAAGACTGTTTGCATAGTGAGTTGAAACAGAAGCGACCAAGAATAGCGCGCAAAAGAGTACTCTTTCACCAGGACAATATGCCTGCAAAAGTGGACGAGCTGGGATTCCAGGTAGTTCCCCACTCACCCTATTTCCCGGATTTAGACTCAAGTAGATTTTTTTGTTTCAATAATTAATTATTTAATTTACCAAACTTAATTTCAAATAGAAGTTGCGAGACATTTTATGCATACAAAATTAACCTTATTAGAACTCGTAATGCAAAAACTGAAGACAATAAAAGACTTAGCAGTTATGATTGTGAGAAATTTCTTTTGAAAAATAAACCGTTATAGTAAAAATATTTTATAGCCGGTAGCGTTGTTTTTTTGACAAACGATTTTCGTTTTTGTAAAAGAACGTATACAAGTAGAAGTCCTATATGTTTCAAGTCAGATTATATGACATTGGAAATAACTTTTTATATTTATAAAGTTCCTCATATCACAGGCCATTGCCCTAAAACATATCGCAGACGTAGCAATTTTAACAAAGAAAAACCCCTAAAAGTTTACAGCGAATTTTATGCTTACACAGACTCTAAAACCTCAAATTTTAGTATAGGGCTAATCTCGGAAATAAAATTACGGTAGTTTAAAACTTTTTCCTCGTAACAACTGACCCTCGGCCTCAAGTTTTCCCCCTATACCTATAGTTATCGGCCTCGGCACTTTAGGCCTCACATAAAATACGGTACAGAAATCAAAATCTGCTAAAATGTAACCCCAATCCAACCTATAGCAATTGGAAACGTGTAGGGAATACGAAAAGGTATTTTAGTTGTTGTACTGAAAAGGCTTTAAATCATTTTAACAATTAGTAAATTGAAAAAGACGGAATAGGAAAGCAAAAAGCAATAATTCATTTAAAACTAGCGTTTAACTCGTAAAACACGCCATTGCTGAAGCGCAGATTTTCTTTATGCTTCCGTATTGTAATTGTGCTTTTAAAATTCTTATACAGTATGTATGCTCTTCAAGCAGAGTTATACGAAATAAATATTAAATAATTGCACTTGTGCAATAAAGTTAGAATTAATCCATATGTTTAGTTGTTACGTTATGTACGTAGTAATTAAGTAATGTTGCAATTTCAAAATAAAATGATATTCCCACAAATTTATTATGGATATAATTGTTGCAAATTTTTAATAAATATATGATACAATCAAAGTCAGTGCACTAGTTTTTAATTAATTTGGTTTTCCTTTATTCAATAAATAATACTACAATTGTTTATTGGAATTTTTTTCGATTTTTAACTAGGAAGGCCACAAATCTAAACGTGAGCGTAATTTTTTAATTCCTATTAACATTTTCAGTTAATATTTTGCTCTGTATTTAAATTTAACCCACTTTACTCTTCATTATAAATATATTATTATAATTATAATATATATATATATATATATATATATATATATATATATATATATATATATATATATATATATATATATATATATATATATATATATATATATATATATATATATATATATATATATATATATATATATATATATATATATATATATATATATATATATATATATATATATAATTCTAAATCCTTAACTATTGTGGCTAATCAGTACATCATTGAAACGGCGACAGAACCGATGGGTGGCTTTATTAATTTATTATAAGAGATTGTGTTTTTTGAAATAATTATTCATACTCGTATAATGATAGAAGCATTAGATACTTACATAAAATATCATGGTTCTTCAGATTAGATCCTGTCGATTTAGGGTGACATTAGGACGTTTATAACCCAACTCCTAAAAAAAATAGTCATAAGCATCCACCAATGGGTTTTAACCTATATGCACAGTACTACAGACAACATTTATTAATAGCAGACCAATCTCTCTGGACTTGTTAAGTTCGTTCAGCATTTCTTCCAATTCTTCTTTGTTGTTAGATATAAGCACAATATAATCAGCGAATTACAAATGATTGAGTTGCTCTCCTCCTATATTTATACCCTTACTTGTTCGTGGAAGTTGGTTGAAAATATCTTCTAGAGCCAACGTAAACAATTTCAGCGAATAGTATCCCCTTAACGTACCCCTCTTTTCATTTCTATCCTACTTTTATTTTCTTTCAATACTATATGAAATGTTGCATTTTTATATATATTTTGAATAGTCTGGGAGTATCTGCTGTCAATTCTACAGTTACTTAGACTATTTATTGTTACCCAGATTTCAAGGGAATCAGACGCTTTCTCGTAATCCACAAATGCCACACAAATCTTAAAATTATACTCGTTTGACTTTTCTATTAAGGTTCTTAATACTAGAGGATGGTCCAGTGTCCAGCCTTTTCTAAATCCGGCTTGTTCTCTGGGTTGGTAAGTGTCCAATTTCTTTGTGAGTCTCCCAGGTATTATTTTCATAAATAACTTGTACACTACGGATAGTAGGCTGATAGGCCTATAGTTGGTTAATTTAGACTTATCTTCTTTTTTGAAGAGCAAGACCACCACAACATTATCCCAGTCTCAAGGTACATCGCAAATATCGAGACACTTATTATCCAATGTATCTAGCATTCGTAATATGGACTCTCCGCCCTGTTGCAACATTTCGACAAGTAAGCCGTATTCATCTGCTGCTCTTCCTCTTGCCATTTTATTTAAGAAATCTTGTATTTCGTATTTTGTGATGTTGGGAATATCTTCAGATCCTTCATTCATTGCTCATATTCGAACTGACTCTGCTTGTGGTTCTACTTTCCTTTCCTAAAGGTCCTTGTAGAATCTCTCTATATTCATTCTTAGTTCTTTCGTTTGAGTTATTATTTGGTTGTTTTTGTAATTGTCCTTCATTTATTGGTCTTTGTAAAAGTTTTATACCCTTCTTGTTCTCCAGAGTTTCTTCATCTCTTCTAATACATTTCCTTATATCGTTATTCAAAGTTTTTAACCTATTTTCACATGCCACCGTGTCTTGTTTCTTGGATTTTCGTTTTTGTATTAGTTTGACCGTTTCTTTCGCAGATTCTACGATACGGTGGACGATTTTTCTATTAATTTCGTTGGGGGATGAAGTGCCCTTTTTGATTTCATGTTCTTTGCGTTTATATATATACTCATTTTTCTTGTGTTTAAGTTGTGTTCTACCTATCATTTTCATCTTTTGATTCATCATTTTTCTTCGTTCCATCCTTGTGTTAAAATTTATTTTTGCCCGAACCATTCGGTGGTCACTCCGCATTTTGATCCTATTGATAACCTGTGTATCTAATATTATGTTCCTCTTGTTAGATATTAAATAATCGATATCATTAGCTGTTATTCCATTTGGGCCTTTCCATGTTTACCCTCTTCCTTCTTTTTTCTTAAAATATGTGTTCATGATATGGAGGTTATTTTAGTTAACGTAGTTTTCCTCTAGCATTCCTCATTCCTGAGCCATAATGGCCTCCGCCACGTTTATTTTCGTCCTGCTTAATGCCGACTTTGGCATTCAAGTCACCAATTATTGGTGTGTAATGTGCTGAACTGGATTTAAAGGTAGTATTTATTTCTTCATGGTCGGTGGTTGGAGCATAGACTTTTTGCAACTATATCTTTTGGATATTCTCATTTCAATCATTATTACTCGTTCCCATATGGCCTTATACTGTGTTATATTGTTTGATATAACACAGTATTCCGTTTATTTTAACATATTTCTTCATTTCCTTCATAGAAAAGAGTTTGACGACTTTTAAGTTTTACACAAGCTTCTCCACATCTTCTAACTTCTGATATTCCCACTATTGACCACTGTATATCTTTAAGTTCTTCTTCTAGTTCCAACAGTCTCTCCTCTGTTGATAGTGTTTTGAAGTTGAATATGGGGATATAGATATTTTTGTTTTTATATTTTTCAATTTCGTGTCTTTGCGATGTTCCAGGTTTGTTTGTCGTAGATAGGATTAACGAATATTTGCCCTCCCCAAGATCCTTAGGGCAGACCTCTTTTCAGGTGTGGGACTTATTATCTACCTGGGGTATAACTCCTTGAGTTTTGTTAAGGGGGTTTTAGCCATAAT
>CM032454.1:82675460-82730460 GCA_019049505.1 Pachyrhynchus sulphureomaculatus | reverse complement strand
ATATATATATATATATATATATATATATATATAATGTAATACTTGCGCCCACGTTTCTTTGTATTATTTTTAAAAAGTCGCGAAAAATCGCTGTCCCCCACCTTATCTTGAAAAGCATTGATCAAAAAATTTTGAAAAAATTCGGGAATATTCTCCGCGGGGTGAAGATTCAACGAAAATTATCACGAGTGCATTACCTTTAATAATTTATCAGATGTATAAAAAAAAACAAAAATTTCAAGGTCATCAGTTTTCAGTAAAGATCGGACACAAACTTTGTTGAAAACTCATTTGGGGTGTGTTTTGTGAAGTCACTGATCATAAAGAGAGCCATAAAAGTGTAAAGTTATTAAATGTAATGATATTAATAAAATGATTCTAAGCTTCCCTGGAATGTCCGGGTGGACGCGCTGTGCAAAAAATTGGCTCAAAGTATTTTCTGCTTTGTAACGTAGCCAATTGTGTCACAACATATTTTATGATATACGTTCCTCTCTCTATGTTATTCTTATTTAACCTATGAGATCTTAATTTTGGAACACTAGTTGTTTCAATAAAGTTTTTAAAATGAAGCAGACAAGCATTTGTTACAATTAAAATTCGACAAAATTTGAACCAGTATGCAGCTTTCATACTAATTCTACGTGCAGCAAGAATACTCGTAAGTTATTACCAAAGTATCATTACCACATTCACTAAAAAGTCTAGCTTTAAACGGGTCTAATTTGGCGATATGCCAGCTAAAGTTATGAGGCTCTGAAGTATAAGACCAATAAATTATTGTTTGTTAAGAAGAAATGAAATAGAAAAATAAAAAATATTGTAAACATGTTAATACTGTTATATTTCTACCTTTTCATAGGTCTTAACTTTCATTGTTAATATTAAATTTTCTTCCAAAAATATTTATTTGGTGTTAAAATACAAATTATTACATTGCTAAACGCAAAAGTGTATTAGGCAGCCCGAGGTTTTAAGTTCGGTAATTACTAAACGGGCGGGTCTAACTTTTAGACCTATTTTGTGAATGTGGCCTTAGCAGTTGTCAGAATAGCCCAGGATATCAGGCAATTCATTACTGTAATAAAATACTTGAAAACTTACAGCTCCTGCTTCCTTGTAAGTTTAAAGTTATCATTAAGCAATTTTTAGTCCATCATGCGTTCTTTACTATTGATGAATTTATAAATTACGATTTTCTTGTATATAATTAATATGTATTGTCGTTGTTTCTTTACTTACTTACCTACATGTTATATTTTGAGTCTTTAGTTTATGTTTTAATTTAATTGTTCGTCTGTTTCACTGACTTGTGTTAATACTTCGGTGTACACTTACCCTTATAATGACACTATAAATAAATAAAGTAACTTGGTTAAAATTTTGGTTTATAAAATCAATTCAGACCTGTGGTTTTGAAACTTCTTTATTTCAAATAGATTTTATATTATTTTGTTGACATTTCTTCTATTACCGTGAATAACATTAAGTTTTCATGAAATTATTTACAATTTTCAAAATTAAATCCATTTCGCCCAACATATTTTAAATATTTAAATCGTTGAAATAAATGGTTTGAAGTATTCTATATTTGGCTAATTAATAAAGGATGCAACAAAAATGTAATATGAACAAATAATCCCATATTTGTATAAAGATAGTTTTATTTGCTGCGCTGAGCGATATCAACCTAGTAATTAGAAAAATCCACAAAAAGAAGTTTTTTTACTAAAATGTATAAAATTTAAACAAAGGCGTATAAACAAAATATGATATAATTTTAAATTAAAAAACGATTGTTAATTTATTTACCTAATTATTTACAGAGCTTAGTACTTCCCTCTTAATTAAAAATTTTAAAATAAGTACTAAATTTTATTCTCTCTGAATAAAAGTGGAATTTAACACTACAAAAACCCAGGCGGCAGTTTTTTCTATAAAAGTTAACGTTACTGAATCCGACATAGTCATGTCGGGGCACTCCATTCCCCTAGCATCGTCACTCAATTTGTTGGGCGTTAATTTGAGAGCAAATATGCCCTGGCATGAACATGTTGCAGGCACAGCAAGGAGAACGTCTCAAAAGTTGGGAATATTATTTCAAACCAGAAAGCTTTACACTCCACAACAACTGTTAATTCTTTACAAAGCTCAAATTCGACCGAACTATGGAATACTGCTCCCATGTTTGGGGCTCTGCTCCCAAACACACACTGCATATGTTGAATTCTGTTCAGAGAAGAGCTGTTCGTCTGATTGGAGACCCGGAACTGATCGGCGGCCTTGATTCGCTGGAACATCGAAGAACGGTTGGCGACTTGAGTCTGTTCTACAAGTATTTTTATGGAAAGTGTTCAAAGGATGTGCCCGCTTAATTCCTCCCAGAGCGGTGTATGTTAGAAATACACGTCGCGTTAATACTTCACATCCGTATGAGGTTCAGCTTGTGACTCCACGTACAACGCTCTTCAAGCAGTCCTTTATATAGAGAACATCATCCCTTTGGAATAATTTGCCCAGGGCTGTGTTTCCCACCTAGTACAGTTTACAGCGATTCAAGAACAACGTGAATCGGTTTTTCCGCACACGTGCCGCTCCTGGAGCGCTTTAGGGACTTTCTTGTAGCACGTGTGCTAGACCCATAAAAAAAAATAATTAAATAAAAAAAAATAAAAGCAGGGCTACTCACGGTGTGCCTGAAACAGGTTTTAATAACTTCGACGATCACCTTCCGACGGTAATTGATTAGTGCAGTAACACAGAGTATGTGTGAATAATTTTAAAATTTTTTGTCGAGCCATTTTGAAAAAAGTGCATTTAAAAATTAAAAATGGAAAATTTCTAAATAAACATAATTTTCTACATTAATAATGCTCATTGAATTTATTTAAATATTTACGTCATATTTATGTGTTATTATTGCAACTGTCTGTAATAGTATACGTGAAAATCATTACCTTGAGACGTGATAGAAGTCTGTTGGTGCTCTAGAATCAAAATTATGGCAATTTTAAGATTTTTAAAAATTCCAGTTCAAAAATCTCTGAAAATTTTACTCATTTCTTGATCTAGAAATTTCTTTAAAAAATGATATTGAAGGGTTTAACTTCTAGTTTCATAATCTAATATAAACATGTTTTCTTATCAAGGCATAATTTTGCTAATTATGTCAAAATAATAACATGATTTATATTTAGTACAACATTTAATCGCTTCCCTCTTTTTGAGATAAAGAAATAGCTACTTCAGATGGTTTTTTGTCAACAATTTTTTTAATAAATGTAACCTTCCCCATGTTATTTCCATAGTACATTTTGAACAATACTTTGTAACTATTTCTTTTGTTTCCACTCTAAATTCATCATTAAAAAAAATTATATGTCCTGGTCTTCGTCCTAAATCACACAAACTGCATTCACATAATTGTTCTTCTTGAGTCCTCGTATTTCTATGCAGCTCTTTTCGAAATGGAAACCGCATTTGCTCACAATAGACCAAAAACAACAACAAATTGATGATTCTGAGCGCTGTTTGGACCTGTTTAAGCTCAATAAAAAGGATTTTTTCATGCGATATGTGACAATGGATGAAACATGGATTCACCACTGCACACCGGAATCTAATCGACAGTCAGCTGAGTGGACAGCAACCGGAGAAAGCCGCCCGAAGCGAGAAAAAGACACAACAGTCTGCTGGGAAGGTTTGGGTCTCTGTACTTTGGGATGCGCATGGAATAATTTTCATCGACTATGCTGAGAAGGGAAAAACCATCAATAGCGAATATTATTTAAATTTATTGGTGCGTTTGAAGGCAGAAATCGCAAAGAAACAGCCCCAAATGAACAACAAAAAAGTACTCTTTCCTCAAGACAATGCACCATGTCACAAGTCAAAGGTGACGAAGGAAAAAAATGGCATGAATTGAAGTTCGAATTCCTTCCTCATCCACCGTATTCGCTAGATTTGGCCCCCAGCGACTATTATCTATTCGCAGACCTCAAAAAAATGCTCAAGGGAAAGAGATTTGGTTACATGAAGAAGTTGTCGCCGAAACTGAGGCTTATTTTGAAGGCAACGACAAATCCTACTACAAGAAAGGTGCAGAAATGTTAGAAAAGCGTTGGGCTGATTATATCGCTATTGAAGGAGAATGTTGATGAATATAGTCGAGTTTTGCAAAAAAAAAGTGTTTTAAGTAGCTACGCCAAAAACTTTTCAGCCTACGTGTTATGTGCTAAATGATATCTCAATTCGTTCGAAATTTATGACATCTTGATTAGTAGTAGTTAGTATTTTGGTAAATTGCCTTCACATGTTCGCCCAGATTTAATTAATTAAAAATGTACGCTTTTACTTAACATCTACTTACATTTTTTGCATTTCATGATTTCAAGATCATGACAGTTGGCTTTCAAAATGCGTTAATAAAATTTCAATATTTTACTTCTTTTATTGAAAGGAAATATTGTATTCGTAAAAAATTACCCTTCAAAATTTTTGCATGTCTTCACGTTTTAGTGTCCTTAAATCATGACAAATATAAATTCCAATTGCCGGGGATCTGTTACCGATATAAGTAAATCAATAGCATTACTTGACTTTTTCTTGGCTTTGTTTTTAATTCAGACAAAACACCTATTTTAGGTGTAATTATTGTTACAAAATATATAGAAAATATAAAGGCTTTAGGAAGAATCTTTTATTTTTAACTCTCTTTATCAGTAGGAATTAACCCCGTTTACTATATCTGGGAAACAGTGGCAGAAACATCATGAAAACCATTAACGTTCTCCGAGTGCCAAAATGTACATTTTATATTTCATGGCAGTTTTAAGATAACGCGGAAATGCTACCACTGACGTTAGTGTATTTCTACAATTTCTACCTACACACACATACATATACACACAACTCAGCCACTGATCGAAGGTGAACCAGCAACCTTCTTGTTACTAGACAGACTACTAACCTACCAAATCAACAAAACTGGGTGAGGGAGTAACTCCCAATATATCATATTATATGTATTTTACATAGCGCATAACGATGGAGAATCTTAAAGCGGTGTCACTTATACATTTAATATTAACCCATATTACATTATATTTAAATTTTATCAAATAAGTTTAAAGCCAACAGTCTGTTATACTCAGTAAAATGAATGCAATGTTTTGCATTCTGATGCCGGTCTGTACGCTTATAAATTATGACTGTTAGTAGGATCAACACTTTACAGTCGTCCTTGCGTTGAACAGGATCTAAACTTTTGGAGTTCTAGCCCAAGAAACGATTTTTTTCTTCAAGGGGCTCGATCCTCCGGTTGTAAATTGGTACTCTCCCTGTTTGTCGATTGGTACTCCTTCGGTATAAGCAGCTTTATCTTTAGTATCTTCTTTTTCACCTTATCAGATATCATCTTCAGATTCTTCCTGCCCCTTGTACCTGGCTATATACCATAATGTAAAATATTATACATCTCACTAATATTGATTTCTAACGAGAAAGACTAGTAAGTTAGTATTCTATAGTAAAAGAACTGGAATTCAGGAAATATAGTTTATAAATCTAGTGAACTAAATAACAGAGATTTGTAATAAAACTAACTTATATCAAGAGATCAGCGAGCTGTAAAAGTAGTTAGAAACATCCAAGCCCGAATCTTGGTTGCAATGTTAGATATAACAAGTAAAATTTTGAAGCAAGCAACTTTTAAAAAGAAAGTTAAAAAGAGAGGTACGAAGAGAACTTTTAGTTTTAATTTAATATGCCAATATTTATAAAAACGAAGGAATGCACACAGTACTTGAGGAAATTTCTAAATATATGTTATAAATAAATTCATTGTCGATGATCGACGTTTAAACTTAGTGGACAACACTTACAACGTTTGAAATATGCGATTAGTATGTCATATTACTAACTATTAACGAAAAACACCACTATCAATAATTATACTATATTTCAAGAGTTATATTTTATCAATTTTAACCGTAGAAGACTTCTGCATCAAATATACGTATTTAATAAATGTTAGGTGCTATCCTCGGCTCCATTACTAGACGGTAAAGAAACTCCTAACATTATAAATAAAAATCAATTTTTATTTGATGTTAATGCTTTGCTGTTCGGAATACTACTTCTATTATCTATAATTTATATAAAATGCAACGTCTCTATGTCTATTCGTTGTTAGAACCACTTATCCAATTTACGTGTTTTTTTTTAAATTTATACATATGTTCTCTGGCCAGGTTATAGGATATATTTTATTTCGTTAGGTAACATAAGGAAAAAGCAATGAGGATAATAGTGAATCAAATCAGAAAAACGTTTGCCTCTAGCGCACTCTCTTGCAATACGCTGCCTAAATCGTTGAATATGAAACAATATCGTGTAGCAAAGAATATAAAATATATAAAATCTCTCTGTCCGTCTGTCCGTTAGTGCGCTTATCATTCGAAAACCACTAATTCGATTTATGTTTTTTTTGAAATGACACCATGGCAAACAGATCATCAGACACCAGAAAGTGAACCAACATAAAATAAACCACCTCCTATATATGGATGATATAAAACTCTACGCTGCCACAGAAACACAGCTGAAAGAACTTCTCAATATCACAGAAACATTCACCTTAGATATCAATATGAAATTTGGTATAAGTAAATGTAAAGTGCTCCACATCAATAAAGGTCAATGGAAAGGCCACTATAAAACAGAGACCATCAACAATGAAACACTTGATAACATGCTCGACAAGGAAACAAATATCTAGGCTCCCAACAAAGCACCAAACTCAACCACACTCACACCAAAACAGAGCTCAGTACCGAATTCAAAAACAGACTCACGAAACTTATACAAACAAAACTCAACTCCAAAAATCTCACTAAAGCCATCAACACGTTCGCTATACCTATAGTCACATATTCATTTGGTATCATCCAATGGTCACACACAGACATAGAAAACATTCACATCCTTATACGTTCTCAATTCACCAAATACAGGAAATTACACCCCAATGCATGCAACGAAAGACTTACCATCGAGAGGAAGGCAGGAGGAAGAGGAATCATAGAGATAAGATCACTACACACAAAACAAATACAAGCACTTAGGAAATTTTTTCACACCAAGCAGACCAGCCTCCACCCAGTAACAGTGAAAGTAGACAAAAACTACACATATCTCGACTTATCCCGGGCAAACCACCCAGCGGACACACACAGTCACATCCAATTACAACAGGAAAAGATGAAAACGTGGTCGGAAAACACTCCACAGAAAACACAGATACCACACAGAACAAGACCATGTAAATAAAAAACAATCATACATCTGGTTAAGTTGGGAATGTGGAATCTTTGGCACAATGACACTACTCAGTATATATCACCACTACACCAAACACTTTATTTTTGCACTCGACGCGCGTTTCGCTAACCATGTTAGCTTCATCAGGAGCGATGATTGACTAAAGGTAAACTACATATCTACCCTATTTATACTTAGCCTAACCCTAGAATTACTCAAGCGGAACTAATGACATAGGCAAGGCCATCAGTTCCGGTCTAGTAACCAGTAGAGGGGACTATAAGGAATAGGCCCTCTGTCTTTATTTAAACTACTTTTACATTTTATGATTTCCATACTTTCGTATGCGTTCAACAATCTCCTATCAGATACATTTTTTATTAATCTTAGATTATCTAATGTTACAGTATGATCAGCTTCAAGGGCATGTTCGGCAATGCTAGACTTTTCTGTTCTATTGTATCTTAAGTGTGCTAAATGTTCTTTAAATCGTGTTTTAATTGACCTTTTAGTTTGCCCAACATACTTTTTGTCACAATCATTACAACTAATTTCATAAATTCCACTTTTCTCACAATTGGGAATCTTATCTTTGGGATTTCCTAAGATGTTCCTCAGATTGTCTGATGACTTATAGACTAAGGTGAGGCCTACCTTATTAAATACCTTATTGAGTCCCTTGCTATATTTCGGATTATATGGTATGGAGACATACTTGGTGTTATTTTCTTCGCGTGTAAAAAAGGTGGAATTCTGAATATTAGACCTAAATTTATGTCTATTTATTAGCTTATTTACTAAGTCATCGTCATAACCATTAACTCTAGTTATATTTCTAATACGATTCCTTTCTTTATTAAAGTTTACTCTATTCAGAGGGAAAGTGACCAAACGATGAACTAAAAAATGTATTGAGGCTAATTTATGTTGTTTGCAATGAAATGAATCATTAGGAATATATCTATCTGTTATTGTGTCCTTCCTATAGATATCAAATTCTAATCTATTATTATTTTTAATAATTAAAATATCTAGAAAAGGCAATTGTCCTTTGTTCTCAATTTCGTACGTGAATTTAATTGAATCATACCGGCTATTTAATTTAGAAACAAAATCATCAATATTTGCTTTCTTTGTATCAAAAATCGCGAAAATATCATCCACATACCTATACCATACCCTTGGGAAATATTCGAATTCTTGACTGGCTTCGATTTCAAACTTACTCATGAATAAATTGGCTATGAAAGGTGACAAGCAATTACCCATAGCTATTCCTTCTTTCTGAACATAAAATTGATTGTTATATTGGAAATAATTTTGTTCCATGCAAAGTTTAGATAATGTTAAGTATTCACGAATAATTTCGTCTTCAAAGTCATTCATTCTAAGTAATTCTTCGAGATATCGTAAAGTTTGTGGAATTGGCACACTTGGGAATAAAGAACTAACATCAAAAGAAATTAAGACTTCACCTTCATTAAGAACTAGATTTTTTGTTTTATTAATGAATTCTAACGAATTCTTCACTGCGAAAGTATTTAATGGTAACTTCTCAAGTTCTTTTGATAACCATTTGGATATTAAATATGTGGGTGATCCGACCGATGAAACAATGGGTCGCATTGCTTTTCCAGGTTTGTGAATTTTGGGTAAGCAATACAATTTTGGTATGGTCGGATTACTCGCATTTAATTTAAATTTTAGCGAATCGGAGACAAGGTTCTTACATTTTTTAAAAGAATTTTTAACCTCTGATATCATTTTCGGTAATGGATTTCTTATTACCTTTTCATAAGGCCCAGATTCGATAAGATTATCTACGCGTTCAAAATAATCTTTCTTATCCAATATAACAACCTTATTTCCTTTATCCGCTTTTAAGTAGAAGACATCTTTCTTTTTCAATCCTTTAACTACTTTTATATTTTTTCGTGAATTAGAATTTGTGTTGTTAACTATGTTTTTCGAAATTTGATTGCGACATGCTACCCTAACAAAGGTTTTACTATTTTCTGGAAGTGTGCTAATGGAACTTTCAATGTGAGCAACTATTTCTGATAAATTATCTCTAGGAGGGGGTACTGCAAAGTTAAGACCTTTGTTTAAGATGCGAATTTCATTTCGTGTAAAGGATTGAGACGAATGATTCTCTACAATATTTACGAGTTCCTGAGGACTATTCTTCTTCGGTAAGAGCTTTTTTAATTTTTTACTTAGAATAGAGAATTTCTTTTTATATTGAATATCAATAACTAAAAACATTTTCCTCTGGAACTCGCTCCATACTTCATATTCAATATTGTTTAATCCTGAAGTAAGTTTTTTGAATATGCTGTATGATTCTACTTCTAACATACTACGTTTTGTGTACAAATTCTTGATTTCTAAGTCAAGCCATTTTTGTTTTGCAAAAAATGAAACTTTTTCTGAAATGTTTGATTTTGGTAAATTAACCTTAATAAAATTAGGAAAAACTTTAAATTTCTTGCAAGACTTTAAAAACCAAATATCTGCACCTACTAATCTAATCTTACTACTGTACTTACGATAAAGGTTTAATTCCCTTGACCGTGAAGCCATCTCAACTAAGTTGGGAATGTGGAATCTTTGGCACAATGACACTACTCAGTATATATCACCACTACACCAAACACTTTATTTTTGCACTCGACGCGCGTTTCGCTAACCATGTTAGCTTCATCAGGAGCGATGATTGACTAAAGGTAAACTACATATCTACCCTATTTATACTTAGCCTAACCCTAGAATTACTCAAGCGGAACTAATGACATAGGCAAGGCCATCAGTTAAGGTCTAGTAACCAGTAGAGGGGACTATAAGGAATAGGCCCTCTGTCTTTATTTAAACTACTTTTACATTTTATGATTTCCATACTTTCGTATGCGTTCAACAATCTCCTATCAGATACATTTTTTATTAATCTTAGATTATCTAATATTACAGTATGATCAGCTTCAAGGGCATGTTCGGCAATGCTAGACTTTTCTGTTCTATTGTATCTTAAGTGTGCTAAATGTTCTTTAAATCGTGTTTTAATTGACCTTTTAGTTTGCCCAACATACTTTTCGTCACAATCATTACAACAATTGAATATGAAGTATGGAGCGAGTTCCAGAGGAAAATGTTTTTAGTTATTGATATTCAATATAAAAAGAAATTCTCTATTCTAAGTAAAAAATTAAAAAAGCTCTTACCGAAGAAGAATAGTCCTCAGGAACTCGTAAATACGAAATGAAATTCGCATCTTAAACAAAGGTCTTAACTTTGCAGTACCCCCTCCTAGAGATAATTTATCAGAAATAGTTGCTCACATTGAAAGTTCCATTAGCACACTTCCAGAAAATAGTAAAACCTTTGTTAGGGAAGCATGTCGCAATCAAATTTCGAAAAACATAGTTAACAACACAAATTCTAATTCACGAAAAAATATAAAAGTAGTTAAAGGATTGAAAAAGAAAGATGTCTTCTACTTAAAAGCGGATAAAGGAAATAAGGTTGTTATATTGGATAAGAAAGATTATTTTGAACGCGTAGATAATCTTATCGAATCTGGGCCTTATGAAAAGGTAATAAGAAATCCATTACCGAAAATGATATCAGAGGTTAAAAATTCTTTTAAAAATGTAAGAACCTTGTCTCCGATTCGCTAAAATTTAAATTAAATGCGAGTAATCCGACCATACCAAAATTGTATTGCTTACCCAAAATTCACAAACCTGGAAAAGCAATGCGACCCATTGTTTCATCGGTCGGATCACCCACATATTTAATATCCAAATGGTTATCAAAAGAACTTGAGAAGTTACCATTAAATACTTTCGCAGTGAAGAATTCGTTAGAATTCATTTAATAAAACAAAAAATCTAGTTCTTAATGAAGGTGAAGTCTTAATTTCTTTTGATGTTAGTTCTTTATTCCCAAGTGTGCCAATTCCACAAACTTTACGATATCTCGAAGAATTACTTAGAATGAATGACTTTGAAGACGAAATTATTCGTGAATACTTAACATTATCTAAACTTTGCATGGAACAAAATTATTTCCAATATAACAATCAATTTTATGTTCAGAAAGAAGGAACAGCTATGGGTAATTGCTTGTCACCTTTCATAGCCAATTTATTCATGAGTAAGTTTGAAATCGAAGCCAGTCAAGAATTCGAATATTTCCCAAGGGTATGGTATAGGTATGTGGATGATATTTTCGCGATTTTTGATACAAAGAAAGCAAATATTGATGATTTTGTTTCTAAATTAAATAGCCGGTATGATTCAATTAAATTCACGTACGAAATTGAGAACAAAGGACAATTGCCTTTTCTAGATATTTTAATTATTAAAAATAATAATAGATTAGAATTTGATATCTATAGGAAGGACACAATAACAGATAGATATATTCCTAATGATTCATTTCATTGCAAACAACATAAATTAGCCTCAATACATTTTTTAGTTCATCGTTTGGTCACTTTCCCTCTGAATAGAGTAAACTTTAATAAAGAAAGGAATCGTATTAGAAATATAACTAGAGTTAATGGTTATGACGATGACTTAGTAAATAAGCTAATAAATAGACATAAATTTAGGTCTAATATTCAGAATTCCACCTTTTTTACACGCGAAGAAAATAACACCAAGTATGTCTCCATACCATATAATCCGAAATATAGCAAGGGACTCAATAAGGTATTTAATAAGGTAGGCCTCACCTTAGTCTATAAGTCATCAGACAATCTGAGGAATATCTTAGGAAATCCCAAAGATAAGATTCCCAATTGTGAGAAAAGTGGAATTTATGAAATTAGTTGTAATGATTGTGACAAAAAAGTATGTTGGGCAAACTAAAAGGTCAATTAAAACACGATTTAAAGAACATTTAGCACACTTAAGATACAATAGAACAGAAAAGTCTAGCATTGCCGAACATGCCCTTGAAGCTGATCATACTGTAACATTAGATAATCTAAGATTAATAAAAAATGTATCTGATAGGAGATTGTTGAACGCATACGAAAGTATGGAAATCATAAAATGTAAAAGTAGTTTAAATAAAGACAGAGGGCCTATTCCTTATAGTCCCCTCTACTGGTTACTAGACCGGAACTGATGGCCTTGCCTATGTCATTAGTTCCGCTTGAGTAATTCTAGGGTTAGGCTAAGTATAAATAGGGTAGATATGTAGTTTACCTTTAGTCAATCATCGCTCCTGATGAAGCTAACATGGTTAGCGAAACGCGCGTCGAGTGCAAAAATAAAGTGTTTGGTGTAGTGGTGATATATACTGAGTAGATACATCTGGTTACTAAGTTGAGAATGTGGAATCTTTGCCATAATGACAGTATATATCACCACTACACCAAACACTTTATTTTTGCACTGGTTACAGGATGGGCAGCTATTCTCTTAAATAGCAGGCTGCTTACTTGCCATCCAGGATAAAGTCATATTAACCAGAAACTACCAAAAGCATATCATCAAAGACCCAATATTACAGAAGACAGATGCAGGAAATGCCACCAGCATAAAGAAACAATCGAACACATAACAAGCGGATGTAAAATATTAACCGGAACGGAATACACAGCCAGACATGACTCAGCAGCAACAGTGGTTCACCCAGCCCTAGCCACAACATACAAACTCATAGAAAACACAGATCCCTACTGCAAATACACCCCAACATCCATACTTGAAAATAAAGATTACAAGCTCTACTGGGACATCAGAATCCATACGGATAAAACAGTATTCGCCAACAGAGCCGATATTACTATTCAGTGCAAAAAAGGAAAAGTCACCTATCTAATTCACATAGCTGTCCCCAACGACACAAACATCCAAACGAAATACACAGAAAAAAATCTCCAAATACATAGAACTTGCAACAGAAATAAAAAGGCTATGGAAACAAGAAGAAGTTATCATTGTTCCCTCTCGTCATATCAGTCACAGGCCCTACACCAACAACATTCACACGACACTTAGTACAATTAAGACTCAACACAAACATACGTAAAAACATTCAGAAGACAATGATTTTGAAAACATGTAACATTGTCAGGTCATTCCTTAATACACAATGGTAAAAGCGTTTGTGCTGACCTGGTTTGGGCCCGTCAGCCAAACATGGAACCACATTGACCAAATGTGAGAAAGAAGAACCACAATAATAATAAGCTATATGATATATATAAAACGCAACGTCTCTCTGTCTGTCTGCATGTCTGTTAGGGCGTGTATCATTCGAGAACCACTTATCCGATTTACGTTTTTTTTTTTAATTCATACATATCTTCTCTGGTCAGATTTTAGGATATATTTTATTACATTAGGTAACATAAGGAGTAAGCAGTGACGATAATAATGAATCAAGTCCACGCAAGCGGAGCCGCAGCCACGGCTAGTCATAGATAATTTTACAATTTAGGTAAGGAAATTTTTGCGTTGTCTTCCTTCGAACCGGCATTCAGCACAGAAAAATTTGTACAGCGAAAACTCGCTCTTAATTAATGCCGGAACCTATAAATTTTATTGGCAAACACAAATGCGAAAACCGCAGTCTGGTGACAACAGGCGACAAACTTAAAGTTTCGTGCCTTTCCGAGCTGGACGCTCTGATGCACGGCTGTAAATATTTTGCATGCCGGCCTTTATTTCGTTTGCTGTCTGCAACAGTACAAAAGGTAAAGGAAATCCGTAAATTAAAATAAATTACAAGCTTTTTGTTTAAATTAACATAAATAAGAAGTTTCAAAAGAAAATAATCAAAGATGATATTACGAGAGCTCCGAGTTTTAACGGGTGAATTTCATGTATTTGTTTTTCTCGTAAATATTCTAAAGTATTTGATAAAAATGAAAAATTGAAAGGTCTGTGTCAAAATTATTTACAGATTATATTTATTCACATTTATACTTAAGTTATCGATATAAATGAAGTTAATTTCGGCCATTTGTTTAATAAAACCAAGTTGACAAACCTCAGCAATGTTACTTTTTGATATTTCGCCGACAATTCCACTAGGCATATTCAAATTAGAATGGTAAATAAGCCCAAACAGACACAAGCCAAGTCCACTACGTGTGATACAGATTGTAACCTTTTATTGTTAGGGTGTTTCTAAATTTCTATTGATTTCTTAATCTTTCGCATATAGAAACTAGAGTCTGAAGGAAGGACTTTCGTTTTTTTTTTTAAATTAATGACGTATCCTGTATAGTGTTGATGTTCAGCTATAGGTGATTTAACAATTTATTTATTTTTTATATATCCTTCATTTTTTTAAAAAAATTAAAGCCATGTGAGCTTTCGCTCTATATTAAGTTAAAAAGTTGCTAGCATAAAAAAACCAATGATTACTTCGTCAAGCATAATTACATTGTTTTTGTCTTGCTTTAGCATATTTAATCATCTGGATCAAACAACCAAATGCTTGTCATCATTAAGGTGGGCAGCGTCCGTAATTGTGTTATTTTATTCTGTTTTGGAAGTGTTGAATCCTTCGCCTAAATTCTGTTTTGTTGTCTTTCGGAGAATTCTTGTTTTTTAGGAAATAATTACTGTTTGATTGTATTATTTAAATTATTGTTTTGTTTTCAATGTGTATATTGTGTTCTTATAAATGGTGTTGAAGGACTATTTGCTACATTTTTTGTATTCGCTTGTTTCTGAAAAAGTGAGTAACTACATGACTTTTTGATACCACTATAAGGGCTTAAGAAACTTCTTTTGCTATATTTCCAATATAACCATGCCAAGTTATAAGTTCACAGAGTTAACGCCCTGTGACGAAGTTGGTCAATATAAATTTATGCTAAAATTTCTATTTTCTACATCTTTATTAATTAGTAAAATATTTAAAATATTGGATAATTTGATCAAAGATGAAGTAAGTATTTGGTCAGTCATGTCCAATTATGATCTTAAATGGTCTTAAAAACATATAAGCTGATATATCCAAATAGCCTATTTTACCATTATCAGTAGAACAGCAGTATATGTGTCAATATTTTTATATGCTTATTGCATTATAACCTTAAGTTTAAGCATAAAATACTTTTCTTTATCATTTTATTTCAGTTGAAGGGAAATCGAACTTGAAAACTTGAAAGATCACAAAACAAGCAGCAATCTTACTGTAGCTAATTCTAGACTTTGAGTTAATTTATACGACTGGGAGGACACGAATAATTGATTTTTTCGTTATACCTAATTATTTCCTTGACGCTTTATCTTCAGAAAGACAGTGTCGCGTTTAAATTGATAGCATTTTGCCAGGGTTGTTTCTACGATCTATATAATTATAAAATTATTCTTGGTACATTTGTGTTGTCCTAGATTAACCAAGAGTAAAGTCTGAATAAAATACTTGACAAAGCTCTTATGAAATTTCGGGACTTATGAATTTTCCTTCCTCTCTGTATTAAAACTTCATATTTGCTCTCATTAAATGAAATTTAAGTTTAGCTGGCAAAACTTTCATCTCGTACTAGTGAAACATAGTTGTATTGTTACATTAAATTGACGAAATGCCTTTTGCCCTGTTTGCCACATTTATACTAATATATATATATATATATATATATATATATATATATATATATATATATATATATAATGCAATGTCTCTCTGCCTGTCTGTCTGTCCATTAGTGCGTTTATCACGCGAGAACCACTTATCCGATTTAAGTGTCTTTTTTTAAATTCATACATATATTCTTTGGCCAGGTTATATAATAATAATAATAATAATCTATATCTATAATATATATAAAATGCAACGTCTCTCTGTCTGTCTGTCCGTTAGTGTGCTTATCCTTCGAAAACCAATTATCCGATTTACGTATTTTTTAAATTCACACATATGTTCTCTGACTAGGTTATAGATATATATTTTATTACATTTCTCTGGCCAGGTTACAGGCTATACTTTATTACAATAGGTAGCATAAGGAATGAGCAGTGACGATAATAGTGAATGAAGTTGGAAAAAAGTTTGTCGCTATCGCGTTCTCTTGCAATACACAGCCTAAACCATTAAATATGGAACAATATTATGTAGCAGAGAATATCTATAATCTATAATATATATAACATGTAATATCTCTCTGTCTGTCTGTCTGTCTGTCCATTAGTGCGTTTATCACGCGAGAACCACTTATCCGATTTATAGTACGTGTCTTTTTTTAAATTCATACATATATTCTTTGGCCAGGTTATATAATAATAATAATCTATATCTATAAAATATATAAAATGCAACGTCTCTCTGTCTGTCTGTCTATCTGCCCGTTAGTGCGCTTGTCACTGGAGAACCACTTATCCGATTTACGTGCTTTTTTTTTGAAACATACATATGTTCTCTGGCCAGGTTATGGGCTATATTGTATAACGTTAGATAACATGAGGAATAAGCAGTGACGATAATAGTGGATCAAATCAGAAAAATGTTTGCCACTAGCGCGTTCTCTTGCAATACACTGCCTAAAACATTAGATATGGAACAATATCATGTAGCAAAGAATATCTATAATATATATAAAATGCAACGTCTCTCTGTCTGTCTGTCTGTCCGTTAGTGGGCTTATCACTGGAGAACAACTTATCCGATTTACGTGCTTTTCTTTAAACCAACATATGTTCTCTGGCCAGGTTGTAGGATACATTTTTATTACGTTAGGTGACTAAGGAATAAGCAGTGACGATAATAGTGAATCAAGTTGGAGAAAAGTTTGCCGCTAGCCTGTTCTCTTGCAATACACTGCCTAAAGCATTAAATATGGAACAATATCATGTAGCAAAGAATATAATATATATAAAATGCAACGTCTCTCTGTCTGTCCGTTAGTGCGCTTATCACTCGAGAACCACTTATCCGATTTACGTGTTTTTTTTTAATTCTTACATTTGTTCTCTGGCCAGGTTATCTATATTCTTCTCTCTATAATATATATAAAATGAAACGTCTCTCTGTCTGTGTGTCTGCCTATCCCTCTGCCTGTCTGTCTGTCCGTCCGTTAGTGTGCTTATCACTAGAGAACCACTTATCCGATTTACGTGCTTTTTTTTAAAACATACATATGTTCTTTGGCCAGGTTATCTATCTACGAGGCATGTTTTTTAAGTAAGTACCGTTTTGGAATTAAAAAAAGACGTGCAAAGATATCGCTATAATTTTATTTTTACATGAAAGCCTGTACCTTAATCTACTTTTCTACATAATTTCCGTGAATATTGAGGCACTTGTCATAACGTGGCACCAGTTTTTGAATACCCTCCTCATAAAATTCTGCCGCCTGACTTGTTAACCACTGTATCACAAATGTTTTGACTTCGTTATCGTCTTGAAGACGCTGACCACCCAGGTGCTTCTTCAAGTGCAGGAACAAATGGTAGTCGCTGGGCGCCAGATCAGGGCTGTATGGAGGATGATCTAGAGTTTCCCATTTAAAAGATTTGATGAGATCTTTGGTCCGATTAGCCACATGTGGACGGGCATTGTCATGCAGCAAAACGATACCCTTACTCAACTTGCCACGTCTTTTGTTCTGGATTGCACGACGCAGATTGTTCAATGTCTCACAATAAGACGCTGCATTGATTGTCTCATTACGAGGCAGAAACTCCACTAGCAATACTCCTTTTCTGTCCCAAAAAAAACTGTGCACATGATTTTGCGGGCAGAAATTGTTTGCTTAAACTTCACTTTTTTGGGTGATGATAAATGTCGCCATTCCATGGATTGTTGTTTCGATTCTGGTGTGACGTAGGCCACCCATGTTTCGTCACCAGTAACAATTTGGTCTAAAAAATGTTCACCTTCATTGTGGTACCGCTCAAGGAAAGTCAATGCACTGCCTAAACGTTGGGTTTTGTGCAAATCCGTCAACATTTTTGGAACCCAACGTGAACACAATTTCCGGTAATTCAAGTTCTCGGTCACAATGCGATACAAAACACTACGAGAATATTGAGGAAAGCAGTCGCACAATGATGAAATTGTAAAGCGTCTGTTTTCTCTCACCTTTTCGTCCACTTTCTGCACCAAATCTTCATTAACGACCGAAGGACGCCCACTCCGTTCTTCATCATGCACATTTGTGCGGCCATCTTTAAATGCTCTCACCCATTTCCTTACCATTCCATCACTCATAATGTTTTGTCCGTAAACTTCACAGATCTCACGATGAATATCGATCGGTTTTACGCCTTTAGCACTAAGAAATCGTATAACAGCCCGTACTTCACAATCGGCGGGACTCACGATTGTCGGAGGCATCTTAAACACTCAGTAAACAACGTATACAATGAAGAATCAGACTGTAATGGCGTCAGTGCGTAGACATGAGATGTAGGTTACCAGCGCGCATGCGCGGAACGCCGACCGTATCGCTGCGGCGGCGGAATCGCAAAACGGTACTTACTTAAAAAAACATGCCTCGTATAATATATATAAAATGTAACGTCTCTCTGTCTGTCTGAGTGTCCGTTAGTGCGTTACGTGCTTTTTTTAAACATACGTGTGTTCTTTGGTCAGGTTTTAGGATATATTTTATTGGTTAGGTAACATAAAGAATAAGCAGTGACGATAATAGTGAATCAAATCGGAAAAAAAGGTTACCGTTAGCGCGGTCTCTTGCAATACACTACCTAAACCATTAAATATGGAACAATATCATGTTGCAAAGAATATAATATATAAAATCCAACGTCTCTCTGTCTGTCTATCTGTCCGTTAGTGGGCTTATCATTGGAGAACCACTTATCCGATTTACGTGCTTTTTTTTAATCATACATATGTTCTCTGGCCAGGTTAAAGGATATATTTTATTACGTTAGGTGACATAAGGAATAAGCAGTGACGATAATAGTGAATCAAGTTGGAGAAAAGTTTGCCGCTAGCGTGTTCTCCTGCAATACACTGCCTAAAGCATTAAATATGGAACAATATCATGTAGCAAAGAATATAATATATATAAAATGCAACGTCTCTCTGTCTGTCCGTTAGTGCGCTTATCACTCGAGAACCACTTATCCGATTTACTTGTTTTTTTTTTTAATTCATACATTTGTTCTCTGGCCAGGTTATCTATAATCTTCTATCTATAAATATATATAAAATGCAACGTCTCTCTGTCTGTCTGTCTGCCTGTCTCTCTGCCTGACTGTCTGTCTGTCCGTTAGTGTGCTTATCACTAGAGAACCACTTATCCGATTTACGTGCTTTTTTTTAAATCATACTTATGTTCTCTGGCCAGGTTATCTATCTATAATATATATATAAAATGCAACGTCTCTCTGTCTGTCTGAGTGTCCGTTAGTACGTTACATGCTTTTTTTTAAACATACGTGTGTTCTCTGGCCAGGTTATAGGATATATTTTGTTGGTTAGGTAACATAAAGAATAAGCAGTGACAATAATAGTGAATCAAGTCGGAAAAAAGGTTAACGTTAGCGCGTTCTCTTGCAATACACTGCCTAAACCATTAAATATGGAACAATATCATGTTGCAAAGAATATAATATCTATAAAATGCAACGTCTTTCTGTCTGCCTGTCTGTCCGTTAGTGCGCTTATCACTTGAGAACTAATTATTCGATTTACGTGTTTTTATAAATTTATACATATGTTCTATATAATTCGATATAAGCCTAGATAATGGGAGATAAGGGGAGATAATGGGAGATAATGGGAGATAAGTATAAATAATTTGAGCTAAGGAGAAATAATGGGAGATAAGCAGAGATAAGTCTAGATAATGGGAGTTATGGTGAGATAATGGGAGTTATGGTGAGATAATGGGAGATATGGAGAAATATTGTGAGATAAGTCGATATAGCCCTAGATAATGGGAGATAAGCAGAGATAAGTCTAGATAATGGAAATTATGTAGAGATAATGGGAGATAAGGGGAAATAATGGCAGATATTTTATTACGTTAGGTAATATACGGAATAAGCAGTAACGATTGTAGTGAATCAAGTTCACGCGAGTGGAACCGCGGGCATATATATATATATATATATATATATATATATATATATATATATATATATATATATATATATATATATATATATATATAATTATGTATGTATCTCAGTCTCAAAGACCCATATCGATGGTACATTTTCAAAAATAAGCCTCCCTCATTGCACCCCATCTATCTCTATCGTGTGCTTCTCTCGTCCAGTTCAGACCTGCAGTCAGTTTCAGGTCATTTGTCCAACGTGTTGGTGAGCATTCCCTTTTTCTCTTCCCAGTATAAGGTCTCCAGTGAAGGATGATGTTGTTCCATCTAGAATAACTACATCTTGCTATATGGCCTGCATTATTTCACTTTAGGGTGGTGATTGTTTCAACTACTGTCTTTCATCCCTGTTTTTCGTTTAATTCGTTCATTGCTCTTCCTGTCCCTCAGAGGTACACCAATCATTTGTCTTTCTAAAGCCCTTTGTGTGACAGTTATCTTTTTAATGTTTGATTTGTCCAAGTGCAAGTTTGACCTCCATACGTAAGCACTGGAAAGATAAATTGGTCGAACACTCCTAATCTCAGTTTTAAGGCAATGTTCTCATTTTTAACTATATATGATAGTATTTCGAACGCAAACCAGGCAAGCCTTTTCCTTCTGTATATTTTACTCATTTAGTTTTTCTCTTCCTAGTTGTATTTGGTGGCCGAGGTAAATGCATTTTTCGACGGTCTCGATGTGGCAGTTGTTAATTGTTATCTGTGGGTCATGGTTACACATCTGAGATTCATTTTCAAACCTACTTTATTTGATTCCTCTCCCAATTCCCCCAACACATGTTGCAAGTCCTCTGTATTTTCTGCTATGATGATAAAATCGTCGGAGAATCTCAAGTTGTGTCTGTTGCCGTTTATTACAATAACCTTGTCTTGGCGTTTTAGCTGTTTAAATATCTCTTCCAAAGCTGAGTTAAATAATGGTTGTGAAATAATGTCTCCTTCTCTAATTTCCCTGCAAATCTTAATTTTATCTGTATCTTTATGTAATTTAATAGTTGATATTACCTTTTCATATACATCTTTTATTATTTCTGTATACCTGTGGTCGATTTGTGCTGCTATTCATAATTATCCAATGGTATCGAATGCTTTATAGAAATCAACAAAGGCAACGCAGATATTCAAATTATATTCAACTGACTTGCCTATTAGTATTCGCATTGTCAAGAGATAATCACAGGTGTTAGAATTTTTGCTAAATGCAGCCTGCTCCACAGAAAAATTTATATATCTGTGAAAGCGGACTAATAGACCTATAGTCTTCTAAATTAGTTTTGCCCCCTTTCTTATGCAGAGAACAACTATCGCATTATTCCACGTATCGGGTATTCTTCCCGTTTTTAAGCATTCGTTGAATAATTGCCACAATTTAGATAAGGATTCGTCACCTCCTTCTTGTAGCATCTCAACTATATTGTCATCTCCTCCTGGTGCTTTGGATTTTTCATACCTGATAAGGCTTTCTGAATTCATCCTCCTCAATATCAGACCTATCCTTAGATTCGACGTTCATTATCTTCTCTGTGGTTACTTTATATTCTAGATTTTCGTTAAGTAAGAAGTATCTATATCCTTTTAAAATATTTCTGCGATTGTTATTATTTTTCGTGTCTCTCTTGTTTCTATTCTTTCCATGTCCCTTGGTTTTTGTTTTGTTTTATTGCTCTTCATATCTCAGTATCGTAATATTTCTGCACGTTTCTCCTAACTAGTTTTCTTGTTTTCTTAGAGCCTCTCCTGAATTACTCATAATTATTGTCTTAAGATAATTCATTTATCCTATTTATCATTTCTCCCGTTTCTGTTTTGTCTGTTCTGTTTTGTTCTTTTTTGGCTGTTTTCCTTATCGATGTTGCTAGATTATCTGTTAGTACTTCTAGAGACGCATTTTTCGATTTATTTCCATTTTACCTCAGTCTTTGCATCAATTCTATTCTATATATATATATATATATATATATATATATATATATATATATATATATATATATATATATATATATATATATATATATATATATATATATATATATATATATATATATATATATATATATATATATATAGAGAATAAAGAAAGAAAGCAAAAGATTGCCGTATCTACCAAAATTCTTAAAAATAAAATCTTAGTTGGGGAACTCGGCAAACAGGGGGCTTATGAACCTTAGGAGGAAAATCAACTGTAGTTAAATTGGTAAACCATTGGGGACAGACTTTTAATTTATCAGTTTTTGATCTAATCAAATTATTGAATTTATTGAAAAGAGTATTAGACAGAGATCTAGTGGTAGTTTGAAATGATTTTTCTTGAGTGACACGAAAGCGTTGCAAGATATGTGCTGGAACTCTATTTTCTGCTAAATGAACAACACGGTTGATAAGAGTTTTGAGGTTGTTAATCTCTTTGAAGGTGAAAGAAATTTCATAGGAAAGAATTCTGACAGATACCTTACTCTGGAAGCGCTGTATCCTGTTGTTGTCTGTCGGGCATCAGATTGTTCATGCATCCAAAGTTCTGTACAATATGTTTAGGGACAAGTCCCGTTGAACGACATTTCAATAAAAAATTTCTTCTACAGGTCATCCTAACTAACTTAGTGTTATATTTGGCCCAGTTACGGAAAAGGTTAGTAGTTTCCGCTCCATATGTATTATGTAAATCTTGAAAAAAAAAACCATTTCTATAACAGAATAAAGAAAGAAAGCAAAAGATTGCCGTATCTACCAAAATTCTTAAAAATAAAATCTTAGTTGGGAAAAAGGGGGCCGAGTTCCCCAACTAAGATTTTATTTATTTATATATATATATATATATATATATATATATATATATATATATATATATATATATATATATATATATATATATATATATATATATATATATATATATATATATACATATATATATATATATATATATATATATATATATATATATATATATATATATATATATATATATATATATATATATATATATATATATACATACATAGTATAAATATATACAATTTTTTTTTATGTTGGATATGCAGTCTGTCAGTAAAACTTCTCATTCGTCATTAATTCTCTATATTTGGTTATACATTGACAACTTCATCAGAAGAAAAACTATAACACAATGAACAATTATTATTATTTTTATGTGTCACCTTGAACCTACTAACAATAATAAATACTATGAAGGTCAACAGATAAAATGTACAAACTGGACATGTTAAAAAACAAACCAACTAGAGAAAATTTATAATTTAAATTCATATTAAACTACAACAAGGTGAAGAAATAAACACTGGGAGAGGAGTCAACGTATACTGTCTATTTTGGTCATGTTTATTCACAAGTTGTTTACTTATTTATATCTTTCTTGCCCTTCCCTTTACCTGTCTCCCACTTCTAATCTTATCTCTGTTTGCTTAAGAATTCCTTTCCGTCTCTTCCCCTTCTTTTCCCTTGGTTTTTATTAAAGATGTAGTTAAAATAGAAAAACAAAAAAGAAAAAAACAAGAAAAGAAGAATCCAAAACAAAAACAAAAAAAGACTTTTATCACATACAATATTATTAACCTACGAGATTGTAATAAATAGTGATTCAGTGATGAAAAAATTTTAATATGTGATAATAACTACACAAGCAGACTTTTTCAGAAATGGTTCGCATTAAAAAAAACATAAAAATAGTATTAATTACAAGACAGATATTAATTAGCTTAGCTATTTATTGCAATATCATAGGTTAATAACATTGTATGTGGTTAATGTTTTTTTTGTTTTCGTGTTGGTTTGTCCTTTTCTTGTTTTTTTTTTTATTTTTCTATTTTAACTGCATCTTTAATAAAAACCAAGGGAAAAGAAGGAGAAGATTAGAAGTGAGGGAGAGGTAAAGGGAAGGGCAAGAAAGGTATAAATAAGTAAACAACTTGTGAATAAATATGACCAAATAGATAGTATACGTTTACTCCTCTCTCAGTGTTTGTTTCTTCACCTTGTTGTAGTTTAATATGGATTTAAATGATTAATTTTCTCTAATTCGTAAGTTGTTTAACTTGTCCAGTTTGTACATTTTATCTGTTGACCTGTACAGTATCTATTACTGTTACTAGTGATATATAAAAGAATAATAATGATTCATTGTTTTATAGTTTTTCTCCTGATAAAGTTGTCAATGTACAATGAGATATTGAGAATTGAATGACGAATGAGGAGTTTTACTGACAGACCGCATACCCAATACTAGTATAAAAAAAATGTTACAAAAAAGATTTGTACGATCTAGATAATTCGTTAGTTTTATATATATAATTTTACCGCAATATACGATTTTACAAAACATACGAATTTAATTTTTTACCCCGAAACACAAAAAATGAAGTAAAATGTAGGGTGCCTAATACTTTTGGCCAAGGCTGTATATATATATATATATATATATATATATATATATATATATATATATATATATATATATATATATATATATATATATATATATATATATATATATATATATATATATATATATATATATATATATATATATATATATATATATACAGCCTTGGCCAAAAGTATTAGGCACCCTACAATTTACTTCATTTTTTGTGTTTCAGGGTAAAAAATTAAATTCGTAGTTTTGTAAAATCGTATATTGCAGTAAAATTATGAAATAAATTAATATTTGGTCTGTCCGCCCTTAGCTTTAATTACAGCAGCAATTCTTTGGGGCATGCTGCGTACAAGCCTAGTACATTCAGTTGTATTTATGGCATCCCATTCATCCATCAAAACACTTTTTAGCGCTGCTTTTGATGTTATGCTATGCTCCCGTATCTTGCGCGTCAGAATACCCCAAAGGTGCTCTATAGGGTTTAGATCTGGAGACTGCGCCGACCAATTCAACAAGACAATGTTATTGTCTCTAAACCAGCGCATCGTAGCCGCTGATTTACGACAAGGTGCATTATTTTGCTGGAATTTGACGTCGTCTAAATTAAGGTCGCCAAAAATGCGCATTAGCGAAGGCATCAGTACAGTTTCTAGTACATTTATGTACTTTTGGCTGTTCATGCGGCCTTCACAAACGAACATTTCGCAGACAACTTTAGCAGCTATGCAGTCCCAGATCATAATGCTGCCTCCTCCGTGTTTTACAGTAGGTACCACGCAATCTGGATGGTATTCCTCGCCGACACGCCTCACGAATGTCACACCTAACGTTCTGAATAGCTGTAAGAATAGAAAAAATACTCAATTAAAAAATTAGTTATTATTTTGACTAAAACGAATTAAATCAAGAGTAATTTTATGTAGTTATTTGTTAAAATGAGTCATATAAAAACTTACCACAAAGTTGGATTCGTCGGACCATACCACATTAGACCGATCCTCTTCGCTAAAATGTTGGTGCTTCAGAGCCCACTCTAAGCGTTTCTTCCTATTGGTCTCTGAAAACCAAGGCTTCTTTCTAGCTTTGCACCCTCTTAATCCAGCTTCTGTCAGTCTTCTCCTTGCCGTTCGAGAACTAGTCGGCATTCCAATCTCTTCCGACAAAGTTGCAGCGAGCTCAGATGATTTTTTTTTTTCAATTTTTAATAGACTCGCGCATGAGTTTTCTGTCCTGTCGCTCATTAGTCTTACGTTTTCTGCCCGTTCTCATTTTGTTGACATGGGAGCCAATCTCCACAAACCTTTTAATAGCACATTGCACTGCGCACCGAGAACATTTCACTAACTTGGCTATTTCTATTTGGGACTTGCCTTGTTCATGTAGGGTTTGAATTTTAATTCGTTTTTCGATACCAAGCTCACTTTTCTTAGGCATTTCTCAAATATGAAAATGTCCAGTTCACAAATAAAATACTCACGGAAGCTTACACTACAAGTAGTAAAAGGAGACTGATAAAACATTAAAAATATTTTTCAAAAAACCTTTATCCCAATTTTGTGGGCCAGGTGTTTTATGGACCTGTAAAAGAGATTGTCTATTGTTTAAGTTAGCTTTTGACAGCGCCGCCTATAGTATTGTTAAAACAATTAGTCTTTTTTTAAATACTTTATGAATTTCACGTGTTTATTAGGGGTGCATAATACTTTTGGCTGTATATTTATATATATATATATATATATATATATATATATATATATATATATATATATATATATATATATATATATATATATATATATATATATATATATATATATATATATATATATATATATATATATATATATATATATATATACATACATATATATATATATATATATATATATATATATATATATATATATATATATATATATATATATATATACATACGTGTCTTTTTTATAACATTTTTTTTATATTAGTATTGTATATGCGTATATACATATATATAAATATATATATATATATATATATATATATATATATATATATATATATATATATATATATATATATATATATATATATATATATATATATATATATATATATATATATATGTATAAAATTAATTAAATTTGCATTTATTTACAGTATACAAATAACAAAATATTTTTAATAATAATTTTTAAAAAAAAAATAATTCTGCTAGCAAGCGAACAAATAATGAATAGTTTCTTTTCGGAGTTTGTGCCAAATTTAGTTGATACTGTAGAGCAGTGAAGCTCTTTTGTCAATACCAGTAGCTCTATCCCTCTTAAGTAGTTATGTCATATATATAACACCAACACATTACCACCGCTAAAGAAACGTACATTCGAACGCAAGGTTTCGTTGGGTTAAAGAATTTCCTGAGTAACACGAAATGCATGATTTTCTGGCTTTACCCTAACGCGGTTGCTGCTAAAACGCTGGTTTTACAGATGCAACATACACCTTTTGATAATGCTTGCTAATTATTTTTCTATTATTTTGGCGACTAGTCAATTATTGATTAAATCGAATATTACAGATACTATTTAACATCGCTGGACATGTAATTGTTGATAAGTGCGAAGAAGTAAGTAGGGAAACACAGTTTGTATTTATGAAAAGTTTGGAAACCAGGGAAGGATTATTTTCAATGAAACTTCTTGTACAAAAATGTTACAACCAACGACAGGATCTATCTATTTATATGTTTTATTGACTATCAACGAGCATCTGAGAACATACAGCATGCCTTTCTGATGTAGCGGCTTGCTGAGATTGGTATAGATGATATGAATGTACCAATAATACGACTATACTAGAATCAATCTGGCGAGATCAAAATTAATAAGGACATTTCAGCGAAACTTTTTTTTTCGATTTTCATGCCGAATTTATTTGTTTTTATGTTATTTTATACGAAATGATAGTTATAAATAAATAAAAAAATACTACTAAAAATTTTAAACACTGTGTTGTTAATAGCAAAAACATTTTAAGCAATTGTTAGAGAATTTCATACTAAGACAATAAAGAATTTTGTATCACTCCATGATATTAATAGTGAATAAATTCTATTTGAATTGAGATCTAACGATATGCAAACATGTGCTTATACCTATTAAGTAAAATGTTTAGAAATATGGTAAACTTTCATATACTATTTTTGCCCATTAGCATCAAATTATTTTAGTATTTTAAAGCAAAATTAATCTAGATTAGATACAAATGTTTCAAAGAAATAAAAACTCATTGACATAATTAAACGTCAGATTTATTGCAAATAAAATGAGATTATTGTACTAAATGAAGTACAATTATTTGAAAATCCTTAATCCCGGATAGAATCAGTGGAAAACCTTAAAAAGAAAATACGCAATAATTCTGCTCAGCAGCTCATGGCTAATCCTCATTAGATTTAAGAAGATATTTTTTCGGTTTCACCATAAACCTAATTTTTCCGACTTTATGTTCAAGATGTCGACTTCAATTTTTAATCTTTAAAGAATCGTTTTTCCACAAACTTAAAACTGAATGTCTTAAAATTAATCCTAATTGGCACAAACTTGAAATGTTTAATTATTGGCTAATATCATACTTTAAAATAACTGTGGCAAAGTAGATAAACAAAAGAAATGGTTGCTCATATGTACGTTTTGAATCTTAATCGCTTTCTATATAGGATGTTCTCTAAGTTTGAGCACAATTCTTAATAGCCTACAAGAAACTTGGATAATAAAAGAGAGGACCTCTTGAAATTTTCTACAATTTTAAATTTAGCTTATGTGTTCCACTCATGAAAATGGGTGCAAAAGTTTAAAGAGAATGATTCGATTCTAAATGTACCTTAGACAGAAAGGCCAAGAACATTAAGAAATGATATGAAGATAAGGTGCTTTCGAGTATCAGTTCGCGAGAATCCCGACCTCTCAATGTACAAACGACCATGTCTAATAGTTTGTCACAATATATTATTTCTAAAAATTTGTATCTGGACTCCTACAAGATACAGCTGATACAAAAGTTTAAAGTTATTTTTGTAATATAAGACTGAAGTAAAAACATATCGAACTTAAGACTATACTTTTACCGGTACCTACGGCAGTTTTACATGGAGTATTTAATTTAATATTTTTAAATAAAAAAACTCTAGATCTAAACATCAAAGACAAAGGGAAAAAGGAATTTTAAAATGTTAACGAAAAATAGGGATAAGCGGTTTGCCACTTTCAATAGGCATCCTAACTCCGATGTATGCCTTGCACATACTAAAAATATTCAATTCAATCATCGTACATGACATTGAAAATGCATAACTCTCTAAAAATGTAATTCTGAACTAGGAGAACGTTTCAAAGTGGGGAAGGGGTGATAGGGTCGTCCTACCTTTGATGTCTGTAATGTTAAAGCATGAAAATTGAATTTCTGTGAAGCGCCTTTACAACCTTTTAGCATATTTAATCTGAAAGAAGTTTGAGGAAAAAATAAATATGCAATTATTCTTTCTAGTAAGCGCAGTCGGGGGAATGTGACGTAGAGTTTAAATTGAGTTTGAAGGCGCCAGCGATGAAACCGGCGTGATGGAAAATGTTATTTGATTTTGTTTGTTTTTGTATGTAAAAGAATTTACTATAAAGTACCCGAGTAAAAATAAGCTTTTCAAATTTATATGAGTAAATATTTTATTTACGTGCCTTCAAATATAAAATGTATGATATTTATAAGAATGAAGTAGACCAAAAATTTTTTTTTTTTTAAATGGCTGTTTTATTTAACAGTTATATAAATATGTATATATATATATATATATATATATATATATATATATATATATATATATATATATATATTCACCCTGTGGGGAGAGGGATAGAATATCTCCCCCGGTACGTTCTGCCTGTCGTAGGAGGCGACTTAAAGAACAACCTAGATGGTAGATCCCCAGATCCCACGAGCATCGCCCGATGTGATACCATCGCATCGGCAGGCTGCGTGAAGTTGCTTAAGGTTTCGTGGCTGTGCCAATATCCTGGACTGTGGGATCCAACAGCATGATGAGGCACCTGGGTACAAAAAAATTCCGGAGGTAAAATAGCCCCCCGTTCAGATCTCCGGGTGGGGGCTGGTTCAGATGCGTCGACATGCAGAGATCAGAATTTTAAAATAGATTTTTGCAACATACGAAGTTTAAACTCGAACATAAATTCAGTGCACCAACACCTGCAATATAAACCTCATGTGCTCGCTCTCTGTGAAACCAAGGTCAGTTCATCGACCAGCACAGTCAACTATCTTTATCCTGGGTACGACTTCTATTCTCGATTTAGGCGTAACTTTGGAATCTGTCTTTTTGTCAGAAGCGACCTCTCTTGCCAACGAGAGGAGCCCCCAAACTTTGATGTTATGTGGTTAAAATAACGACTCAATCAAACACAAGGTTCATCTGTATCCTCTATCGACCACCCAGTGATACTAACTTTAGAACACTTTTCGATTCTCTTGCAGACACCATCGATCACTTACAAATTAACTATCCAAATGCAGAAATTGCCATTCTGGGTGACTTTAATGTGCACAACATCAACTGGCTTAAATATTCAAATACTGCCGACGAGCAAGGTCGTGAAGCCGAATCATTTTCAATCAGTTGTGGCTTGACTCCGCTTATTGACGAACCAACACGGATCCCTGATCGAGACGGGGAGTTCGCCAGTCTTCTTGATCTGTTTACGGATTTACACGATCAGCGTAAATCCGCCATTAGGTTCTTCTGACCATAAACTACTTTCGACATCGATTAACCTACCAATTAGTGACAGAGAGGCGCCCAAATCGCGCAAAATTTGGCACTACAAATCTGCTAAATGGGAAAATCTCATGGAATATTTTCGAACTTTCCCTTGTTTTCGATCCGACGACCCATCTGACTGCGCCAGGGAGGTTTCCGATGTTATTTTGTCCGGTATGGAGGCTTACATCCCTTTTTCGAAGAAATGCCCTTCCAACGGCAAGCCTTGGTTTGACCAAAAATGCAAAGAAGCTGTTGCTTCTAAACATCTTGCCTACCGACATTGGCGTGAAAATCCTAACACCATAAACCGTAACACCCTTTTTCGTGCCAGGAACAGATGCAAAGAAATTATCGACGAAACCAAGGAGGCACACAATCAACGAATTAGTCAGTCGCTAAGGCAGTTAGTCAAAATTTCACCAAATCCACCATACCACCACTCACACGGCCAGATAATTCTATTGCAACGACACCTGTGGAGAAAGCGAACTTTTTGGTTGAACTCTATATTGTCTTCAGACAGAGTGTCATAAAACGTATTTTAATGAAGCTAGACACCAAAAAAGCTTCTGGCGCTGCCATAGTTCTCAAAAACTGTGCGAGAGAACTAAAACCAGTTTTCTGTAGACTTTTCAACCTATCCTACAGAAAGGGAATATTTCCTTCCTACTGGAAATGTGCCACAGTTCAGCCGATACCTAAAAAAGGCAAGAAGACTTTGCCAAATAACTACCGACCAATCGCACTGTTTTTAATAATATCGAAAGTCATGGAAAAGTCTATTAATCAGCATCTTCTAAAATATCTTGAAAGATCCAACCTTATTAGCGATCACCAATATGGCGTTCGTAAAAATAATCAACAGGAGATCTTCGGACTTACGTAACACACGTTTGGAACAACTCAATTGAACACTTTGGAGAATCTCGAGCGGTTGCTCTTGACATATCCAAGACATTCGACCGTGTTTAGTACGATGGGCTGTTGGCTAAGCTACGCTCTTATGGTATGTCTGAAAAGTTCTGTTTGTGGCTCTCATGTTTCCTCAGAGAGCGTTCTTTACGAGTGGCAGTCGACGGATTTCTTTCTAACACCTTCACTATCAACGCCGGTGTACCTCAAGGCTCCATACTGTCTCCTACTCTCCTCCTACGATCTGCTGGAAAAGACCGAGAATCCAATCTACAGCTTTGCAGATGACAGTACGCTTATCTCTTCATTTACTTTGAACGCTCACACATCGGCTACTCAGACGAATATCCGCAGACAGCAGGAAATCATTCAACAAAGACCTGGAAGAAATTCTATCTTGGGGTGACAGTAACCAAGTGGAATTTAACGCTACAAAAACCCAGGCGGCAGTTTTTTCTAAAAAAGTTAACGTTGCTGAACCCGACATGGTTATGTCGGGGCACTCCATTCCTCTAACATCGTCACTCAATCTGTTAGGCGTTAATTTGGGAGCAAATATGTCCTGGCATGAATATGTTGCAGGCATAGCAAAAAGAGCTTCTCGAAATTCGGGAATATTATTTCGAACTAGAAAGCTTTACACTCCACAACAACTGTTAATTCTTTACAAAGCTCAAATTCGACCAACCATAGAATACTGCTCCCATGTTTGGGGCTCCGCTCCCAAACATACACTGCATTTGTTAGATTCTATTCAGAGAAGAGCTGTTCGTCTGATTGGAGTCCCGGAACTGACCGGCGGCCTTGATTCGCTGGAACACCGAAGAACGTTTGGCTACTTGAACCTATTCTACAAGTATTTTCATGGAAAGTGTTAGAAGGATGTGGCCCGCTTAATTCCCCCCAGAGCGGTTCATGTTAGAAGTACACGTCACGCTAATACTTCACATCCGTATAAGGTTCAGCCTGTTACTCCTCGTACAACGCTTTTCAAGGAGTCTTTTATATGGAGAACATCATCCCTTTGGAATAATTTGCCCAGGACTGTGTTTCCCACCGAGTACAATTTACAGCGATTCAAGAACAAGGTGAATCTCTTTCTTCTCGTACGTGCAGCTCCTGTAGCGCTTTAGGGACTTCCCTGCAGCACGTGTGCTAGACCCATAAAAAAATATATACATATATATATATATATATATATATATATATATATATATATATATATAGAGAGAGAGAGAGAGAGAGAGAGAGAGAGAGAGAAAGCGAGAGAATTATAGCAGTATTTACTACTGAAGCTACTCCCTCTTGGTACCCATCATTGTGCTTTTGGAGTTGACCAATCTAACGTGAACTAACCTGAACGAACACATTACCAACGCTAATGAGACGTACATTCGAATGCAAGGTTTTGTTGGGCTGAAGAATCCTGAGTAACACGAAATCCATGATTTTCTGGCTTTACCCTAACGCGGTTACTGCTACAAGGCTGGTTTTACAGATGCGACGTACACCCTTTGATAATGCTTGCTGATTGTTTGTCTACTATTTTTGTCACTAGTTAATTATTGATTAGATCGAATGTTACAGATACTATTTAACATTGCTGGACATGTAATTGTTGATAAATGCGAAGAAGTAAGTGGGGAAACACAATTTGTATTTATGAGAAGTTTGGGAAACAGGGAAGCATTATTGTCAATGTAACTTCTTGCACAAAAATATTACAACGATAGGATGTATTTATTTGTTTTATTGACTATTATTTGGTATTTGAGAACATAAAACATGACTTTCTGATGTAGCGGGTTCATGAGATTGATTTAGATGATATGGATGTGCGGATAATAATACTGAAATCAATCTGCCGAGATGAAAATTAATAACGACATTTCAACAAAACCTTTTAGAGTCTTAAAGGGTGTTAGGCAGGGGCGCATAATGTTGCCAGTGTTATTTAATATCTACGTAGAGAAAATATTTAAACCTGCGCTAGAAGATGGATGCAGAGGGATAAAAGTTAATGGAAAGCCTATAAATAATATTCGGTATGTAGACGATACTGCAATAGTTGCCAAGAACATGGAAGATTTGCAAATTTTAATCAATAAGCTGAATGATATTGGCGAGGAGTATGGTCCACTTATAGATATTGGGAAAACGAAAAGGATGGTAATTAGTAGACACCCCCAAGATCAGGAGATTGAGAGGGTAACTAAATTCAAATATCTTGGCTATACTTTTCTAAAGTTGAAAAATATGCTGCTTCAAAGACAATTGCCACTCGCCCTGCACCTACGAGTAATAAAATGCTATGTCCGACCCGTCCTCTTATATAGTGTAGAGACATGGTCGTTGAAAGTGAGATCATTACATCGTATCGAAGCTTTCGAGCTATAGATACTGCGATGTTTGCTACAAATTTCTTGGACAGAACACCTGAATAAAACCAATGAAGAAATGCTTTGAAGGGCCAGGATGGAGAGGCAGCTACTTAAAACAAAAAAAAGTCTTATTTGGGACATATACTAAGAAGTGATCGCTACTCGATTCCAAAACTTATTCTTCAGGGAAAACTGGAGGGTCGGGGAGCAGCCGGTAGAAAACAGCAGTCGTGGTTCCGGAATATCAGACATTGGTGTGAAGTTCCGGATGTTGCGTCCATTTTTCGACTAGCAAAGAATAATAACCTGAATATAAATTGAAGAAACGGTACAGAGACCCTGGTGTATGTGAATACATAGGACAGGAAAAAAAGAAGAAGAAAAACATGTAAAGATGATTATCGTCGGATTATTTGAAACCGTTTAAAAGTATTTTATTAAATTATTTAATATTTTAATCCTTAGGTTTCAAAATTTCAATTATGCTTCAAATGTTAAGTGGAAAATTATCTCAGAATTTTCCAATATAAAAAGGTTAATCATAATAAATTTGTGTTTTTAAATTGATCGATGAATGTAACACACAACTAGATTTATCATTATTGTCAGATAACAGTATTCGCACTTATCTGTGTAGTGAAAGAGGCTGCTCACTTACCGTTTAGCACGGTTAATTTTAGAGAAAGTTATTTAAATGTACTTAAGACAATTGTAGTTTGCTGGCATTTATTTAAATACTGTTTTCCAAAAGAATGTTTCTAGAAAGGGTTATGAACCTTGAATTTTAGTTGTGTGTTTGTTATTTATTATTATTGCGGCAGGCGTTTAAAAAGCAAAATGTAACTTATGTCCAAGTAGTAAAATCGATATATTTTGAGTTTTATGACTTTTAGGAATGAAATCATATATCTATATAGTAATGGCCTAGTAGCCTTGAGAAACAATATTATATAAGTTTCTTGGAATTATAAAAACGCACCTTTTAGTATACTTTTCTTTAACCTAGTTATCTTTTATTTACGATATAATGTTAAACTCTAAAATATAGGCTGGCTGAATTCTTGCAAGTTGGTTCATCTAATTGTGTGACAAGAAGTCCGGCACAAATATCCATGCCGGTGTTAAAGCTATATTCAACAATAAAAAGCATAATCGAAAACAAAAAGTTAAAACACTTCAACTTTTTTAAAGACTGTACTGTTGGATTATTCAATACATACAATCAGTCCACAAAGTTTCCATGCGCCACTTGCTTTCTACACTATTTTTCTGTTACGTTTAACTAATTAATTGGAACTATGAGAAAACATGTCTAAATTAATATTTGAAACTTAACCAACGACAGTTAGTATTACAAACAACTACGAAACATTTTATTTAAAAGTTACATCATTGTTATAAAAATGTAAACAAAATTAATGTCAAAAAAGTCTCCATACACTTAACAATTACCAATAATAGTTTGACGGAATTTAACGGAAAATAACAACTTCGTTTAAACTAATATTTAGTGGGACCGCCGTTGGCCTTGATAATCTCTTGTAACCTTTTTGTCATGCTTGCAACCAGCTTTCTAGTACCTTCTACTAGCATGTTCTCCCATTCGTTCAATATTTTATTTTTTAATTCTTCTCTATTTGAAACATTATATTTGCGAACGCGCCGTTTAAGTTCCTGCCATAAATGCTCAATGGGGTTAATATCGGGTGATTGCAGAGGTGTATGTCTGCTGTCACACATTATGGATCATCCATTCTCGCACCAAGTTTGCGGGTATTTCGGATCATTATTCTGTTGGAAAATGTATCTTCTTTCGAGGGTTAATTTTTCGACACTTTCTCTTAAATTGTCTCTCAAAATGTTCAGATAAACATGCTGATCCATGGTGCTATTAATAAAATGTAAATTTTATTAATGCACACTACCATCCCCTTGTCTCCCCATGGAACAAATGTTTTTAATATTGAATGCGATATTCTTTTTTCTCCAAACTTTAGTTCTGCCAAAAAGGTTGATTTTAGTTTCATTACTAAAGATTACGAATTCCCAGAATTCAGGAGGTTTAGTAACGTATTCCCTAGCAAAAGCTAACCGCTTTTTGCGATTAGCTTCCGAAATTAAGGGCTTCTTCCTGGCTGCACACCCCTAAGCCTGCCCTGTGTAAAATATTTCTCACTGTTTGTGAACAAACATTTTTCGAAAATAATTCTCATACTTTTTCGTTTAATTTTGGTGCACTTTTCTTGGAATCTATAATTATTTGTCTAACAATACTGGCCTTTTCACGTGGAGTCAGTCTCTTGGGACGACCGGAGCGTGGTCGAATTTTATAGGAACCCGTTGATTTATACTGGTTTACAATGCACTGAACAGTAGTATGCGATTTTGTAACAATTATTCCTATATTTTCGTAGGATTTTCCATCTTTCCACAAATCAATTATGATCTTTTGAACTTGAATGGAATTTCATAATTTCTCTCGCTCATTTTTAATACTACTTTGAAAACCCACTGCAAAATTACCAGCAACAAGTGACAGATTATAAAGTATAGCCGAATATTATTTTTTTTTTTCAGTTTAGCGAGCAATAGATAGCTTGATAAAATTCGGCTGATTATAACGTGTTTTTTTTTAATGCAGGTCTTGAGTGTATGGAGACTTTTTGACATTAATTTTGTTTACATTTTTATAACAATGATGTAACTTCTAAATAAAATGTTCCGTAGTTGTTTTTAATACTAATCTTCGTTAGTTAAATATTAATTTAAACATGTTTTCTCATAGTTCCAATTAATTAGTTAAACATAACAGAAAAATAATATAGAAAGCAGGTGGTGCATGGAGACTTTTTGGACCGACTATATATAATTTTTTTATTAATCCAGAGTGTTAAAATTATTTTAATATTTATCGCGGATATCACTGCATTTTTTTTAGAAATAATAAATAGAATGAAGAACATGATAGTTAATCTACCAAAAATTGTTAGATAGCTAGACACTAACTTACACACATGGTACTATGTGACTCTCATTTACAAAACATAATCATTTAGCATTTAAGAAGTAATAACTGAGATTATTTGCATTTGATTATTATTTGAAGCTAGACCGCTCTGTATTACAATTAAATTAATAAATATCGTTTTTTTTTTTTTGTTTTACACTGCCGACCATTTTTTTAAAAAAATTAATTCAATTGTTTTCACTTAAGTATCTTTTAGTTCGTATTTATTGACTATTTGTTAACTTACACTATAACCCCTGATGCTTTCGAGAATACAATAAAACAACAAGAAATTGGAGATAAAGCGATTATAAAAATCATATATTTTCGAGTTACCCGATTTTCTACCGACTAACTTAGCATAAAATTTTTTGGAAAATAAGAAATTTGTTTTATGAAGCTTCACTTCTACAATTAGCAACATTAAATTAGACTTTAAATTAATGATAATATTAAATTGCCAAAAAGTCAATAGGTCAAAGATATTTTTCTTAGTGGTAACAGGCTGTTCAACATTTTTTCAATAGATCATAAAAATTCAGGTCATGAAATAAAATTTAAAAAAATATGTATCTACAAAGGCGATCGTGAACAATTCAGTCATTCATAATTCAAGTATCTTTCTACTCAATTTTTACCACCTATTTACAGATAACTTCAAGAGTTTTTGTTGTGGAACTGACTTATGAATGATATTTAATTTATTTTTCTTGAAATATGCAGAAAAACACGCATTTTAAAAATAAAATTGCCAAGTTACAATAATAGATGAAACGTTGTGAACCTACATTGTGTGTCATGCAATATAACTCCACTTGATTTTGTAAGTTTTTTAATGAATTTCATCACAACTTAGTACAACTAACCGATGGCAAATTACGTTAAGTCTTGAACCTTTTAAATTAATTTTCTTTGATTTATATCAGGATCATTTGTGTAGCAATTCTTATTATTCATCTATATCTTTTTTAATTGAAAATTAAAATAAACTGTTTTATCAGTATCTTGGAAAAAGTTTGTTATTGTTCAACAAATTATTTGTTTTATCTTATAAATTTTCCCACTAATTTTATTTTTATTACACTCGTGATAATTTTCCTTCAATCTACACCTAGTAATTTTTTTTCACTTTCGATTTCACCTCCCATATACCAAATAAATTATCAAATGAAATGCTCTCATGATAATTTTCGCTCAATCTACAATATATAAAGAATATTCCAAAATTTTCTCAAAATTTTTTCTTCGGTACTTTTCGAGATAAGGGGGGCAGCGATTTTTGGCAACTTTTTAAGAATAACGCTAAGAAAAGTCTGTACAAGTATTACATCATATATATTTTTGAACTTGTGTTTTTACAAGCTTTCATTTAACACCCCACTCAATGACTTGGTAATTTTTTCTTTTCACTTCCAATTGAACCTCCCAAAACTAAACCCTTGGGTCAAAATTTGACTTTCAAAACTACACGGCTCTTATGGGGCCATCAATTCCTATGTTAGTGCCAAATTTTAACTTTCTATGTCAAATAGTTTCGGAGAAAATTGGGTGTGACCGACGAAAAGACAATGAAGTGATGTTATAAGGAACACTAAAAAAGGTGGTAGAAAATAGATAGCTTTCACATTCAAGGTTTTCATCTGTATTGATAATATATCATCAAATAATAAAATCATTAATAAAGTTACATCCAGTGCCTGTAACAGTATATTCTCCAAACATATTCTATGCTGTGAATAAAATATATGCTTTTTCTAATAACTCTCCACAATTACATCACAGAGCACTTAATTTGTTCCATTTTAGTAATATTTTAAATTCAATCGGATGACTATACCTACTAAGTGTTGAATGCCATCTTAATTGTTACATAAATAAATAAATAGATCCGTTTTTCTTGTGTTACTTCTCAAAGCCAAAACCGCCATTTTGACGTAATTGTAGATCGCTCTTAGGAATAGTAAACAAAATAGTATACAAAATTATAAATAAAATAAAATAAGTGTTAATTAGAATTAAAGCATGCATTATAAAATTCCATATTCAACAGCATGTATTAAAATATCTGATGTATTTTTCTTAAAAATAGGACTTTGTAATATTGCTCTATAACTTTTCCCTGGATCATCCAAAGCTTTTCCAGTACTGATGGCTTCAATATTCTCTCTCTGCATTAATTTAACTTGCCAAAGCACAATGCCCATGAAAATTCCCAAGCGACTATGCATTTTCCATTCCGATTTGAAAATTTTGAAAGGTAATAGTTTTTCAGGATCACTTCCAAGTTCTTTCGCAAAAGCCGAAAAACTTTTGTGATAGATTTCCAAATATTCATCAATTTTATCAAAATCTTCCTTTGAAGCTCCAGAGTAAAAGAAATATGACAAATCGTGTATTGGAGTGCTGTCGCGACATAACTGAAAGTCTATAAATTTAATGTCTTCAAGTGTGCCATCCTCCTAAAAATATATATATAAAATAAAACTAGAAATGAATAATAATATTGATTAATACATATTATATACATACAATTTTAAAAAAAAAACCTAAATCTTATCAAATATTTTCTCTAAGAGACTTAAATTGCATAAGATTAGGTACTATTTAACGCTCCTGCGAAATAACTTCAAAACAAAATATGAAATCTGAAAAAGTTGTTCAAGGACTATTTTATTCTACTTTATTAATTATCTTTTATTTTTCGTATATGTTCCTTGCCATTTTAATAAGATTTATACGCCAAAATAAACGTGTAAGAAGAAAATAACAACCTAATATTAATTCTTTTCCAATAACTTTTGATATATTATATTTAGGGTAAAGGGTCAGTTATGCAGAGTTAGGATAATCCTAAAAATTTAAAAAATATTGTGAGGTGCAATTTTTTCTCTGTTTTATTTATTGGATAATGATTTCGGAGGCTACTTTACTGCTTGTATGGGTCTAAAATTCCGTATTTTAGAACATCGAGACGAAGAAAACATTTAAAATTTGTCTTTCAGTCAATTTGTGTAGCCTATGCTGTATTCATCTTAAAATTATAAAGCAGAGTTTTTAATTACAAAATGAAATAAATTTATGAGAATTTTCAAAATTTTCTTTTAATTCATTTTTCTCGCAAAATTTTGAGCTAGAAAATCCGATTTATATTTTTAACATGAGAAGACCATACTTCCCACAAATTGATTAGATCTAAATTATTATTTTTGTTTTTCAATGAAAAGATAAAAATATCTAACGTTTAAACTGGTCAAATTTAGCACTTAGGAGTTTAAATTCACAAATGCACCACTAAAAGAGCTGTAGGTATGAGACTGTGAAGAATAAGGCGATAAAATTTGTGTTAATTTATGATTAAACCGATAAAAATGGCGTATTCTGTAAGAACTTTAAAAACTGTTATATTTTCTACCTGTCAAAAAGACTTTAACTTTCGATCTTAATATCAACTATTTTTTAGTGATTTTGACAATACAAAAGATTAGTTTTTAAAGACAAAAGTCAACTGGACCATTTTAATGAATCTTTTGAAAAGAAATATTTAAAAATATCTTTTTATTTTGTGTTATTATTATTCTTTATTATTCTTGTTAGTTTCAAGGCTTATTAGTTTTTAAGATGAAGTCGAAATAAAACGTTAATTTTTTTTCTTTTACGCTTTCGAATTTATTAAAGAAATGAAAACGGTATAGCAAGTTTAAACAGACATGTAGGATATATAAGTAATATCAAAAATAAAGTAAATCGTTACCTAGAAGTTTCAATTCTTATGTTCCATTAACGTTAAATTCATGCTCTGATTTTTTAAATGAAATCATTTAACTCGGAAATACATAAAAGAGAAAAATCTACGCTAGCCCCAATGTCTACATAGATGCCAATTACAGAAATTCAACATCAAACTTATTCGTTTAACTTCTAGAATATTATTTTTCAGTCATCCTTTTTTTTATGGGTCTAGCACACGTGCTGCAGGGAAATCCATAAAGCGCTACAAGAGCGACATGTGTGCGGAAAAAGCGATTTACGTTATTCTTGAATCGCTACAAATTGTACTAGGTGGGAAACACAGTCTTGGGCAAATTATTCCAAAGGGATGATGTTCTCCATATAAAAGACTGCTTGAAAAGTGCTGTACGAGGAGTAACAAGCTGAACCTCATACGGATGTGAAGTATTAGCGTAACGTGTATTTCTAACATGCACCGCTCTGGGAGGAATTAAACAGGCTACACCCTTCGAAAATCTTCCACAAAAATACTTGTAGAATAGACTCAAGTCGCCAACCGTTCTTCGACGTTCCAACGAATCAAGGCCGCTTGTCAGTTCCGGGTCTACAATCAGACGAACAGATCTTCTCTGAATAGAATCCAACAAATGCAGTGTATGTTTGGGAGCGGAGCCCCAAACATGGGAGCAGTATTCCATAGTTTGTCGAATTTGAACTTTGTAAAGAATTGACAGTTATTGTGGAGTGTAAAGCTTTTTGGTTCGAAATAATATTCCCAACTTTCCAAAGCTCTCCATGCTATGCCGGAACATGTTCATGCCAGAACATATTTGCTCCCCAATTAACGCCCACCGACATAACTATATATACCATGTCGGGTTCAGCAACGTCAACTTTTTTAGAAAAAAACTGCCACCTGGGTTTTTGTAGCGTTAAATTCCACTTGGTTACTGACACCCCAAGACAGAATTTCTTCCATGTCGTTGTTAAGTTGAATTACTTCTTGCTGTCTGCGGATATTCGTCTGAGTAGCCGATGTCCGAGCTTTCAAAGTGAATGAACAGATAAGCGTACTGTCATCTGCAAAGCTGTAGATTGGATTGCCGGTCTTTTCCAGCAGATCGTTAATGTAAATGAGAAAGAGAGTAGGAGACAGTATGGAGCCTTGGGGCACACCGGCGTTGGTAGTGAAAGTGTTAGAAAGAAATCCGTCGATCGCCACTCGTAAAGAACAGTCTCGGAGGAAAGATGAGAGCCACAAACAGAACTTTTCAGACATACCATAGGAGCGTAGTTTAGCCAACAGTCCATGGTGCCAAACACGGTCGAATGCCTTGGATATGTCAAGAGCAACCGCTCGAGATTCTCCAAACTGTTCAATTGCATTGTTCCAAACATGTGTTACATAAGTCAGAAGATCTCCTGTTGATCTATGTTTACGAAAGCCATATTGGTGGTCGCTAATAATGTTGAATCCTTCAAGATATTTTAGAAGAAGCTGATTGATAGCCTTTTCCATGGCTTTCGAAATTATTAAAAGCAGTTTGACTGGTCGGTAGTTATTTGGCAAGGTCTTCTTGCCTTTTTTAGGTATCGGCTGAACGGTGGCACATTTCCAATAGGAAGGAAATATTCCCTTTCTGTAGGATAAGTTGAAAAGTCTACAGAAAACTGGTGTTCCCTCGCACAGTTTTTGAGAAGTATGGCAGGTATTCCGTCAGCTCCCGAAGCTTTTTTGGTCTCTAGTTGTAATACGTTTTAGGGTACGCTGTCTGAAGACAATATCAGGCCTCCTTGACTGCACTATGAGAATAGCAGGTGGTGTTTTTCCTTGGAAATCGACAGTAGAATGTGAAGCAAACAGTTCAGCCAACAAGTTCGCTTTCTCAACAGATATTGTTGCAATAAAATTATCTGGCCGTGTGAGTGGTGGTATGGTGGATTTGGAGAAATTTTGACTAACTGCCTTAGCGACTGACCAAAATGACCTGGAACTGTTGGCATAAGCGAGAAGTTTATTTCTAATTCGTTGATTGTGTGCCTCCTTGGTTTCGTCGATAATTTCTTTGCATCTATTGCGGGCACGAACAAAGGTGTTACGATGTATTGCGTTAGGATTTTCACGCCATTGTCGGTAGTTAAGATGTTTAGAAGCAACAGCTTCTTTGCCTTTTTGGGCCAGGCATTTCTTCGAAAAAGGATGTAAGCTTCCATACCAGCCAAAATAACATCGGATATCTCCTTGGCGCAGACAGATGGATCGTCGGATCGAAAAGAAACGTCTAACCAAGGGAAAGTTCGAAAATATACCATGAGATCTTCCCATTTAGCAGATTTGTAGTGCCAAATCTTGCGCGGTTCAGGCGCCTCTCTATCACTGATTGATAGGGTACTCGATGTCGAAAGCAGTTTGTGGTCGGAAGAACATAATGGCGGATTTACGGTGACCGTGTAAATCTCTGGATTGCTGGTTAAAACAGATCAAGAAGACTGGTGAACTCCCCGTCTCGATCAGGGATCCGTGTTCGTTCGTCAATAAGCTAAGTTAAGCCACAACTGATTGAGAATGATTCAGCTTCACGACCTTGTTCGCCAGTAATATTGTTATGGACGTCAAAGTCGCCCAGGACGGCAATTTCGGCATGTGGATAGTTAATTTTTAAATGATCGATGGGGTCTGCAAGAGAAGGGAAAAGTGTTCTAAAGTTAGTATCACTTGGTGGTCGATAGAGAATGCAGATAAACCTCGTGGTTTGTTCAGTCATTATTTTTAACTACATAACATCAAAGTTTGGAGGCTCCAGAGCCTCTTCTCGTTGGCAGGAGAAGTCGTTTCTGAAAAAATGAAAGATTCCAAATCTAAATCGGTAATAGAAGTCGTACCCACGATAAAGATAGTTGAATGTGCTGATCGATGAACTGACCTTGGTTTCACAGAGAGCGAGTACATGAGGTTTATTTGATTGCAGGTACTGGTCCACTGAATTTATGTTCGATTTTAAACCTCGTATGTTGCAAAAATCTATTTTAAAATTATGATCTCTGCATGTCGACGCCCCTGAACCAGTCCCCACCCGGAGATCCGAATGGGGGGGCTAATTTACCTCTGGAATTTTTTGTGACCAGGTGCCTCATCATGCTATTTGGTCCCAAAGTCCCGGGCATCGGCGCAGCCACGAAACGTTAAGCAACTTCACGCAGCCTAAGCCGATGCGATGGTATCACACCTGGCGATGCCTGGTGAGATCTGAACATCTACCATCTAAATTCTTAATAAGGTCTTAATAACATAACTACAATAAAATATCTGAACTAACACAAGCAAAGCTTAATTATTACTTATATAAATTTTATTTACTTTAAAAATGTCATTGTGCACAAGCAACTAGCATATAAATTTTCTAATAACTCTGGTAAATCCCAAGAAATAATATCCTGCCTTTTTGCTTTTTCAATGGGGCAATAAACGACCCTATTAAGTTTTAGTGCATAGTTGCCAGGTATTACGATAAACGTATTTTTATTTTACCTGCTGTATACCGCCGTCACTTGCACCTGCAATCATATTGGATCTATTTTTACATATATATTTACTACCTGGCAACCCGGTTTGGAGCCGTTTAAGTATTTGATAATATAGGCCTAATGACCACAGGTCCCCATTAAGATTTGAAAGATACTTTTTATTATTTTTATTTTTAGTTTTACTTACAACTTACAACGTAACGGTTCTATTTTAATTATGTGGCGTCCGTGGGAAAATTGCAATAGTGGCTATCGCAAGAGAAAAAATTTATCACTTGACGCTAAACAAATAGTGAAAAATGGTTACGACAGTTTGGTAAAAAAAATTTGAATAAACAAAGTGCTTTGCAAAAACCAGTGAACTAACAAAAACTCCAATTTCTACGATTAAGGGTATTGTAGGAAAACCATCACTCAGGAACAGGAAAAAATGGAAAGATTTTCAAATGCATCATGTAAACAATTTTGAAAAAGACGTCATTAGGAGAAAAATATATTCTATGTATGAAGAGCAATTGGTGCCGACACTAGACAAAATAAAATTAAGACTGGTGCAGGACAGGACCAATATGCATTGTGGCCGATCAACCCTTCACAGAATTCTCTTAAGAATGGGATTCACGTTCCGAAAAATCAACGAAAGGCAAGTAATGATGGAGTCAAAAAGATTACGAATCTTGCGACATACTTATTTACAAGAAATTAAAAAGTATCAATAAGAGAATTGGCCAATAATTTACTTTGACGAAACATGGCTCGATACCCATGACACTGTGCAAAAAGGGTCGGTTGACAGCAGTACAAAATGTCAGACTAACGCTCCTTCAAATAAAAGTAAACGAATAACCATTTTGCATGCTGGATCTGAAAAAGGCTGGGTTTCAATTTGTCTACTAACATCTGCAAAAAAACATAAAAGATTCTAGTTTGGACTATCACGAAGACACTACCGCAGAACTTTTTGAAAATTGGTTTCAAAATTCCCTTTTGCCAAATGTTCCCGAACAGAGTGTTATAGTTATGGACAATGCAAGTTACCATAGTCGCCTACTAAATAAGGTTCCTAAGGCAGCCAACACCACATCGGAAATACAGGAATATATGTTGGGTTGACAGCAGTACAAAATGTCAGACTAACGCACCTTTAAATAAAGGTAAACGAATAACCATTTTGCATGCTGGATCTGAAGAAGGCTGGGTTTCAAATTGTCTACTATCATCTGCAAAAAACATAAAAGATTCCAGTTTGGACTATCACGACGACACGACCGCAGAACTTTTTGAAGATTGGTTTCAAAATTCCCTTTTACCAAATGTTCCCGAACAGAGTGTTATAGTTATGGACAATGCAAGTTACCATAGTCGCCTACTAAATAAGGTTCCTAAGGCAGCCAACATCAAATCGGAAATACAGGAACATACGAGTATGTTAGAAAATGACATTTATTTTGACTTTAGTTATAAAAAAAGTGATCTTTTGGAAGTTTTGAAAGACTATAAATTGAAAAAGAAATATGTTTGTTATAGTATGGCTGAGAAAACAGGACAAACTGTTCTGCGGCTTCCTCCGTATTATTGTGTGTTTAATCCAATTGAATATATTTGGCATCAAGTTAAATCAAAAATAAGGGCACAAAATGTTTCTCCTACTTTAAGCGTGTCAGTGGTTCAATTAGTAAAAAAAGTTATAAATGATATACCTTGTGAAAGCTGGAAGAATTCCATTCAGCACGTTGTTAAAGTTGAAGATTCATATATTTATGTAAATAATATAAAACCACTGATAATTACCTCAGCTGATGACAGTGATAGTGAAACCGAATTAGGCTTAAGTTAAAATATATTTTTATTTGTCCCCTCTTGTATACCCTATTCATTCCAACTGTATATTTATACTTCTTCTCCATTTGTTTTTACAAGCATCTATAAATAAACATCTCCAAAAACACTTATAATTTTATTAATGAATAAAATTCTTAAATCCATCTCTGCAACCTATCATAAACAAAATCAGAATTTTTATATTGCCCACTTAAAACGGCAAAAATCAGGATCTTATATTTTGGGACAAGCTATACCAAGAATACTCAGTAATGGCATCTCCAAAAATTAAAAATTACTTGTGGTAAACATATGATAAGATAAAAATATAAATTAAAACACTACAGAGTTTCTTAAAAGTGAATTGAATATAAATAACCGGTCAAAAGCAAGTTGGACATACGCCATTAGTGTTTCGTACTGTAATTGCCTTTAAAATAAATATGTTTATTACCGAGGTATAAAATGATCAGTAATGAGTTGAGATTCCAGAATTTTTTTTAAACTTTTTGATCAGTACTATTCGAAATAAGGGGAGAACGTCGATCTCTGGCAATTTATACCAAGAAAAGCGTGCGCAAATATTACATCACATATACGAGTATTTTTGAACTTCACAAGCTTTCATTTGACATCTCACTCGATGACCTGGTAATTTTTTTTTTCGATTTCACCCCCCACATACCAAATAAATTATCAAACGAAATGCACTCATGATCATTTTCGCTCAATCTACGATGTATGAGGAATATTCCAGAATTTTTTCAAAATGTTCTGATTGGTGCTTTCCCAAATAGAGTGGAGGAACAAGGGTTTTTGGCCTTTTTTTAACAATGCAAATGAGAGGGTATTACATCATATATATTTTTGAACTTTCATTTGACATCCCACTCGATGACCTGGTAAACATTTTTTCTTTAACTTCCGATTTCACTCCCCAAAACTAACCCCTTAAGTCAAATTTTAAGTTTCAAAACTACATGACTCTGATTGGGCCATTCCAATTCCTATATTTATGACAAATTTAAACTCTCTATGTCAAATAGTTTCTAAGAAAATCGAATGTGGCAGACGGACGGACAGATGGACAGACACCGAAGCGATCCCATAAGTCTTGCGTATGGAACACTATAAAGTGTCAATAATGGAGATGGTAATAATAATTAACGGTTTACCGTAAGGGGCCATAAAAGAATCACAAACAGCAGACTTATGTAATATTATATGTTATAATGTTAAAACGACGTTGTTAAATAAAAAAAATGATAATTTTGGACACAAGAATGTGAAAATAATTTTCCATGTTGATACGGTAAAGTATTTTTTTTTTGTTTTTCATACGAACAAACTCTCTTCGAGGTAGTTACTTGTAGTCCCGAATTTTTAGACGCTTGCTTTGTTTTAGGATCATCATGCAAAAACCATTTATTGCACAAATTTTAGAGATAATTATAATTCCTATCTAAGAAGATAAGTTACTACATCATATATGTCAATAAATCTAAATCTCGCTTATGATTAATTCAAATTAAATATGAGGTTATAGTAAATATGTATTTCTTATCTAAATTACTTATATCTGAATTCCCATTCAACTTCACAATAAATTATTCTTTGGTAACATATAATTGTTTCACACACTTACTGTAAATTTAAAAAGCAAATTGTTCGACCAACAATCTCCATGCACTAAGGCAGAGTGTTTTCCATCATACACCATAATTTTTTTATAATGTTCGATAAGGTTTTCTAAATAAGGTTCAATCTTTTCTGCTGTTTCTTCATCTCTATCTTTTAAGGCACTATAACTACCATGAAATGATCCTTTTAATGCTGTTAGAAATCCTCCAGTTTCCACAAACTCAACATACAAATCTCTTAAGGGACTGACTAGTTCTCTATACTTTTCTGGATTTTGATCTTTAAAGGCAAATGTAAGAGCGTGATACTTTCCGTATTTCTCAAATATTACCTTTAAGAGTTCTCCATTTAACGACTGGGACTTATCTAATATATCATAATTCTGAATCTTAAGGTTTTCCATAGATATATACTCCTCACCTGGTTCATTCCCAGCACAGTAAAATCTTGGAATATTGGTAAAGGGAGTTTGAATATTTCTTTCTTTAAGAAATTTTTTCAGTTCTGGTACAATGTTTTTGTAATAATGAAATTCATTGACAAAAGCACTAGGTGCGTAAGGATCTTGACTATTGGGTAGTTTCTTAATATACGTGTAAATTGTCTCACCAGTTTCCTTATTTCTGACAGATCCTGTATAAAATTCACCAAGAAATCCGTGACCTCTTAAAGGATTTTCATCGCCCTTGATTTCATAGTTTTTAATGTCTTCGACCTGAGCAATTTTGTGCAAAATCTTTTCTACTTCTTCCATTATTACACACACAATTGCAAACTAATACTAGGCCAAACGATTCTGGGTATATTATATATTTTACTTATCAACAGCGAATTAGATAAAATTAAGCAGTACATAGGAGTTCAAGGTGACTATGTGATAATTTAATGTGTATTTAGCAGTAAATAAACAACAATCCATTATTAGATGAATTTAAGTGGCCTGTGTGATTATTGTATAGACAAGTGTCTCACCTAATTCATTGTTTTCCTGCTATACATACCAAGAAAATTCTTTCAGTGCTAACCATAGTTTTTTAGGAGGAAACCAAATATGATAACAAAAAATTTGTCACTTGTCAAATTTGATATATTACAAAGTCAAATAGGATTTTTTAAAATGGCATCCTGTACATATGATCATACCATTAAATAACATTTTTCAGTCTATTCACAAAAATATATAATATGTGACATTTATTTTCAGTCGTTACCGTTATACAGGGCATTCAAGTTAATGAACCGAATTTTAACTTTTAGGGGGTCGCTTTTTTTATTATTTTCCTACTTGTCATATCTAAAAATTTCTTTCACTATTAAACTTCGGTTTTTAAGAAGAAACCGAGTATAATAAGAAAGAATTTGTCACTTGTCAAATGTAACAATTTTTACAAGGCCCAACAGAATTTTTTTAAAATGGCTCCCTCTACGTATGACCACAACATTAAATAGCACTTTTCGGTCTGTTCACAAAAATATATAAAAATTGAAATTTATTTTCACTCATTATCGACATTCATTCAAGTTAATGACCTGAATTCTAACTTTTCCTCTGTCCAATTTGAGAAGTGACAAAATTTTTGTTATCATATTTGGTGTCCTCATAAAAAACTAAGTTTAGAGCTAAAAGAATTTTCTTATAATATAGAATAGGAAAATAGTGAATTAGGTGAGACACTTACAAAAATGTCCCTGTACATATGTATATGCGTCTAAAATAAGGACTTAAAAATTATAATTTGCAAAAAAAGACTTTTCTCACGAATTTTTAAAACAAGAAAAAGAACATTTTAATTGTTACTTAGGGAGAATCGGTTATTACTGAGTGCCTAAACTAAAATTAATGCATCTCTAGATATAAAAGGAATTGAATTCCCAGATTTATCAACCTTAAGGCCTTAGCTATGATTTTTAATAGTGTTTTAACTGGAAATTTAAACTGCGCTACAAGAGCGACACGTGTGCGGAGAAACCGATTCACGTTGTTCTTGAATCGCTGTAAATTGTACTCGGTGGGAAACACAGTCCTGTGCAAATTATTCCAAAGGGATGATGTTCTCCATATAAAAGACTGCTTGAAAAGCGTTGTACGAGGAGTAACAAGCTGAACCTCATACGGATGTGAAGTATTAGCGCGACGTGTACTTCTAACATGCACCGCTCTGGGAGGAATTAAGCGGGCCACATCCTTCGAACACTTTCCATGAAAATGCTTGTAGAATAGGCTCAAGTCACCAACCGTTTTTCGATGTTCCAGCGAATCAAGGCCGACGCCACCGCGCCGGTCAGTTCCGGGTCTCCAATCAGACGAACAGCTATTCTCTGAATAGAATCCAACAAATGCAGTGTATGTTTGGAAGCGGAGCTCCAAACATGGAAGCAGTATTCCATAGTTGGTCGAATTTGAGCTTTGTAAAGAATTAACAGTTGTTGTGGAGTGTAAAGCTTTCTGGTTTGAAATAATATTGTTAAGTGAATGAAGGGATAAGTGTACTGTCATCTGCAAAGCTGTAGACTGGATTCTTGGTCTTTTACAGCAGATCGTTAATATAAATGAGAAAGAGAGTAGGAGACAATATGGAGCCTTGTGGTACACCGGCGTTGATAGTGAAGGTGTTAGAAAGAAATCCGTCGACTGCCACACGTAAAGAACGCTCTCTGGGGAAACATGAGAGCCACAAACAGAACTTTTCAGACATACCATAAGAACGTAGCTTAGCCAACAGCCCATCGTGCCAAATACGGTCAAATGTTTTGGATATCTCAAGAGCAACCGCTCGAGATTCTCCAAAGTGTTCAATTGTGTTGTTCTAAACATGTGTTACATAAGTCAAAAGATCTCCCGTTTATCTATTTTTACGAAAGCCATATTGATGATTGCTAATAATGTTGAATCCTTCAAGATATTTTAGAAGATGCTGATTGATAGCCTTTTCCATGACTTTGGATATTATTGAAAGCAGTGCGATTGGTCGGTAGTTATTTGGCAAGGTCTTTTTGCCTTTTTTAGGTATCGGCTGAACTGTGACACATTTCCAGCAGGAAGGAAATATTCCCTTTCTGTAGGATAGGTTGAAAAGTCTACAGAAAACTGGTGTTAGTTCCCTCGCACAATTTTTGAGAACTATGGCAGGTATTCCGTCTGCGCCAGAAGCCTTTTTGGTGTCTAGCTTCATCAGAATACGCTTTATGATACGCTGTCTGAAGACAACATCGGACATCCTTGACTGCAATATGGGAATAGTAGGTGGTGTTTTTCCTTGAAAATCGACAGTAGAATGTAAAGCAAAGAGTTCAGCCAACAAGTTCGCTTTCTCAACAGGTGTCGTTGCAATAGATATATATATATATATATATATATATATATATATATATATATATATATATATATATATATATATATATATATATATATATATATATATATATATATATATATATATATATATATATATATATATATATTTATATGTATACAGGGTACCCCATATGTATGGAATAATTATTCTACAGCATTTATTAATCAATGTATAAAAAAAATATTTAAATAAAAGTTATAGGGTGTTATACGGCGCACATGCTGACGCTGATAATAAAATGTTTTGAACTGTCAGTTCGAAGAAATTACGCCATCTTAATTTTTTTTAAACGAGAAGCCCTATATATTATTTTATTTTTGAGTCCTACTAAAAATACAAGATATTATTTGTCAAACATACCATATGTCTAAATTAAACTGTTTTGGAATTATTGTCATTTGAAATTTAAAATAAAAAGGAGACAAGTAAAACTATTAATAAATACTCTAGGTTTATTTTTAAGGTAACAGTTCCTCAAAATGTCTACCTTAAACAGCGAAGCAATGACCTAATCTGTCATAAACAGCCTGAACAGCGTTTTGCAGAGAATCCGGGGTGATCTGTGCTACTTCATATTGAATTCTTTCTTGTAAATCTTCTATAGTTTTAGGTCTACTTCGGTAAACTTTGGTTTTCAAATAAACCCATAAAAAAAATCGAGTGGCGTAAGGTAGGGACTTCTTGCTGGCCATTCTACAGCACCTCTTCTGTCTATCCATCGACTAGGAAAAATATCGCATCCAAAGATCTACGAACATTGTTTTCATAGTGAGGGGGTGCTCCATCCGGGTGATACCACAAATTCCTGTTAGGGGTTTTCAAATTATTTTCATCGGGAAAAAGACCTGCACAAGTTGAAATAACTTGCTCTTGGAGTATCTGTAAATACAGCTGTCCTGTAAGATTTCCATCGATAAAAAAGGGAACAGTGATATGACGTCCATAAATCCCTGCCAACACGTTTATCTTTTGTGGTCTTTGAGAATGGCCTGCAAGGAGTCCCGACCTTACGCCACTCGATTTTTTTTATGGGGTCATTTGAAAACCAAAGTTTAGCGAAGTCGACTGAAACTGTCGAAGATTTACAACAAAGAATTCAATACGAAGTAGCACAGATTACCCCGGATTCGCTGCTTTTTTTATTTTAAATTTCAAACAAAACAAATTATTTTTTTTTAAGTTGTCATTCAAAAGGAATTTTATGCCCACCATTCTCTAGAATATATAAGTGTGCACCACTGCTCTTTGAGTGTGATTATTAACACTATTTTTTTACCTTGAAAAAAAACCATTTTTTATAAAATTTATTTTAAAAACATTTAACAAAGAACTTTAAATGTTATGTCCAAAAACCTGCGGGATTTATGAAACCAATAGTTTTTCTGGAAAGGCTAAAGCAGTAAATGTGCTCCTGGAATTTATGACAGAGCAAAGGCCACAGTAAGCTTGCCAAGTACGACGCCAATTCATTACTTACGTTATTAGGGTAAATACGGCAGTGTTTTTTCGGGCACAGCAGTATTTCCACTGTTGAATAACTTTATTTGAACAGGTTTAATGTAGGAAACTTCAAAAAGGATAATATGCATCAACATACATTTAAAAAATATCAAATAATAAAAATATTTTCGCTAAATTTTTAAAATTTATTTATTTGTTTATTTTCAGGTAAGCTACAAATAACACTTTAATTCAGATGCAAAAGAACATGTTCATGTAAGTATCCAAAAAGAGTAAGAATGTTTTTCAGTTTAGTGGCCCTAGTCTAATCAGAAGTTAATTATTTTATTTAATTGTTAAACTGACTGATGTGACTCAAATTCACGGCGGCTTAGCCCTAATGAGACGGTGAAACCCTAAGATGGGTAGCTCTTGTGATGGAACTATAGTCAAATTGTTTAGTCGACCGAGGGCACATAAACGACCGACGTTCGATAAACTTGATGGAGCACTCTTGCGATTTTATTTTTCAGTGAACGATAAAACGTAGTAGATACGGGGTTTTGTGTTGAAAGACCTACCCTTGTGCATCTTTAATTATTGCTTTTATTACCAAAGTTTTAGCTAGTAAGGTGATTTTTAGTGTTCCGTACGGAACACTTATAAGATGGTGTCTGTCTGTCTATCCGTAACACCCGATTTTCTTCGTAACTATGTGTCATAAAAAGTTGAAATTTGGTAATAATATAGGAATTGATGGCCTCATCAGAGCCATGTAGTTTTGAAAGTTAAATTTTGACTTAAGGGATTAGTTTTGAGGGGTCAAATAGGAAGTGAAAAAAAAGCTTGTGAAAACACGAGAAAGATATATATATATATATATATATATATATATATATATATATATATATATATATATATATATATATATATATATAAAAAAAGAGAGAGAAAGCAAAAGTTGTCGTATCTAACAAAATCCTAAGTTATGAAACTAGTTGGAGAACTCGGCAAATGGGCAACAACAGATGTTCACACTATATTCATTTAGCCAATATTTCGGTCCTAGGTGGGGACCTTCATCAGGGCACAAACTGAAAAAGAGATAACGAAGCAACCAATAGCGAAAATTAGGCATAGAGAATTAGTATTATTTAGTCTAATTTTTAATTATTAATTTTTAAATTTGTAATATTTAATTTCAATCTTATAATTATTGATAAAAAACTTTTTGTCGTTTAAAAGTATTGTTGTTCTGAAGAAACGTAAATTATTATTATTATTATTATTATAAAGAAATGTCAAAACAAAATTGCAAGTGACTCACATGCAGTGTGCGAATTAATCTAACAAGAATGACCATAAATAACAATTGTCATAACAAAGACCAACACTGAAATAAAACAGCCACTATTTACTAACATATTAATTTAAAAATATGGCATTTACAGCAAGGATACCATTAGAAACCTTGGATGCTGAAAAATCAAAAATTAATTAACCACCTGCCATCTGAAAAGAGAAATGACAAGGCGCTGACAAAGGACAGCCACCTGACAGATGTAAGGGAACACTCAAAATAAAAGGGAAAAAGGTTGAATAACCAGGAAAGAACCGGTTAAGTACAAATTAGGTACTACGTCATAGAATAAAATTTTGGTATAAAAGGAAAAGTGACCAATGGGAGCGCAAATTTTTCAACGGTATGGAAATTAAGTGGCATAGGGAGGAAATGATTTTTCTTCTTCTTGAGAGGAGAGTAGGGGAACAGGAAAAGGAGCTGACAAGTGGAAAGGGGTTTTTTCAATTAATTAGGAATATACTAAGCAATTTTAATAAAAATGGGAGTGTAATTGTAAAGAATTTCATGGGGACCAAGAGAACATGTACTCAAAAAAGAGAGGCACCCAGAGGATAAATATGTAGCAGGAGAGAGCTATAAACTACCGAAGACGAAAAATTATGACGAGAATGACGACCCAGAGACATCATGTGGGGAAGGCAAATCACAGGAGAGGAGAAAACTATTTATATTGCTCAAGCCGTCAAGAGTTCTTTTATTAATGTTATGGGGATTTTCGTTGATATAGCACATCTCAAGGAATTCTCTTTTATGAAGGTTTTTTTTGGATATGAAGAATCTTTGGTTCTCTGAAATTGAAGGAATGTCCATTATCGACAGAGTGGATCGCCATTGCACACCCTTGAGGATGACATCGGGTGTCACTTTTATGTAATGCGATGCGGCGATTGAGAGACTGTGACGTCTGGCCAATGTACACAGCGGGACAATTAAGACAGGAAATGGAGTAGACAATATCTGACATTGAAAGAATGGGTAGAGAAGATTTCAATTTGCTAAAAATGCGTTTGTTTTTATGGAAATAATATTTGGCAATCTTAACATTGGGAATGACACGCAGAATATGAACTAATTTTGAAGTAAGACCGGGTATAAAGGGCAAAGAGAGTAACGAAAGACCTGTTTCCGTATGACTGGCAGGGGGTAAGGGGGGTGGAGGGAGAGGAGGGGGTAAAGGTATAGGGAGAGGCTCTGGTAAGATGCTATCAGAGAGGAAGAGCTTATCAACTTCGTCCTTGGTCTTGAGCAGG
>CM032454.1:82607960-82670460 GCA_019049505.1 Pachyrhynchus sulphureomaculatus | reverse complement strand
GGTGCTTTGTTGACGGACGCACTATTTGTCCTCTCGCCCTATTCCGCGCAATCTAATGCTTTCTGATTAATTTTTCTTTTCAGATGAAATTCCCTAAGTCTCACGAAAGAAACTCGGTTTACTTTTCTCCTATTCTTCGTATATTACTTCTTATTTTTCATAGGGTAAAGTTCTATGGAGCAACGCTTTTTCTGTATTAGTCATTGTACACAATGGGATAATAAATTAAACTTGCTTAAGTTTTTTTTCTTATTAAAAGTTATTACCGAATAACATTTTTTGTTGACCAAATATATTTTCAGAATTACATTTTTTTTAGAGAACCATTACAATAAGCTCCTTTGTTAAAGTTTGTAAAGCTATCAACTTTATTACTTTTTTATTGATATTAATAATTTATGGATATCTGTAGATATGTAAAACTAAATATTTAAGGTCAGCACGTTTAATTCGATTTGCATGCAGTTTTCTTTTACATTTAGGTTTTTAATTGTACCATATTTAAAGATTTTATTTGATTGCTATTTAGTTTAAATCTGGTGATATTTATCACAAATATAACAATACTTAAAACAAAAATATTTTATGGCAACTAGATCGCTTGTAAATATTAAACGTTTTTATTGAATCTTGCTTTCAGTAACTTTATACTATAATAGAATTGACAAATATTTAACCTGAATCGAAAATATCAAGAAAAGAGCATGCAGTAACTTTGAAAAAGTACTGAAAAATATTTACCCTGAACTAACAGTAATTTTACAGGTGGATATAGTTTAAAGTATTTAGCACGAAAAGAAATTTAAGTTCAAATTTAACTATATTAAAAATCTTATTTTAGTGGATCGTTTTATTACGTGCTCCAGATGATGATTTTTAATATATCGGTCAGTTTTAGGTTTGTATATTTGTTCTGGAATCACTCTCAAACAGCCAAATCATAGTATACAGTCAGTCCAAAAAGTCTCCATTCACCACCTGCTTTCTATGCTATTTTTCGGTTATGTTTAACTAATTAATTGGAACTATGAGAAAATATGTTTAAATTAATATTTGAAACTTAACCAATGGGGATTTATATTAAAAACAACTATATTTTATTTAGAAGTTACATTATTGTTATAAAAATGTAAACAAAGTTAATGTCAAAAAAGTCTCCATACACTCAAGAACTGCATTGAAAAAAACACGTTATAATCAGCCGCATTTTATCAAGCTATCTATTGCTCGCTAAATTGAAAACAAATGAATAATTTTCGGCCATACTTTATAATCTGTCACTTGTTGCTAGTAATTTTGCACTGGTTTTTCAAAGTAGTATAAAAAATGAACGAGAGAAATTGTGAAATTCCATTTCAAGTTTGAAAGATTATAATTCATGGAAAATCGTACAGAAATATAAGAAAAATTATTAAAAAGTCGCATGCTACTGTTCAGTGCATTGTAAACCAGTATAAATCAACGGGTTCCTATAAAATTCGACCACGCTTCGGCCGTCCCAAGAAACTGACTCCACGTGAAGACGCCAGTATTGTTAGACAAATAATTATAGATCCCAAGAAAAGTGCACCAAAATTAAAAGAAAAAGTACGTGAACTATTTTCGAAATATGTTTGTTCACAAACAATGAAAACTTGTTTACACAGGGCAGGCTATAAAGGGTGTGCTGCCAGGAAGAAGCCGTTAATTCCGGAAGTTAATCGCAAAAAGCGGTTAGCTTTTGCTAGGGAATACGTTACTAAGCCTCCTGAATTTTGGGAATCCGTAATCTTTAGTGATCAAACTAAAATTGACCTTTTTGGGTCTGATGACAGAACTAAAGTTTGGAGAAAGAAGAATACCTCATTCGATATTAAAAACATTTGTTCCACGGTGAGACAAGGTTGTGGCAGTGTTCTGCTTTGGGGATGCATGTCCGCTGGATGTGTTGGAAATTTACATTTTATTAATGGTACCGTGGATCAGCATGTTTCTCTGAACATTTTGAGAGATAATTTAAGAGAAAGTGTCCACAAATTAGCAATCGAAAAAAGATACATTTTCCAACAGGACAATGATCTGAAACATACCGCAAACTAGGTACGAGAATGGCTTATCCATAATCTGCTACAGCAGCTTGATACACCTCCGCAATCACCCGATGTTAATCCCATCGAGCATTTATGGGATGAACTTAAACGACGCGTTCGCAAACATAGTGTTTCAAATAGAGAAGAATTGAAAAACAGAATATTGAACGATTGGGAGAACATGCCAGAAGTTACTAGAAAGCTGGTTGTTATTTTTTGTTAAACTCCGTCAAACTATTATTGGTAATTGTTAAGTGTATGGAGACTTTTTTGACATTAATTTTGTTTACATTTTCATAACAGTGATGTAAGTTCTAAATGAAATGTTCCGTAGTTGTTTTTAATACTAATACTCGTTGGTTTAGTTTCAAATATTAATTTAAACATGTTTTCTCATAGTTCCAATTAATTAGTTAAACATAACAGAAAAATAGTATAAAAAGCAGGTGGTATATGGAGACTTTTTGGACAGACTGTATGTACTACATTTTTAGGTTATATTTTCAGTTGTATTAACGAAAAGCGGATATTTCCATTTTAGCTTTAAAGGTACTTTAATTGGCTTCATCAATTTCCCATCTTTTGAAAATAAATTGATAGAAATATTTGTTGGTTAAAATTTTTTATTTTCGAGAAACTAGTCAAAAAAGCAATAAATAGGACCAAAATTACAAATAGAATAACAGACACTTAATAGCTCCCACATATGCCTGTATGGGATGTTCTTTATGTTGGGGATCTTAGCCAAATATAACCTACATAAAAATGGAATAATAAAACAGGTATGACCGGATGGGCTGAAAGAATTTTAATTTTAAAATGTGTGAAGAAAATTTGTAATGATGTTGTTTAGTTAGTCTTGCCAATCACCTTCGCTTTTGTGAAGATATGAACTGCCGGAAGGTAATATGAAAAGACAAAATAATACTAATAGTATTATGGTGGTTACTAGAGTTTAGTATTTTTCTTTTAAATATCTGAAAACATTGAACTAACCCGAATGTTGTTAAAACAACGTCTTGTTCAGATTAAATTATTGCCGATAGTGAATGGTGTGAATATTCTACTAATTACCACTTACTATATGAAGTGGAGTGGTTTATCAAGGATTACTTGATCAAAAATTCTTATCTTTGGTGGAATGGCAGATATAAATTTTCTTCGTCAATTGTATTATAAAAAGATAACAAAACTGTTTCTAAGAAAGTATTTTTTAATAACAATAAAATAATATTGAGTGTTATGTTTGTTTTTAAATCTTATCTGATATTTTCGCTGCAAGGTAAAAATAAGCAGTCTCATATTAACTATGTTTTTTAATTTTATTCTGCACTTTTAACTTATAATGTTAACATACAGTTTTAGATTCAAATATTTTCTGCATAACATATCAAAAAATGGCAGTTATTGAGCTTTGCAAAAGTTTTACTTTAATTTGACATACATCGTGGGTTGTGTAAATACAATGATCAACAAAGACTAGCCACTGGTCGATGACCGATCATGATAAAAACTGAAAAATATAATAATAAATATCTGCTCTTGCAGTGCAAACTTTTCGCTGTTATTTTAACTGAAACTTGCATTTTGAAAATAATTTTAAAATTTAAGCAAATTGTCATGAAAAAAATTCTTGAAGTATTTGCCTATTACCACTTTTGAAAGCGGGGCAAAACTACTTTTTTAAACTCTAAAGAGTGCTTTATAGGTACATACACACTGAATTTTCAAAAATTCCATTTTTTTACGGATTTTTATTCTCTATTCTTCTAAGAATTATTCAAAAATAATTTAAGGAAATTTCATTCCATTACAAAGTTACAGCATTATGTTAAATGTGACCTGGCGTCGGATTGACACCTCTACCTGTGTTCAGACATCGATCGTCTGAAATATTACTCAGTCAATTTTTTAACATTTTTTTAAATCTTAATAATCACTTTTTCTACAAAGTGTCGAGAGGTTTGTTTTTAATTTTCCTAATAGATAGGTTTTTTATAAATAATTAAACATACATTTTTTGGTCGAAAATTGCATACTAAAGTTTGAAAGACCGTAAATTTTTTATTTTTGAAAAAAAATCCTTTGACACTTTTTGACTACTATATTATTTTAGAAGATTAATTTTTATTTTTGCAGATTGAATTATTTTTTGCGAAGTTATCCAGCAGACAAGGATTTTTCATCAGTGGTCCATTTAATCCTATAAAAAATAATGTTAACATTAAAACATATTTAAAATAATTCTTATAATTTAAAGTACAATAAAAACATATAATCGTCATTTTTAGTGTTCTGTACGGAACACTTATAAGATAACTTCGGTGTCTGTCTGTCTGTCTGTCCGCCTGTCTGTCTGTCACACTCGATTTTGTCCGAAACTATTTGTCATAAAAAGTTGAAATTTGGTAATAATATAGGAATTGATGGCCTCATCAAAGCCGGGTAGTTTTGAAAGTTAAATTTTGACTTAAGAGGTTAGTTTTGGGGGGTGAAATCTGAAGTGAAAAAAAATTTTTTTTACTAGGTCATCGAGTGTGGTGTCAAATGAAAGCTTGTGAAAACACGAGTAAAAAGTATATATATAATGTAGTACTTGGACTCACTTTTCTTTGTATTATTTTTAAAAAGTAGCAAAAAATCGCTGCCCCCCCCCACCTTATCTCGAAAAGTACTGATCAAGAAATTTTGAAAAAATTCTGGAATGCTCTCCACGGGGTGTAGATTGAACGAAAATTATCACGAGTGCATTTACCTTTAATAATTTATTTGGTATATAAAAAAACAAAAATTTCGGTCATTAGTTTTCAGTAAAGATTGGAAACAAACTTTGTTAAAAACTCCTCTGGGGTGTGTTTTGTGAAGTCACTGATCATTTTATACCACCGTAACAATTTTTTTTATTTTAAAAGCAATCGACATACGGAACACTAATTGTGCAACTTCAACTTGCACTTGACCGGTTATTTTGTATTATTAGCTTAATAACATTTAAAATATTTTTTTTAAATATACATATTTTTGCAGCGCCTAGGTGTATGTAACCCCTTATAGCGTACCTTGCTGAATTAATATTTAGATTTTGGAAAACATTTAACTTTTACGCAATAAATAATACACTAATACACACTCTGCAATTTTTTTTTAACTTTGGCTTGGGCAGTGCTGCCATACAGCCAGTCCCTGCAAAGTTGGAAAAAGTAACTTTATATATTTGACAAAAGTTGTTATAGGTGATCACTACTGATCACTGTATAAGATAAGATTTTATTTATTATATTAAAATTCGATCATATATTGCCGAAAAGTTACTTTCAATTTTCGGTAAATTCAATTAATATTCTATGGCATATGATGTGATGAAATTTATAATATTTTAGTTATTGTTAAGTAAACTTTCATCGCGTTATAATGGAAAGTTAAAGCAAAGTAAAGGAAGGAAAGTAAAGTTTTTTAACAGCGTACAACTCTTCCTGAATGAAATTATTCGCTGCTGTTTGATTTCTTATCAAATTTCTAGTAATTCAAAATTTTTCATTTATCTGCTCTTTTTTTGTGTCCGTTTATCTGTCTGTCTATAACACCACACACTAGTTGACATAGAAATTTGAAATTTGGCACAAAAATAGAAATTGATGACCCATTCAGAGCCGTGTAGTTTTGAACGTTAAATTTTGACTTAAGGAGTTAGGTTTGAAATCGAAGTGAAAAAAAAAATACGTCAACGAATTAGGAGTCAAATGAAAGCTTGTGAAAACATGAGTTAAAATATATATATATATATATATATATATATATATATAATATATATATATATATATATATATATGACGTAATACTTGTGCAAATGACCAAAAATCGCTGTCCCTCCCGCCCTATCTCGGAAAGTCCCCCCCCCCAGTGGGATCCCCCATTTCTGGCTACTATAGTATTGGACCAACTCGCTGATGTTATATTACAAAATACCTTTTAACACCCCTTTTATTTCCAAATATGTGGATGATATTATTTGTGCTGTAGCCGCCAATAAAACTCAATTAACCTTGAACACCTTTAATCCCTTTAACAAACACCTACAATTTACCATGGAACTTGAAAATAATAGAAGTGTACCCTTTCTTGACACAAAGGTCATTAGAACTGAGGACAATGTAATTATTTTAAACTGGTACCAGAAACCAACCGCATCCGGCAAATTTATAAATTATTATTCTAATCACTCAACTAAGTAGAAATACAACAGTGTAATAACTCTGAAAAACAGAGTAACACACATCAGCCATGAAAGTTTTTTACAAACTAATTTAAATATAGTATTCAGAATGTTATGTAATAATGGGTACCCCAAACACATCTTAAGGAGACTAATTTATGATTCTAATAATTATGATAACCCTACAGAAGAGACTTACAATGAAGTAAAATACAAGAAACTACCGTTTGTACGTGCGTTAACAAACTCTGTAATCTCTGTTTTTAAAAGATTCTCATATATAAAGATCTCAAAATATAATAGTCTGAGCAACTACACCTTGTTCACTCAACTCAAACAAAAGCCATCATTAGTGTATAACAACGACGTGATTTACAAATTGTCATGTTTAGGTTGTGACTCTTGCTACGTTGGTCAAACCTCACAATGGCTTAAACAGAGAATCACACAACATAAGAGTAATCGTCTAATCAGCAAAAGATCATGTGCCGTTGTAGACCACCACCTAAAAACGGGACATCGGTTTGATTTTCCAAATATTGGAGAAAGAAAAGAATTATAACAATCGTTTGTTCCTTGAAATGTGCCGTATAAATAGGCAAAAAATTGTGTAAATTTTAAATTGGACACGAATAAATTGAGTGTCATCTATTGCAACGTGTTAAAATTTTACCACTACTGACGGGTTGTGAACCACTGCACATGTTTTGATGTACACTATTGATATTTAATTTGTACCAGCACAACCTTTCATTTAGTTGATAAATATGAGCCGTGTAGTATCTACTTTAATGTATCGAGTTATTTAAGTGTTGGTAATGATTTTTGTTACTTTACATATACAGCATACTCTTAGTTGGTAAGTTCTTCCCAAGTATCGATTGTAGTTCACTATTTGTCTGACCCATTGCTTGTATCTTATTTTAGTTTTTTCCTGATAAAGTCATAATATAATGAGATATTGAGTCTTAATAGTCTACAGATCGCAAACCTGATATAAATCCCTATTCTATACATATATATATATATATATATATATATATATATATATATATATATATATATATATATATATATATATATATTTATATATATATAGTATATAAATATGTAATTTTAATTAATACACAAACAAATGTTATTCTTTATAAATTTCTGCTGTTATTAAGAATATCATCATAAGTTATATTTATATTAGCATTTTACATAAATCGGAAAATGTCATAAGATGTCTTTTAAGGCTACTAACGTTAGGGGAGCATATGACAACGTTAGTCAAAGAAGCACAGAAGCTGTTTTAAGAGCATTGCTATTAATAATAAATAATGCAAATTCTCTGATTAGTTGAACTAAGGGTAAACTGTTAAAAACTTAATAATATATTACTTTTTCAAAAAGTCAGAAAATTTTGTTGGCTGCAGGAAATTCCTTAAAAACCATACTTAATCTGTTTTATTTATAAAGCAAATACGTTATTGCTTTTTAAATAGGTAAATTTTAGGTTACATTTTGACAACAGAAATAGAAATCTAGGTTTCAGAAACTTCTTCTTCTCTTATAAGACGAGGTCTTGTTTTCTCTGCTTTTAAGCCTCTCGTGACGTAGATGTCCAGCTTTGGGGCCATCTTTTTGGTGGTCGACCGAGAGGTCTTCTTGTTTCGGGTTTTTCATCTTTTGTCCATCTTGGCCAGCTACTGGCTGACATCCCAATTATGTGTTCCCTTCAATATCGACGTCTTGATCTTACGAAACGGACGATGCCTTAAATCTTGAATTCTTCTCGTATACTTGTGTACCTGGTCTCTCAGGGATACTCCTTTGATAGTGAGCAATGTTTTCATTACTGTAGCTTCCATGAGGGTTTTTATTTTAGATGTTTTCTTTCGCTCTTATTTCTGTTCCATATGTTAATACTGGTCTTACGACGGTTTTATATATGCGTACTTTGCTTTCGGTGATCATGTAGGCATTGTTCCATATTAAGTCCCTCAAACAGCCACATATTCTCGATCCTTTATTTGCCTGATTGAATACCTCTTGATATAGATTTTTAAGCTCAATAGTTTTACTCCCAGTGTGCAGTGCATATTTTGTGCTATTGTTTTGTTATAGACAGCTAATTTACATCCAATGGGCTCTTTAGTTATAACCATTGATTCTGTTTTTTCCACTGATATTCTCATATAATAAATATATTTGAAAACTATTCTCTGTTAGCCATCTTCATTTTCTGCTGTTAATATTGCATCATCAGCAAAGCACAATATTTTTAGAGTTTTTCTTCCCATTTTGTATCTGCTATTGACCTGATTGAAACTCTTTATTGTTTTGTCCATTATTAAATTAAACAGTGTTGAACTCATGCTATCATCTTGTCTAGTTCCAAATGATATTGGTACTTCTTCAGTTAGTTCTTGCTGTGTCTTTATACATGTATATGTATAAAGACACAACAAGTACATAACTGCACTCTATCAAATGCTTTTTTTAGACCAACTAAGCATAGAAATAGAGGTTTATTAAATTCTAATGATTTTTCAATCAGTTTCAAAAACGAAATCGGATATTTGGAGTAACTTCCTAGTGACGTAGAGTTTTTCCTCCATCTAATCTGGTTGTCTGATCGTAAGTTTTAATTCCTTTGTTTTTATGACAGGATACTTTCGTGATAATTAATTTGTTGAACTTGCGATTTGTGTCACTTCTGTCAATTTGAAGTGAATTTTTAAAAATTTTAGGTTTATTCCTGCTAAAATTTTGATCAATGTAATGGCTGAAATCGTATTCATTTTCCCTCCCTCAGCTTCGCTAAAGCGTGGGACGCAGTTTTATATTGATTGACGGCCAAGATTACTATTTTTTGGACAATGCTACTGTATCGCTTCCCTTTTAACGATTTCACAATGGCTAAACGATGAAATAGTCCATCAACCTGTAGAGAATAAATCGATAATTTAGCCCCAACCCAAATTCTCAGTGAAAATCTTGTATATAGTTGATTTCGAAATTCAAAATTTAACTTCAATAAATTCCATTTTCTTTGATGAAACTAAGAACTTTTCAAATGTCAACTTCGCTAGGTCAGTTTCTGACGACCACCTTTCGGTTATCAAATTTAACATAAAGTCACTAACAGCTCCTTGTTTGAACCTCGTTACTGACGAAAATTATAGAACAAATGTTTCGAAACAGTTGACACAATCTAATTAAGGTTAACGTTTTCGACAACAAAAATACACAATAGCTACTGTCACTTATGTTTTCTAGTCTCAAAACGTTCTTTTTTTCCTTTGTACAGAGGGTGTATATTCGCGGTTGTTTTTTTTTGTTGAAAACCGGTTGGAAGAAAAACCTAAGTCAACAATACAACTTACTACTTTAACTTGAACACTTTCATCGGTAAAGAGAAATAAGCTTACTAAATAATAAAACTGGACCTCCATAGAATAAATAATCACTATTTACAACATACTAACATTCAAAACACAATACTCGCTTAGTTTTAAGAAAACGTAATAGTAAACTCATGTAATCGATTTTCATCTGATTTGTATTAACGGCAAAACCTATTTTTTTTTTTTAAAAAATGCAATAGATTTCAAGTAATAGTAGATGGCATAAAATGACTAAAACAAGTCTTAAAAATTAATTCAGAGCATGAAAACTGCGGAATCGGGCGTTGGAAAAGTGGAATAATTTTCAATCCATGCTGGAAGCTTAAAGAGAAAAGCCGCTTTTCCAGGGCGCTAAATTACTTATAGCCTGATCAAAGAAATTCATTTGGACGGTGCTTTATGTCCTTACACCAAAATCACGTGTAGTAAAATGGTTTCTTTTATTACTTACTTACTTTTACATAAAATTTTACATGGTATTGGTTGTCTTTAAAGTTCACTATTACTGTTCCGTTGGATGGACTGTTTAGTTATATATATATATATATATATATATATATATATATATATATATATATATATATATATATATATATATATATATACTTTTGCAAAGCTTTTGAGCCTACAATGTACAAGATTAATGTTTATAACTTAATCGCTCCTCCAACTCTTATTTGAAGACTTAATTCAACAAAAATATTAAATGCGAAAATTGTAAACTTTAAAAAATATCCGGTGAAGTGCAAGTTGAACTTACGCAATTAGTGCTCCGTACGTTGATTGCTTGTGAAATAAAAATACTTGTTATGGAGATATAAAATGATCAGTGACTTCACAAAACACACCCCAAATGAGTTTTCAACAAAGTTTGTTTCCGCTTTTTATTGAAAACTGATAACCTTGAAATTTTTGTTTTTATTTATATACCAGATAAATTATTAAAGGTAATGTTCTCATGATAAGTTTCGTTTAATCTGCACTCTGTGGAGAATATTCCAGAATTTTTTCAAAATTTTTTGATCAGTACTTTTCGAGATAAGGGGGGGACAGCGATGTTTCGTGATTTTTTAAAAATAGTACAAAGAAAAGTGTGCCCAAGTATTACATTATCTATATTTTTGAACTCGTCTTTTTACAAGCTTTCATTTGACTCGATGACCTAGTAAAATTTTTTTTTCACTTCCGATTTCACCCTCCAAAACTAACCGCTTAGGTCAAAATTGAACTTTCAAAACTACACGGCTCTGATGAGACCATCAATTTCTATATTAGTACCAAATTTCAACTTTCTGTTTCAAATAGTTTCGGAGAAAATCGGGTGTGACAAACCGACACAGAAGTGATCTTATAAATATACGGAACACTAAAAACGTTAAAAGAGTTGATTCGGAAACAATCCTGCATAACATTTTTGACATCTGACACATACTTTATATTTTTAAATAAATGAGTGTACTAATTTTCGTACAAATTAATTAAAATATTTTTTTTATTTATAGACAATAACTCTGTGGAATATTACTGCTGACTACAATATACCTCATAGTTACATAATTTTTATTGAAAAGTTTTTTATGTGTTTAGTTTTTAGGTTGTTTTTCACAATGACATAGTATCTGCAGAAAAACTGCTTTACAGTAATTTAATTATTATGTCCCTTACAATACGTAGTTCTATAAGTACTGAATTTGACTTTCTGGTGCCAGAAAATAACTACAAGTCGACATTTTAAATGATAGTTACTGTATGGAAAGAATTTGAACAGAGAGCTTTAAAGATATCTGAACATTTCCTGACATTTCGCAATTTCTTATTGCCTCCAAATTGAGAATAAAGAACAATAACACCAACCAAACCTCTCTAACCTCCTTTCCTCTTTATATATTAAAGTTTAAATAATTGAAAGTAATTAATAATAACACAATTTTCAGATTTTTCGACTAAAGTACGTATAAAACGATGCGTACGAAGGAACCACTCAAACACTCCCCTTCACATCTTTAACACCTTACTTGTTTGACTAGAAATAATTGTGCCTAAACTTTGTTATAATATCGTAGAGAATAAACAGAATTTAGCAAGGCACGTAAAAACACGAAAGCTTTGAATTCAGGCTCAGAACCTCTAAGAAATTTTATTTTTTTTTTGATTGATATGCGACATAATATAATTTCTGTTTTCTATAAAAAAATTTAAAAAGAAATATTTTGTTCTAGAAGACAGACAGACTCTGGGTTTAGAAGGAAAAGAGGCTTTTCCGAGACACTAAATTACTGACAGCCTAACATCAAAGAAATTTTTGAATTCTGTATTGTACTACATTACATGAAAATTGTGTATATATATAAAATTCTGCATTTTATTAGTTTTTTATAAAACTGATCAAGGTTGGGTTTGAATATTTACCTCGGTATGTGGGATATTGATATAACTAACACCTTTAAAATCTTCTTAAATAATTGTAAAAAAAAAACATTATTTTTGTCTACAAAATGAACCACATTTTTTGACTGAAAATATTTTGTATGTTTCGTTGCTAGCAGATATGTTTTGTCCCAAGGATATAGTGTTACAAAATGTAATAATTTTCAATTCAAGCTCGGAGTCTGACAACGAAATCTGCTCTTCCAGCGTACTAAATTACTAACAGCCTGATAAAGCAAATTCATTTGGATTATACTCTATACTCACATGAAAATTGCGAGTAGGTCGAGAAACAGTGAGTTGTATTTGGAAACAATTGTTAAGGTCAAAATCTGTTAAAAATGTTATCAGATATTATTTCTTACTTGAGAAAATCTAAATAAAAAAAAATATTTATAACCTCTGACTCAGTTGCATTACTGCACACATAAAACAAAGTAACAGTACAAAATTTGCATTGTTACAGATACCTTTTAGCCATTGTTCTAAGATTTCTAAGTAAAGTTGAAGCTTATGCCGGGAGCTGAACAATTGGCTTCGGCCTCGGCCAAAAACTGACCTTCAGTCGGACACTAATAGTAACACTGTTATTACAATTCTGTTCCCAATAATTGGGAACATTTTTTCTACAAGCTTGCTATACCATCTTACAACATACAAGTCTTATTTAAAAACATATTTGGAAAAGTAAAATACAAGTAATCAATTACAATTGCTAATTATTGATGAACTTTGATGTTATTGTAATGCATATAAGCAATAATGTAAAAAATTACACATCGGCGCTTAGCAAACAACACCGCCCAAGTCGAAAATTGGTGGTTTTTACATTTGAATGTCATTGGATAGAGCTGCGTATTATGCGTCACATTCTAGACATTTCAACCAATCAGAGGCCAGTATTCAAAAAGCTGCGACAGCGCCCAAGTGGGTTGGCCTTCCAACACCGCACATGTCGTCATTCTGCCATACTATGTTCGAAAGTTACTTTGTGCTCCTTGATTATTATTGTTTTTTCTGAGTTTGGTAGCTAAATTTGTGTAAAAAAGTGTCACTAACGAAGATTAAGAGGTAAGCTATTGATTGCAATATAATACTTCTCGATTTACGTGTATTAATGAACAAAAAATTGAATGAGGTTGTTACCATCTACTTAGGCGGTGTTTACAAAGACTTGTTTTTGACCTAGGCGTTATTCCAAAAGGATGCAGGAACTATTGGTTAAAATGGATGGAGAAGATCTAGGTTCTTTGAGCGATTTGAGTTCAGATGATGAATTAATATGTCAACAATTGCAAGAAGTAGGGCTGATAGTGAACCATCAACGACGTAAACAGAGCTGGAAAGAAGATAAAAGAAGGATAAGACTAAATCAAGCTGTTCCATTAATTTACTAACGAAACACCTCGCATCTTAATATTATATTAGTAGTTAAATATATTTTCTTTTTTATTTTTTAGATTTCAATCAAAATTTAGATCTGGACATCGAAAATATAGACATTAACGATCTACGAATTCTTGAAAAAGTTGGTGAGGACTTCATTGATCTACAACAGCAACCAATCGATTTCATTACAGAGATTATAGAATGTTCTCAGTCTTCTGCCCTGAATGTATCTGCAGACATCGTTACTAAAGTAAATGAAAACATTATTCAAGAACCTGAAGATATTGTGACAAATACAAGTTCTCTTAACTCTAATGCATGCTCTTCTCTTGATACAAACGAAGATATTTTGGTACCTGTAAACCTACAAATGGACGCCATTAAGGATAAAAATATCACCCAATCTATGGAGAGTACTATTGCAAGTAGCCAAAACAATATTTGGAAGTCCAGTACCCATGTGACTTCTTCGCGTTATACATCATCAAAAGTGGCTGTCCTCAGTGATGTTCCCTATCACGGCGATTTGTTAAATAATAAACAACAACCAAACAAGGCAACAAAGGATCCAAGTAAATATCAACGCAACGGAGATAGACGAGACAGGAAGGCAAAAAAGAAAGAAAAATTGTAAGACAAACAAGATGTATTCAAGCCCGCTGGGTCCATGAAACCACCGTTATACTTCTTCGTTTTGTAAGAAATCGAAACTCAGAACATGTGACAGTATAAATGAAGAACAACGCCACCAGTTATTTACGACTTTTTGGAAGAACATGAATTGGGAACAGCAAAGATCATTTATATGTTCTCATGTTACTAGAGTTCCAAAGAAAATTCCAAAAAATCTAGAATCAACAAAAAGAACTGATAGTCGAACTTATGTTTTTACGATTACTAATCAACGTTACCAAGTATGTAAAAAAATATTCTTGGCTACACTTGGCATTAAAGATTGCTTTATCAGATATTGGTTGACGAAAATTGACTGTTCAATGCCTCCATACTCGGCCAGTTCAACAAGCAATCGAAGAGCTCCTAAGAAAACTGAAGGACACGAATATTTAGAGAAGTTCTTACCTGATCTTCCAAAGATGCCGTCGCATTACTGCCGCGCTAATACATCACGAGAATATTTAGAACCAGTTTTCCCGAATACACAGCTATACAATAAATATAAAGAGAATTGCGAGGTAGAGGCCAAAGATTGTGTTGGCCGAAAATTATTTGCCGAAATATTTTTGAAACCCAATTTGAGTCTATTTCATCCGAAGAAGGATCAGTGCGACGTTTGGTGCAGCCATAAGACTGGAAATATTACGGATGAAGAATACGCTCAACATGTAATAAAGAAGGATCGAGCCAGGAAGGAAAAAGATACTGACAAAGGTGATGCGCTATCAGGAGCATGTCATGTGTTCACAGAGGATGTTGAGTCGATTAAATTGGCCCCATATCTTCAAGCTAGTGCCATTTACTACAAAATCAAGCTGTGCGTCCACAATTTTACATTATACAATTTAGCAACCAAGGAAGTTATAAGCTATTGGTTTGATGAAACGAATAGCATGCTTGAAGTCTCAGTTTTTGCTTCATGCTTAGTTAATCATTTGCAGAAGATTTTGAGTCAGAAATTATTGCCAGTCATTTTGGATGCTTTGCTCAGGATCGCAATGCTACCTTGAGCAATGCCCTATTATGATTATCAATAGAAAAAAATATTGTGATTACCCAAAAGTACCTGGAGAAAGGGCATACCCACATGGAATGCGATTCCATACACAGTGCAATTGAGTGTAAACTAAAAGGTAAAGAAATTTACCTCCCGAAACAATACATGGCTATAACAAAGACAACTAGGAGTGATCCCATGCCGTACGAAGCTCGTTATTATAGTACACCTTCTTTACCGACTTTTCTGAAGAATTAGAAAAGGCAGGTAAACCAGCTGTGACAGACTTACGTGTGATAGAAAACCAGCCTAACGGCACGATTTCGTACAAAATTGATTTTGATCATGAACTACAGCCCTTACCGCATCGTCCCACACCAACTAATTGCATCAAACCAATAAACCAACTGTCGAAATTATATACAACTAGAATACCTATTACAAAGCGGCAATATCAATACTTGCAAGATTTAAAAAGTGTGTTACGATCTAGTTGTCATTCATTTTATGACGAACTACCGCATTCCAAACTATGAAGACTACGTAACTAAAAACTAGACTGATTAGTTTTAAAACTATTTTTTGTTGGTTATAGAATACCTTTCTATTTTAATTTCATTATATATTAAAAATTATTTTATTAGTTATAAGTTTTGTTAAACTCTACTAACTAGTTATTAATATAAAAAAAACTATTAAACAACTCAACTAAATAATGTGATTCATAAAATAAAAGTACCTATTTGTAAGTAAAGGGGTACCCTTTACTAAATTCCTAATTGTTCCTACTAATTGTAATAAACAGAAGAGATACTCTATTAATATATCATATATAATGAAAAAACTTTAATTTAAATTGACTTTTATACGTTATTCCCTTGCATTATCTCACACAGACTAAATCTATTATAACTTCACTCTACACAGCTCAAGTCAAAATAAAACGTTAATATTAACCAAACTGTTAAAATGAGTACATTCAATTATTTTTTTGTCCTTAAGTAGAGCACTTATTACTAAATAAAGCTTAAAAACTCTTAAATTTTAAAAAAAATAAACTCCTTTTTCACTCTCCTGTAAAGTTGGTCAAAACGACATGAGCAGTGTTGTTAGCTAAGCGATGACATGAAGGTTACGTGCTGAAGGCAGCGGACGATAATAACACAAAATAATAAAAATAAAATGTTTTGGGGAGCCTCTCTGACAGAAAAAATAATAATAGAAATCAACTGCAAATTGTATCGTATATTACGAGGATGGATTGAAAAGTTTGCGGCCTAGTCAAGAAAACAAAATAAAATACATACAAAAATATTTTTATTTTTCGACATAATCTCCTCTCTCTCCTGCACTTCTTCCACCTATTATCCAAAGCTTCCACACCTATTTGAAAAAAAGATTCTTCAAGATCTTCAAAATACTGGTTAATTGCAGCTTCGACTTCTTCATTTGATGAAAATTTCTGGCCTCCGAGGTGTTTTTTTAGGTTTGGAAACAGATGAAAGTTCAGGTTAGGTACTAAATTAGGAAAATAAGCCGGGTGGGGCAGCAATTCGAAACCATAATCACGAATTTGAGCCATAGACTCAAAAGACCTGTGAACGCGAGCGTTGTCCTGATAGAACAAAACTTTCTTTCTCAGTAATCTCAGTTAATTTCTTGATGTAAACGACGCAAAAGGGTGCAATAATAAGTCGAGTTTATTGTTTCGCCTTTCTGAAGGTATACCTTTAGCATCCTAAAAGACTAACGCCATCACTTTTCCAGCCGACAGAATTGCCTTCACTTTCTTTGGGGTCGGTTCACCAGATTTTTTCCTCTGCTTGGATTGTTGTTTTGACTCTGGAGTATAATGGTGAACCCAGGTTTCGTCCATTATCACAAACCTGTTAAGAAAATCTTGCGGATCAGCCTCAAACATCTCCAGACCGTCGCGAAAAATCATGACTCGAATTCGTTTTTGCTCAAGTGAAAGCAATCTGGGGACCCACCTACCGGAAACCTTAGAAAATCCGAGTTCGTTAGCAATGATGTTTTGTGTTCATTCATACAAGATGCCTATAGTGTCTGCAACCTCCCTGATAGTTAATCTACCGTCTTTCAATATGAGATTACACACTTTCCCGATGTTTTCTTCAGGCGTAACCATCGTGGGCCGGCCGGAGTGAGGGTCATCTTCGATGCTCTCTCGCCCACGTTTAAATTCTGAAACCCTTTTTTTCACAGTGGTATATGACGGAGCAGTAGTATTGTTTTCATATCATCGTGGATCTCCTTTGGTGTTAATCTTTTTTAGTGTTCCGTACGGAACACTTATAAGATCACTTCGGTGTCTGTCTGTCTGTCTGTCTGTCTGTCTGTCACACCCGAATTTCTCGGAAACTATTTGACATAGAAAGGTGAAATTTGCGAATAATATAGGAATTGATGGCCTCATCAGAGCCATGTAGTTTTGAGAATTAAATTTTGACTTAAGGGTTTTGGGGGGTGAAGTCGGAAGTGAAAAAAAAATTTTTTTACTAGATCATCGAGTGTGGTGTCAAATGAAAGCTTGTGAAAACACGAGTAATATATATATATATATATATATATATATATATATATATATATATATATATATATATATATATATATATATATATATAATATTTTACTTGCGCGCACTTTCCTTTGTATTATTTTTAAAAATTGGCGAAAAATCGCTGTCCCGGGCCTTATCTCGAAAAGCACTTATCAAAAAATTTCGAAAAAATTCTCCACGGGGTGTAGATTGAACGAAAATTATCACGAGTGCATTACCTTTAATAATTTATATGGTATATAAAAAAAAACAAAAATTTCAAGGTCATCAGATTTCAGTAAAGATTGGAAACGAACTAGGTTGAAAACTCATTTGGCGTGTGTTTTGTGAAGTCTCTGATCATTTTATACCACCGTAACATAAATTTTCACTTAGGGGGTTCGTTTTGAGGGGTGAAATTGGAAGTGAAAAAAAATTTTTTTTACTAGGTCATCGAGTGTGGTGTCAAATGAAAGCTTGTGAAAACACGAATAAAAAATATATATATAATGTAATACTTGCGCACACTTTTCTTCGTATTACTTTTAAAAAATCGCTGTCCCCTAACTTATCTCGAAAAATACTGATCAAAACATTTTGAAAAAATTCTGGAATATTCTCCACGGGGTATAGATTGAACGAAAATTATCACGAGTGCATTACCTTTAATAATTTCTTTGGTATATAAAAAAAAAAAATTTCAAGGTCACCAGTTTTCAGTAAAGATTGGAAACAAACTTTGTTGAAAACTCATTTGGGGTGTTTTGTGAAGTCATTGATCATTTTATACCACCCTAACAAAAATTTTTATTTTAAAAACAATCAACGTACGGAACACTAATTGTGCAAGTTCAACTTGCACTTGACCGGTTTTTTTAAATAGGTACTTGATGACCGTACGTTATTCAATTTTTTCCATTTTTCCAAAAACGCTACACTTTGTCTCATTAAACTCGTTCTAACCTAAAAATCACAAATTCTACAGCAACAAAATTTTACACTGCGACAACCCAAGAAAATATGAACTAATTAAGGGTACTATAATAAAAATATTATAATTATTTTTTGCTGAGGCCACGAACTTTTCAATCCATCCTCGTATTACCATTTAGGACCAAACACAATATGCTCAGTTAGTTGGGATTCATATGGTATAGCTAATTGGTTATCTTCAATGGGCATTTATCAACTTTTCTTATTACAGCAACTCATGTTTTACAGCTTGGAGACTGCAAATTATAGGGAACACGCAGCTCTTCTTTTTAAGCAATTGCTAATTATGACTCTTTACAGTTCATATTTTATGTGTTAGGTAACATAAATATTATTTTTTACGAAATAAGGATCTGGGTTGTGAAACTACGCATGCCTAAAAGCTATGCATCTCACTTTTTTCATAACATCTCTTTTTTTTAAATAAGCGATTTACGTCTTCGTGAAGCTTTCCTCTCCTGAGTTCATCGACTTCTTTTTCGAGAAATCGAGGTAAGAGAAAAATTCTTCGTTAAAACAGCTGCTCTCCTGGACAAAATCCCAGATACATCCTTCTTGGTGTTGTTCAGTTTGATGTGGTGGAATGCTCTTTTGTCCCAGATTAACAGATTTAATATTAAATATTTTAAAGCATCCTATATATACTACTATATCTCTTTTTTTTCTTTTTTTTATTGGTCTAGCACACGTGCTGCAGGGAAGTCCCTAAAGCGCTCCAGGAGCGGTACGAGTGCGGAAAAAGCGATTCACGTTGTTCTTGAATCGCTGTAAATTGTACTCGGTGGGAAACACAGCGCTGGGCAAATTATTCCAAAGGGATGACGTTCTCCATATAAAAGATTGCTTGAAAAGCGTTATACGCGGAGTAACAAGCTGAACCTCATACGGATGCGAAGCACCAGCGCGACGTGTATTTCTAACATGCACCGCTTTGGGAGGAATTAAGCGGGCTACATCCTCCGAACACTTTCCATGAAAATACTTGTAGAACAGACTCAAGTCGATAACCGTTCTTCGATGTTCCAGCGAATCAAGGCCGCCGGTCAATTCCGGGTCCCCAATCAGACGGACCGCTCTTCTCTGAACAGAATCCAACAAATACAGTGTATGTTTAGGAGCGGAGCCCCAAACGTGGGAGCAGTATTCCATAGTTGGTCGAATTTCGGCTTTGTAAAGAATTAACAGTTGTTGTGGGGTGTAAAGCTTTCTGGTGCTAAATAATATTCCCAACTTTTGAGAAGCTCTCCCTGCTATGCCTGCAACATGTTCATGCCAAGACATATTTGCTCCCAAACTAATGCCCAACAAATTGAGCGACGATGCTAGGGGAATGGAGTGCCCCGACATAACTATGTCGGGTTCAGCAACGTTAACTTTTTTAGAAAAAACTGCCGCTTGGGTTTTTGTAGCGTTAAATTCCACTTGGTTACTGTTACCCCAAGATAAGATTTCTTCCAGGTCTTTGTTAAGTTGAACGACCTCCTGCTGTCTGCGGATATTCGCCTGAGCAGCCGATGTCCGAGCGTTCAAGGTGAATGAAGAGACAAGCGTACTGTCATCTGCAAAGCTATAGATTGGATTCCCGGTCTTTTCCAGCAGATCGTTAATGTAAATGAGAAAGAGAGTAGGAGACAGTATGGAGCCCTGGGGCACACCAGCGTTGATAGTGAGGATGTTAGAAAGAAATCCGTCGACCGCCACTCGTAAAGAACGCTCTCTGAGGAAACATGAGAGCCACAAACAGAACCTTTCAGACATACCATAAGAGCGCAACTTAGCCAACAGTCCATCGTGCCAAACACGGTCGAATGCCTTGGATATGTCAAGAGCAACCGCTCGAGATTCTCCAAAGTGTTCAATTGCGTTGTTCCAAACATGTGTTACATAAGTCAGAAGATCTCCTGTTGATCTATGTTTACGAAAACCATATTGGTGATCGCTAATAATATTGAATCGTTCAAGATATTTTAGAAGATGCTCATTGATAACCTTTTCCATGACTTTCGATATTATTGAAAGCAATGCAACTGGTCGGTAGTTATTTGGCAAGGTCTTCTTACCTTTTTTAGGTATCGGCTGAACCGTGGCACATTTCCAGCAGGACGGAAATATTCCCTTTCTGTAGGATAGGTTAAAAAGTCTACAGAAAACTGGTGTTAGTTCCCTTGCACAGTTTTTGAGAACTATGGCAGGTATTCCGTCAGCGCCAGAAGCCTTCTTGGCGTCTAGCTTCATTAAAATACGCTTTATGATGCGCTGTCTAAAGACAACATCGGGCATCCTTGACTGCAATATGTTAATAGTAGGTGGTGTTTTTCCTTGGAAATCGGCAGTAGAATGTGAAGCAAAGAGTTCAGCCAACAAGTTCGCTCTCTCAACAGGTGTGGTTGCAATGGAACTATCTGGCCATGTGAGTGGTGGTATGGTGGATTTGGTAAAATTTTGACTTTGGCAAATAAATAAATATTCCCTGTATTAAATATAATTTTCATACGTATAATCATAATATATAAAATGTGCAAAATGCGTTTAGCACACATTGTGTCACATTTTCGTGATGTAATCTCAGTAAACTATAAAAAATACAAAAACAATTAAACGGAAGGGTTGTAACGAATTTAATGCTTATATTAAAAAATATAAATAGAAGCATAACTTTTCGATTCTATTTTTATTTTTTTTTGAGGCGTTTGTAGCGTTCCGTATGGAACACTTATGAGATCACTTCTGTGTCCGTCTGTCACATCCGATTTTCTCCGGAACTATTTGATATATGAAGTTGAAATTTGACTCAAATATAGGAATTGATCCAATCAGAGCCATGTAGTTTTGAGAGTTAAATTTTGTCTTAAGGGGTTAGCTTGTAGGGGTAAGTGAATTTTTTTTTCTAAGGTCATAGAGTAGGGCATCAAATAGAAGCTTGTAGGAACACGAATTTAAAAAATATATATATGAAGTAATACTTGGACACAATTTTCTTTGTATTATTTTAAAAAAATCTATGTCCCTCTAACCTGGAATATTCTTCATAAAGTGTAGATCGAGTGAAAATTATCATAAGTGCATTACGTTTGACAATTTATATGAAATAAAAATACTACGTTCCTTGACAATATCGACAAGTTTTCCCGTCATTATGGTGGAGATAAGTATATTTTTAGTACCTCACGTCGTTCCTCTAGAGACAAAATAACTTTATTTTACTTGTTTATAATTAAACAAATATTTAAGTAGTAAATGTTTATTTTACACTTTTATAACTAGTTCTATATTGAGCTAGATTGATTTATTGGCTATTAAGTGGCAAAGACGCTATAACGATTATACATTATTGACTAAGAAAAAAAAAAACGTAAAAATACATATTGACATACATACAGTGACTCACAGCTTAAATGATGCAGTCGCTATAAGAAAAGATTAACTGGTCTCAGTGCCTCTTCATTTATTTGGAAAAAAACAACTTATTGAAACTAAATTAGTAAAGAGTCTTCTAAAAAAGTATGAATTACTTTTTGTCTTAAATATGCCTTACTTAATTAACAATAAATAATTAATCAAATCATATGCAATTTTAACGGCACAGCGTAAATGATGCAAAATAACAACAGGGGTCAAAACTTATCGCATTTTGAAATTTACGAAGGCGGCGTTGCTTTGATTTCTTAGTGCAATTAATTTTTGTTTAGTTTGACATTTTTTCATTCAATAAAACGAAATTGTTTAAGAATGGATCATCGAACTACAATTTCTGAGAGAAATTTAATTATTACTCATTACAGGAATGGATACAGCCAAAGAGACATAGCCAAAATGGTAAATAAATGTCCGTCAACTGTTCAGCATATCATTGAACGTTACCGGAATGAAAATAGAGTCGAGAATAAGTCAAGGTTGGCTCTAAATAAGATCTTCAATGAACGTGAAGAAAGATGGATTTGAAGAGAGGTATCAAATAATCCAAAAAAAAGTGCGTCAAAGTTGTAAGCCGAGGTGGAAAGACAGTTTGGAAAAAGGTGTAACCCCGAAACATTTCGACGGATCTTGCGAAATAATAATTTACATGGTCGAACTGCTAGAAATAAGCCTTTCATTAGCCAAAGAAATAGACGCGTGAGATTGGAATTTGCCAGAGAGCATATCAATAAAGACTTGAACTTCTGGAATTCAGTAATATTTGCTGATGAGACCAAAATAAACTTATTTGGGTCCGATGGAAAAATCTCAGTGCGGAGAAAGCCTAACGAAGAATTAAAATTGAAAAATATGAAAGCTACTGTAAAGCACGGTGGAGGTGGAGTGATGTTATGGGGCTGTATGTCATCTGCAGGAGTAGGTAACATGCATTTCGTCGAAGGGAATATTTACCAATATGTGTACTTGGATATACTAAGGCAGCATCTCGTCGCTAGTGCCCAAAAATTAGATATTGAAAACAATTATCGGTTCTATCACGACAATGATCCACAGCACACGTCATTTCGAGTCCGCAGTTGGTTGCTTTATAACTGTCCAAATGTTATTAAAACACCAGCTCAGTCACCAGACTTAAATGTAATTGAAAATTTGTGGCTGACATTAAAAAATAAAGATAAATAGTGACCCAATATCAAATAAAACTGAATTAAAAGTAAAAATTACTGAAGCATAGAACTCTATTTCCCCGGAGTACACTAGAAAGTTAGTTGAATCAATGTCCAGACGATTACAAGGCGTTATTGATAATAAGGGAGGCCCGACCAAATATTAGCAGGCTTATTTCAAATTCTACAGTTTGTTTTCTCTAAAATTTTGGTATATTGAACTTTGCATCATTTAAGCTGTGACGTTAAAATCGCATATAATTTAATTAATTATTTATTGTTAATTAAGTAAGGCATATTTAAGGCAAAAAGTAATTCATACTTTTTTAGAAGACTCTTTACTAATTTAATTTCAATAAGTTGTTTTTTCCAAATAAATAAAGAGGCACTGAGACCGGTTAGTCTTTTCTTATAGCGACTGCATCATTTAAGCTGTGAGTCACTGTATGTGACATAATACATACTTTTATATTTATTTTAAAATCAATCACCGCACTGAACACTAATTGCGCAAGTCCAACTTGCACCTGGATGATTTTTTTTTAATATTGGAATAAAATTCAGAATATAGTTTTAGAGAATCTATAAGATGGAGTTAGCGATTTTTCATTGCCTCTTATCTTGTTTTTAATATTACCATCAAGCCAATATTTTCTAAACGAGACGTAGATTTTTAATGCAATTTTTAGCATCTCCTTAAGCCCTGAATCTGTGTCTTACGCTTGGAGTGACGCAGACTGCACGGTTAGAACGAAAAATTCAAAACAATATATTTACATGAAGGTATCCTACGTAGACGGTACCGCCACAGTAAACATAAAACATAGTAACGACGTTCAAGAAAATTTTTAGGTCCTGTTTTTTATCACGCATGCGTCCCATATCTTACCCACAACCTGGCTGCCAGCGCGGTCGAGGGTTTCGTTTAGATCTGGATTTCAAGGAGAATCTTTTTATAATGTGCTCTGAAATTCATTATTAATAATTTCCAAACTAGTCAATGACTGGTCTGACGTTATAATTGAAAATAATTATAAAAAAGATGCCAAGAGAAAGTTTTTTTTGTTCGGTGAATGCTTGTAAAAATATATGTGGTATCTCCAAAGGATTTTCTTCAAAAAAGGAATTTGAACATTTCAAAAACTCGCGAGAATCACATCAGCAATATGGCGACAGGTCCGGTGATCATTACAAACTCGAACCCCTTGAGATCAAAGGTGTCGAGTCGGACTGTCGTTACTATGTTTTATGTTTACTGTGGTACCGCGGTACTAATGTTTTCTAAAACCTCTATAGCGACCACACTTTTACGTTATCGCACGACTCGCGTCAGCTGATAATTGGGAAAAGTTAAAACCTGTAATGAAAAGATGGAGTATTGTTATTCAAAAGCATTGTGTGTACCCCTATTGCGATGGATTTTAGAGAAACAAGAAAGATTTTCGACTATTATGATTTTTTAAAATTTAATTATTACCTGTATGCCAACTTTAAACTTTCAAACTCTACATTTATTCACTTTCTATTGTATTATAGAGCTTCAGTTGTTACATATAGATCTCTAAACATAACATACAATGAATTCGACATTAACTACTATTAGTATTTAATGTACTACCCAATAAAATACAATTCTTTTCATTTTTGACTATTAAAGCTCTATTAGTGTACCATTCCGTTATATTTAAATATTTCTATATTCTTTATGCACATTTTTTTAAAAATATTGTCAGTATTAATAAAAGAAAAACCTTGTCCTTGATCTTTATCGTTATGTCCTTTATCTTTGTTATTAAAATCAGGATGATGAGAAATTAATCTCTATTTGAACAAATAATATGGACGGAATCGTGAGAGTATACACTTTCTTATGAAAACGAGATAGACAAGGCGAAATCGAAATTTTCTAATTGAATTTTTTTTCATAACCTTCTCCAGGAGATGCCCCTGAAAGAGGATCAACATGTTGCCGGGCGGTAACCTGGTCCGAATTTGTTTAAACAAATTTTTTTTAAACAAAGTCCAAAAATTGAAATTTTCGCCCCGAAACAAGTTTTTTTAGGTAAAAAAAAACTATATATGCAATTTACCTAAAAAATTTCAATTTTTGGACTTTGTTTAAAAAAAATTTGTTTAAACAAATTCGGACCAGGTTACCGCCCGGCAACATGTTGATCCTCTTTCAGGGGCATCTCCTGGAGAAGGTTATGAAAAAAAATTCAATTAGAAAATTTTTTCCAACGATGGCGCCGATTTCGCCTTGTCTAAGAGCAGTATTTTATTTATGGCTTCCGGTTTACCCGGAGTATCGATTAAACTTGTCTTGAGTGCTCCGTATGGAACAATTATAACATCACTTCGATGTCCGTCTGTCTGTCTGTTTGTCCGTCACACCCGACTTTCTCCGAAACTATTTGACATAGAAAGATGAAATTTGGCGCTAATATAGGAATTGATGGCCTCATCAGAGTCGTGCAGTTTTGAAATTTAATTTTCACTTAAGGGGTCAGTTTTGGGGGGTGAAATAGAAAGTGAAAAAAACATTTTTTTACTAGGTCATCGAGTGGGGTGTCAAATGAAAGCTTGTAAAAACACGAGTTCATAAATATATATAATGTAATACTTGCGCACGCTTCTCTCTGTATTATTATTAAAAAATCGCTGCCCCCCCCCTATCTCGAAAAGTACTGTTCAAAAAATTTTGAAAAAATTCTGGAATATTCTCTATGGGGGAAATATTGAACAAAAATTATGATGAGTGCATTACCTTTAATAATTTATTTGGTATATAAAAAAGAAAATTCAAGATCATCGGTTTTCAGTAAGGCTCGGGAAAAAAACTTTATTGTGATCATTTTATACTTCCGTAACAATTTTTTTTATTTTAAAAGCAATCAACGTACGGAACACTAATTGCGCAAGGCCAACTTGCACTTTATCTGTTATTTTTTGTAATGAAATTTTATATATTGTAGAGTTACTGTTATTACCAATTTCATATCATGGACTATTTTTTTTAACATTTTCGAAGAAAACAATAAATATTTCCTATGATTTTAAAAACAAATCCATTAATAACAAGATTTGTGACTCAAAAAATTTTAAGCCTGTAAGTTTTGCAGCTAGCAAAAGTCTCTTTCGTCCCGCTACTTCTCATCTTCGACACCAGGCTATTGTAACTATAATGACCAAGTTCGTTTCTTATAAATTATTTTTCAACCAGACATTTGCAACCCCACCATCGCAAAATTTTATTTTATAACGTCTTTTTGATTTGAGGATTGGCAATAAAAGAAAAAGCGATTTATATTTACCGTTTGTGCGATTCCATTCGTTCCTCTCTCTCTTTAAGGGCATAGGTATAAGAGGGACGGAAATATGACGCCAATTGTAATAAAAATTACAATTTTTCGCTAGTGGGCACCCTTTTTTACATAATTTTCTGTTGCGTTATGAAAACAATCTCGAATCATTGCGATCAATTTTGTGTTACTTTGTGCGATTTCCAAAAATAATTCAGTTTTTACTTAAAATTTAACATGGCAATATACTGTTGCTCTCGGGGTTGCAAAACCCGAAATCTAAAGGGCCTTAAAATGCACAGGTTTCCCAAAAATGGAAACGTAAGTACAGTAGATTAGCCGTAGCTTTCAAAAGTGTTTTACCAAAGCTAAAGTTTTAATTAAAAAATGCATATTAAAAACATGTTATTTTAAAGGTGTGTTAGGAAGTTGCATCAAAATACACTTGTTTTAGGGTGTTATTTTTTGCACTCGACACGCATTTTATCTCTCCTGATGAAGCTAACAAGGTTAGCGAAACGCGCATCGAATTCAAATATAAAATGTTTGGTGTAGTGGTGATATACACTCAGTAGTGGCATTATGCCAAAGATTCCACGTTCCCAACATAGTGGATATTTATGAAAAAAATCGGAAGCATCCAAAAAAGTCATAGAATTTTGCACGATCATTTTGGGTTACAGCAGGGCAGAAAAAGTGCAAACTTAACATCAAATTATCTTATTACTAGAGTCGTTATTAGAATTTTGAAATAAACCAACTCTTACCATTGAGGTAGCAACAATTGCTTGAGGTTTAGTCAGTGAACTAATTTTTATTATTAATAACTGCACAAGATTTTTTTTCCTGTTACGTTGATAGCATACCCCAGCCTAAAGGTTGGGTCATATACCATCATGTTTGATATTTATTTTTACTCGCTTAGCTCTACGAAAGCACTTCAATTTATTTTAGCTCATACATACATTTTTTAAAGTAATAATTTAATATTTTTATATTTTTAGGTCCTGAGGACAGAAAAAGCTGTAGAAACTGCAAAGTTTGTTCTATTTCTATAAAAAATCTTTCAGAATATAACTGGAACCAAGTTTAAGTCAGAGAATAACTTACGATGTGCGGTCACCAAAATATCTAACTATCAAGACTTCTGGCTTCAAAGCATCAAACGTTTCCCGTCAGTAAAATCTATTATATGAAATGAACAAAAGTAAATAAATACCTTATTTCTATCTATTCTTCTGGTGCAAATGGTGAAACAGATGTTACCTTACGTAAACCTTCATCTGAAGCTTTGTTTTTAAAGCCTGTCTGTCAGCTTAACACATATTTATCGAGGAATATTTTAAGAAGACATTTAAAAACAACTCTATGCTGTAAAATATGTCAAAAACATTGTACTGAACCTCGTAATTAATCAATTAAATAATAAAACATCATTCCTTAAGAAATGTGGATATTTAGAAAAAAGAAATCTTTATCTATTACTTCAGGAAAGTACAAATATTTTAACATTTGTTTTACACAAATTATGTCGCAAAAGTAATTTAAAATCAATTTTAAAAGTAAATAATACACAGAATATAAATAATCTATTTTCTTGTAAGCTACACGACATCGACATGCTTAATATTGCTGTTAGTGAAATTTGTTATTTTCATTTATTAACTTGGTCGAAAAATGTAAATAAAATTTTATAAGGAAAGGATGTGGATCTAGTTAAAATGCTAACAATAAATATTTATCAAACTGAAAGAAAAATTAAGAAATGAAAAATTTAGAAATTTAAATTTAAGATTTTTATTTTAATGAAATAACTATATTGATGTTAATTATCAATGCAATTACTTTATTGTATTTAGAGCTGCAGAAGGCTTCTATAATCCTATTTATTTAACACGTAGGCGGAAAAATTTTTGGTCTTACACATAGCCCTTTTCAAAAAATCCATATGATTTTTAGGAAGTACAAACCTTCAAACGATACGTGTCAAAATTTCATGACATTTCGACGATTAGTTTACAAGTTACAGTGGTTTTAGTGACGCTACTTTTGATATTTTCAAAACAATGGAAAAAATCGAATTTCATGTGTTGATTAAACATTGGTTTTTGATGGAAAAAAATACCGTTTAAGCAAAGTAATGGCTTGATAAGTGTTACGGGGACTCTGCCTCTGGAAAATCACTCATCGTTTACTGGTAGACTGAATTTAAACGCGTTCATACAGACACAAATGATGCTGAACGCTCTAGACGCCCAAATGAGGTGGTTACACCGGAAAAAATCCACAAACTTGTTTTGGATGAACGTAAAGTGAAATTGCGTGAGATAGCTGACACCCTAAAAATATCAAAAGAACGTGTTAGTCATATTTTGCATGAACATTTGGGGTCAGAAAGCTCTGTTCGAAATGGGTACCGTGTTTATTCACAGTGGACCAAAAACAACGTGTTGATGATTCTGAGCGCTGTTTGGACCTGTTTAAGCGCAATAAAAAGGATTTTTTCATGCAATATGTGACAGTGGATGAAAGCTGGATTCACCACTACACACCGGAATCAAATCGGCAGTTAGCTGAATGAACAGCAGCCGGTAAAAGCCGCCTGAAGCGACCAAAGACACAACAGTAGGCTGGAAAGGTTTTGGCCTCTGTATTTGGGGATACGCATGGAATAATTTTCATCGACTATGCTAAGAAAAGAAAAACCATCAATAGCCAATATTATTTAAAGTTATTGGTACGTTTTAAGGCAGAAATCGCAAAGAAACGGCCCCAAATGAACAAGAAAAAAGTGCTCTTTTATCAAGACAATGCACCGTGTCACAAGTCAATGGTTACGATGTCAAAATTGCATGAATTGAAGCTTGAATTGCTTCTTCATCCACCGTATTCTCCAGATTTGGCCCCCAGCGACTATTATCTATTCGCAAACCTCAAGAAAATGCCCGCGGGAAAGAAATTTGGCTCCAATGAAGAAGTTATTGCCAAAACTGAGGCCTATTTTGAAGACAAAGACAAATCCTTCTACAAGAAAGGCGCAGAAATGTTAGAAAAGCGTTGGACTGATTGTATCACTCTTGAAGAAGACTATGTTGATGAATAAAGCCGAATTTTGCAAAAAAAAAAAGTGTTTTAAGTAGCTAGACCAAAAACTTTTCAACCTACGAGTTATATACATATGTTTAAAAGGGTAATTTTATAATTAGTGTATAACAGTATTTATTGAAGCATTTAAAAAAAGTTATATGTTTTTTGTTTGACAAAATTAAAATCAAATGCTAATTAATAGTCAGATTTACAAAAAATATCTAAAAGTCATACCCAGTTTAATTTTATGTAGAATCTAAACCTTTAGCTCTCGAATTAACTTTTGTTTTTGATAATGTAATATTGTGTATTATATTTTTACCAAATAAATGTTGTTAGAGGCAAATTGAATTTTAGAATTCTAGACATTATACGCGTTTATATCAGTGTAGTCGTAATAAAAATAAACTTTTCTGGTCTTATACAGTCTGCCAAGTAAGGACGTGTCCACGATTCATTTTTGGTAGATGCGATTCTAGCGATTTAACAAAAAATCAGTAGAAGGAACCTTTGTCTACGACGCATTTTAGTAGAAGTATCAGTCGATTCCGAACTTTCATCGAAATCACGTAAAATCCAAAATAAGTCACTTGAATGATACATTTCGCGACCGCTAAATATATTAAAAAGTCGGTACCGTTTATGAAGAAGTTGGTAAATCATTTTAACGAGACGAAAAATGTCGCCGACTAGCCAAAACGTGGCTTGGTAGGCAAAGTCACTCTGAGAGTCGAAAACCGAATCGCGTCTTTGTCAAGGAGCGACAAAATTTAAGAAAACCGGGTTTAAATGTGTCCCATTAAACCATTCGACATCTCCGTGCTCATGATGTCACATTTCGAAGCACGTTGGAAAACCCTTTGCTGGGCGAAAATCAGGTCGCGATGTGGCTCGCTAGAGCCCACAAGAGTGGCCCTCACAATCGCCGAACGCCAACCCTATTGAAAACATGTGGTCCCTTATAAAGAGAAAGCTCAGAGGAAAGACTTTACTTTAAATTATAAAAATTTTGATGAAAACTATGGCGCCTCCTTGTCTGCAGGATAACTTCACAAAAAGTAATCCAATGTGCAAAAATGAAAATTAATATTATAAAATAATGTAGTAGTTAAAAATTGTCGAAGGGTTTAAAAAAAAATACGATGTATCAAAGCTTAGTATGCAATTTTCGACCAAAAAATTTATGTTTAATTACACTGGTCAACAAAAAAAAGAAAATTGCTTGTTTCCTGTGATTTTTTTTTTGTTTCTGTCTCAAATTGACGCGTATTTTTTAAATATGGCAACAATTTTCCTCTAACAGCTTTTGTTTTTGAGTTATAGCTAACTACCCTCATTTACTATTTTTACTTAGATTTTCGTTTTTTATTGGACACTAAAATATATTTTGTTGTTTTAGGTATGGCTTCGTCAAGAAGATGTTGTGTGCTTAATCCCGATTGTTTTTGCTACATTTGTGGTGAATATATATTTGCAAAATATCAAAAACCTATATCGGACTTTGTGAAAACTGCGTATCATCAATACTTTAAAATAAAATTGTGTAATCAGGACAAGCCATGGGTTCCTCATATTATATGCCAGAAATGTGTGGTATGTCTACGGTTATGGTCCAGTGGAAAAAGAGATGCAATAATGTTCGTAACACCCATGATTTGGCGAGAACCTCGAAACCATCATGACGATTGCTACTTCTGCGTTGTGAAAATAAACGGAATTAACCCTGGAAATCGAAGTAAGTGGTCATATCCTAACTTATCTTCTGCTGAACGACCTCAATTAAAATCACAAGAGGTACAACCCAGCACATCTAAATCTTCTGATGATCCAAATCTCTGTGAACCCGAACGAAATACATCAAGTGAAGACTCTGATTCAGACTACAAATGTAGCCTTTCACAACCTCAACCATTTAATCAGAAAGAACTAAATGACTTAGTAAGAGATCTGAACTTACCAAAAGAAGCTTCTGAAATTTTAGCATCTCGTTTAAAAGAAAAAAATTTGCTTACTCCGGAAACCAACATTACATTTTATCGTACCCGAGAAAAAAATCTGTTACCGTATTTTTCTCAAGAGAAGGATTTAGTTTTTTGTAACGATGTTGGTGGTATTTTGCAGCAGATGGGATTAAAACAGTACCAACCTAGTGATTGGCGTCTTTTTATAGACAGCAGCAAAAGAAGTTTAAAGTGTGTTTTGCCTCATAACAGTAACAAGTACGGATCTATACCTATTGCACATTCGACGACTTTAAAAGAAGAATACGTAAATGTTTCTAAGGTTATGGAAAAAATTAAGTATCAAGACCACAAATGGGTCATTTGTGTTGATCTGAAAATGGTTAACTTTCTTTTAGGTCAACAAGGGGGGTACACAAAGTTCCCTTGTTTCATGTGTCTCTGGGATAGTCGTGACAAACAACACCATTGGTCACAAAAAGTTTGGCCAGTGCGGGAAGAGCTAAAAGTTGGTACAAAAAATGTTATAAACGTGCCTTTAGTTAGCCTAGACCGCATCATACTTCCACCACTTCATATTAAACTCAGCATAATGAAACAGTTTGTGAAGGCGCTTGACAAAAGTGACGAATGTTTTAATTTTCTTTCACGCAAGTTTCCAGGATTAAGTTCAGAAAAATTGAAAGCTGGTATTTTTGATGGGCCACAGATTAGGCAACTCGTGAAAGATCCTAATTTTGTCAAATCAATGACTGAAGTCGAATCCAAAGCTTGGAATTCATTTGTTTTGGTTATGAGTAGCTTCCTAGGCAAAAAGAAATCTGACGACCATGTCGAGCTTGTTGAGTGCATGCTATCGAACTTGCAAGAGCTAGGGTGCAACATGAGCATAAAAATCCACTTCCTGCACTCGCATTAAGACCGATTTCCACAAAATCTGGGTGATTTTAGTGAGGAGCAGGGTGAAAGATTTCATCAGGATCTTCGGACAATGGAAGAGCGTTATCAGGGGCGGTGGGACTCACATATGATGGCAGACTACTGCTGGAGTTTGCAACGAGATCTACCTAAAGTCGTTCATTCAAGGAAATCTTATAAAATATCATTTGCTAGTGTTCAATAGAAATTTTGTTAACATAATGTATTATTTTTTTGTATTTTTTTGGCAAAATAATAAAACTGTATATTTCAAAAGGTAAAACTGTTAGCAATCTCCCAGTATTTTTTTCATAGTCAGGGCCATAGAAATACCCAACAACAGAAAAAAAAATAAAGGAAACAAGACTCGTGTTGACCAGTGTTATTCATAAAAAATTGTCTATTAGAAAAATTTTGACATTTGAAAAAAAGTAATTATTAAAATTTAAAAAAATGACTGAGTAATATATAAGGCAGTGTCTGAAAACTGGTATTGGTCCCAATTCGGTTTCAAGTCACATTTAACGTTATTGCTTTGTCATGGAATGGAATTTTATTAACATTTTTTTTAATAATTCTTAGAAGTATAGAGAATAAAAATCCGTTAAAAAATTATCATTATCATCATCATCAGCTTATAATAGCCACTGCTGGAGGAAAGCATCCCTCAAGTCTTGCCACTTTGTTCTGTTCTGGGCCGCTTGTACCCAATTTCCAGCCACCCTTTTCAAATCATCAGTCCACCGACTTCGTGGTCTACCTGTACTTCGATTGGCTTTGGAACTTGGTCACCACTCTATGATTATCTTTATCCATCGTCCAAACTAAAAACATACCCAGCCCAACTTAGTTGGGAATGTGGAATCTTTGGCACAATGATACTACTCAGTATATATCACCACTACACCAAACACTTTATTTTTGCACTCGACGCGCGTTTCGCTAACCATGTTAGCTTCATCAGGAGCGATGATTGAGCTAACATGGTTAGCGTTAGTTCCATTTAATACATAAAATGAATTTGACTGCGTCTTGTACCCCCTTTCTCTTCCCGATAATGTGATTTGGGATGTGATCTCTAAGAGTAACGCCTAACATTGACCATCTTTCGTTGCATGCCACATATTTTATTGATGTTTTTCTTCGTCATTGTGAGACTATCGGCTCCGTACGTAAGAACGGGGAGTATGCAGTATACATCTACCAAATATTTTTCTTTTTAAATACATAGAAAAGTCAGATTTGAATACGTAGGCTAGTTTACCATATGCAGCCCAGAAGAAACCGATTCGCGGCTGAATTTGTTTGGTTATCGCGTCCTATGCCGATTTCATGTCTCAGGTATTTATATTGGTACCCTTGCTCTATCTCTACGTTATTCAGTTTTATAGTGTCGCTTAATACAAGATTTCTCATAAACTGGGTCTTGGATAGATTGCTTTTTAGACCAACTTTTCCTGAAGCTTCCTGAAGCATGTGTAGGATAGTTTGTGCTTCTTGTATTTTGTCTGTTATTAAGACAATGTCGTCGGCGAAAGAGAGGTAACTTAATTTTTCATCGTCAATGTTAAGTCCCATTCTTTTCCAGTTTATTGATTTTAGAATACTTTCTAGAAGTGTTACAAAAAGCTTGGGTGAAAGCGTATCACCCTGCTGCATTCCTCTTTCGATTCGAAATTTGCTGGTCGAGTGATTAGTTTGTGTTTTAACATGGCATTTTCATATATGTATCTAATTACATTGGAATATCGACGATCAATACGACACTCAGCAAGCACTTCCAAAAGTCTCTGCTGATTTACAGAATCAAAAGCCTTTTCGAAGTCCAGAAATATGAGTACAAGAGACTTATTATATTTTATACATTTTTCAATGAGGATTTTAACTGTAAACAGATGGTCGTTTGTTCCATACCCTGAGCGGAAACCTGCCTCTTCTTTTGAAGGGAAAAACTTTATTTGCTAAAGGTTTAGTAAGTATTTTCATGAATAACTTGTACACATGGCTCAGAAGGCTAATGGGTCGATAGTTTGTAAGGTCTGAAGTATCTCCTTTTTTATGCATGATGACAATAGTTGCATTATTCTATTGCGATGGAGTTATTCCTTCCAGGAAGCATTTATTGAATAACATTTTAAGTAATTTGATAATTTGTTGTCCTCCTTGTTTGATTGCCTCTACTATAATATTTGATGATGATTTCTTCTTCTGTGATGTTCGGGATATTCTCCAACTCCTGATTTAGGACCTTCGATATTTTGATTTCTGTTCTTTTATCTTGTAAGGTATATAATTGTTGATAAAATAATTCGATAATCTCTAAAATGTCTCTTCTGTTTGTTATACATTACCATGCATGTCCTTAATCTTGCATATGTCTTTCCTTCCCATTGTGTTCTTCTTTCTCAATATTGTTAAGCTTTTATTCTGTTTTGCAATGTTTTTAATTTCCTCTGCATTTTCTTGTCTTTTCTCTTTTCTAATTTCCCTTGATATCTCTCTGTTTATAGTTTTGTATTCACCTGTAGTCTTATCTACCATTTCTCTCCTTTGCTTCGTTAGCTGTTTTACTCTTTGATTTAGTTTCTGTTTGTTTTTTTGTTTTGGGCAAGTTTTGTCAATGGCATTTTCTATACTATTTTTGATGTTTTCAAATATGTCATCAACTGCTGTATCTTCATTGTGTTCCAAGGAGCTTGCAATCTCTATAGGAGTCCACATCCTCCGGGGTTGTCTATTTCTTTTGGTTTCTTTTAAAAATCATATTGTTTCTTTCCTGTTTAACGTTAATACACACTTTTGCTCTCACAATGCGATGATAACTCCCAACTAAACATCTATTTAGGACACTTACGTCTTTGATAATATCTTTCCTGTTATTGATTATAAAATGCATGCATTTTTTGTTTTACTGTCTAGGGTAGACCATGTCCATTTTCTGTTTTTGTTCTTTTTAAAGAAGATGTTTATTACATATAAATCATTTTGATGTAGACGTTTGTTTTCGATCCGACGACCCATCTGACTGCGCCAGGGAGGTTTCCGATGTTATTTTGGCCGGTATGGAGGCTTACATCCCTCTTTCGAAGAAATGCCCTTCCGACGGCAAGCCTTAGTTTGACCGAAAACGCAAAGAAGCTATTGCTTCTAAACATCTTGCCTACCGACAATGGCGTGAAAATCCATAAACTGCAACACCTTTATTCGTACCAGGAACAGATGCAAAGAAACCAAGGAGGTACACAATCAACGAATTAGAAACAAACTTTTCGCTTGCCCCAACAATTTCAGGTCCTTTTGGTCAGTCGCTAAGGCAGTTAGTCAAAATTTCACCAAATCCACCATACCACCACTCACACGGCCAGATAATTCTATTGCAATGACACCTGTTGAGAAAGCGAACTTGTTGGCTGAACTCTTTGCTTCACATTCTACTGCCGATTTCCAAGGAAAAACACCACCTACCGATAGTGCAGTCAAAGATGCGCGATATTGTCTTCAGACAGCGTATCATAAAACGTATTTTAATGAAGCTAGACACCAAAAAAGCTTCTGGCGCTGACGGAATACCTGCCATAGTTCTCAAAAACTGTCCGAGGGAACTAACATCAGTTTTCTGTAGACTTTCCTACAGAAAGGGAATATTTCCTTCCTGCTGGAAATGTGCCACAATTCAGCCGATACCTAAAAAGGCAAGAAGATCTTGCCAAATAACTACCACACTGCTTTCAATAATATCGAAAGTCATGGAAAAGGCTATCAATCAGCATCTTCTAAAATATCTTGAAGGATTCAACATTATTAGCGATCATCAATATGGCTTTCGTAAAAACAGATCAACAGGAGATCTTCCGACTTACGTAACACACGTTCGGAACAACGCAATTAAACACTTTGGAGAATCTTAAGCGGTTGCTCTTGACATATCCAAGGCTACGCTCTTATGGTATATCTGAAAAGTTCTGTTTGTGGCTCTCATGTTTCCTCAGAGAGCGTTCTTTACTAGTGGCAGTCGACGGATTTCTCTCTAACACCTTCACTATCAACGCCGCCGGTGTACCTCAAGGCTCCATACCGTCTCCTACTCTCTTTCTCATCTACATTAACGATCTGCTGGAAAAGACCGAAAATTCAATCTACAGCTTTGCAGATGACAGTACGCTTATCTCTTCATTCACTTTAAACGCTCGGACATCGGCTACTCAGACGAAAATCCGCAGACAGCAGGAAGTCATTCAACTTAAGAAAGACCTGGAAGAAATTCTATCTTGAGGTGACAGTAACCAAGTGGAATTTAACGCTACAAAAACCCAGGCGGCAGTTTTTTCTAAAAAAGTTAACGTTGCTGAACCCAGGGACTTCCCTGCAGCACGTATGCTAGACCCATAAAAAAAAAGAAAATCTATTAGTGTCCTTCCTCTTTCGTTTCGATCTCCTAGTCCATGACGACCTATTGCAGTTTCCTCTTCGTCCTCTCTGCTTCCAATTCTGACATTGAAGTCAACGATCGATCAACATCGTGAAATGCGTTTTCCGTCTTGTAGAACAGTGGAAAGTAGTGTTTCTACTTCATTCTCTGAGTGGGTGCTCATTGGTGCATAGGCCTGAACAATTTTTAGAGAGTATCTTTGATTTAGTTGGATTATCAGATATATGACTCTCCGACTAACACTCTTGATTTCTATAATTTGGTTAACATGTTTCTTATTTACCAAGAAGCCGACTCCTCTAATCAACGTTTCTTCACCTGCATAATATAGACAATATCCGAAGTTCAATATGATTTAGCCCTCTTCAGTTCTACGGACTTCGCTTAGCCCTATTATATCCCATTTAATGTTTTTAAGTTTCTCTTCCAATTCTATTAGCTTTTCATCTGTTGGCAGAAATCTTACATTATATGTTGCTATATAAAGTGGCTGAAATATGCAATTGTCAGATCTTTTGTTGTTTGGTGGTAAATTTAACGAGTTTTTGCCTAGAATCCATGAGGCGTACCTTTTTCAAGGTGTAGGAATCGAATAAGCCACCTACGTAAGGTACCTTTCCAGAACTCTTCATATTCAGTAGGGGTTTTTAGCCATAGTTCGCCACGTTGGCCAAACGGTTTGGCGAATAGGTAGGTATGTAGAGATAGGATTCTTAGGTGGTTTTGGGCGGGAATGGTAAAAAAAGGACATGATTTCCTCCCAGAATCTGGATGTGGGAGAAAATTATGGCTTCGCATGAGGCAGGGTCGCTTCCCTAGAGTAGACATGTGTTCTACCAGGATCGTAAAAGAGTGTTTACCTGCTACCTAAAAAAAAAACCGAATTTTTCAAAATTCGAGGTATATGTAACCCCTTAAGTGGCTTTGTTCATGTTGTCGTGTATTGCGTCACTAGAATTAATAGCTCACGTAGGTCATAGCCAAACTAATTAGTTCTTATATTAAACTACTTAATTATTTGACAAAATACCAGATACATATAAACAACAAAATTAATATTTTTACTACAAAATATAAAGACAACTTTTCTCTCGCATTAACCGATATTTTAAAATAAAATGCAAAAAAAAAATTAGATCTAAATTACTTTACTGCTCGACTATTTGAACCCATATCTGCATTATATCTGCATCGGTGCATGCAACGTAAAGAATTTTCCAACTTCAAAATATGCTATAATTTCATTTCTATTATTGGTTTGCTCAGTAATTTTGGAGTTTTCCGTGTGGCAATGTCCACACGAATAATAATATTTTCCCTCATATTTTGTGCGTGCAGACTAACAGGCAGACACGTTCGCAATTATTTTCATGTGCATGAGAACATTATTATAACTACAACTTACGGTATTTTTCCTGTAGTCACGTAGACGTAGTACTGACTAATAATTACTTACTATTCGCTTGATTTCATGTGATAAGCCATCAAAAAAAGAAAGTAAACATATCTTTAATTAATCCAATACTGTATTTTACATAGTATCAGGGAGTTCTAGCATTTTTCGTTTCCATTACTTTTAGTAGGTCATTTACTGATAAGCTATTAATGCTGCTAATTTAATATTTAAAATTGCATACAAAATTATAGGTTAATTTTGTAACGTGATAAGGGTAGTAATGTTTTAATTAAATTAATAACTAGTTTAATAAACTTCACGGACATACCCTAAACAGAATTTTTAGTCATTAAGGTAACTAAGAGGAAGAAGGTTTTAAAATTATCAGTAAAATTCTAATTTTCTCGGTACGGTACCAGAAAACGGGAAAAACCGCAAATTACCGATTTTTGTACTAATTCTTTAATCATTTTTTTTATGGAAGTTGTTGAGGGTGTATGCACTAGGGTGGTCACAAGGTATAGGGGAAAAAAAAAAATTTACATCTTAATGCCGGCGGGACCCCCCTAAAAATTTTCCATTTGTCTAAAAAATACGATTTGCACAGTTTTAACTCAGTTAGATAACGTTAATCCGTGCCTTATCGATGTTAAAGCTGTAAAATTCGATTTTTTTTGCCAAAAAATCGTGATTTTTTCCTCATAAAATGAAAACCATCCGTCGTAAAAACCTGACTCTTATTTCATTTCATAGAAAATGTTGTCTTAAACTTTTATTCCTACCACTTTTTTGCTAAAACTTTTATATTCATCATCCAAGACCTTACATGATTCGAATCCTCAAATTCGACCTCAGCTTGAAAATAGTATGCGAATTACTCAGCATTTCAGCAGTGGGGGGCAGTTGAGAAAATCCAGGCAATGTACTTTGATACTACTGCAATAAATCCTGACCACCTCAGAGGAACCTGCGTTTTGCTAGAGCAATTATTAGAGAAAAATCTTCTATATTTAGCATGTCGCCACCATATTTTTGAAGTTATTCTCAGATCAGTTTTTGATTTAAAAATGGACACAACCATTGGCCCTTAGCCCGATATTTTTAAAAAGTTTCATATTGGGTGGTCGAAACTAGACAAGACGAAATACAGAACTGCTATTGAAGAAAAAAATATTAGATATAAAACAGATAATTCACACAAAATATCAAGTTTTCTTATCGAACAATTAACAAATCAATAGCCAAGAGATAATTATAAAGAGTTTATCCAACTCTGTGTAATTTTTTTAGGACGTACTCTTCCAAAGGACATTTTTTTTAAGTACCTGGTGCAATTATTCACTCCAGATGGATGCCAAAGGCAATTTATTCTCCCAAAATATATGTTTTTAGGGATCAATTTTCATTGAATTGATTTAGAAAAAAAAAAGGAATCACAGACATTTGTTTATTTATAATCAATATTTATGTAAAAGCGTAATTAAACGCCCCCAAACCCACTTTGGCTCCTAACCAAGACCTACAATTGTTAAAATTTTTTGTGAAATACAGACAAATTGATAAAGAACTTGCAGACAAGGCACTGTTTAAAATGAAAAATCATGTGTGGTATCTCAATTCGGAGCTAGTCGCATTTTCACTTTTTGATGAAACTTTAGAAAAAAATTTCAAAACAAGCATGGCTGCTAAATGTCTAAAATGAATTTCTATTGAAGAAAAAGTTACGATGAAGGGATGGAAAAGCAAGGCTCAATCTCGAACAAGTGGATGAATTATTAGACAAAAAAACTGATTATTTTGTTTCTCATCAAACTCCAAATTTTTTCAAGAGATTTGAAATTGATACAAACTTTTTAAATACTGGTCTCGATGAATGGTGTGACAATTCACACCATCTAAAAACTAACAAAATAGTAAACAGTTTTAAGGTTGTCAATGACACATTTGAAAGAGGTGTAAAATTAATTCAAGAGTTCAATTCCTGTTTGAGGAAAGATGACGAACAACGGCAGTTTCTGTTACAAGTTGTATCTGAATGTAGGAAAATTTTTCCTGACTCTTTCAAAGGCCATCTTATCTAAGCCGTTACCACCTTGATCTGATAATAAATTGTAAATGTAAATAATAATAATAATAACAACTTCTTTCCTTTATATTGCTTCCTTTTTTATAACTAAATTTTAAATAATAAAATGCATTTGAACATTATTTCTTCTCATTTTTATACCTTTTTGCTTTTCTTTTCTCCTAAATCCCCAATTTTCAATTTGGATTTTGCTCTATTTGCTTTTGAAAATAGTTTTAACTAAACCCTTTTTAGTGTTCCGTACGGAACCCTTATAAGATCCCTTCCGTGTCTGTCTGTCCGTCTGTCACACCCGATTTTCTCCGTAACTATTTGACAAAGAAAGTTGAAATTTGGCGTTAATATAGGAATTGACGGCCTCATCAGGGCCGTGTAGTTTTGAAAGTTAAATTTTGAATTAAGGGGTGGGGGGTGAAATCGGAAGTGAAAAAAAAAATATTTTACCAGGTGATCGAGTAGGGTGTCAAATGAAAGCTTGTAAAAAGACGAGTTCAAAAATATATATAATGTGTACAATTCTCTTTGTATTATTTTTAAAAAAGTGCGAAAAATCGCTGCCCCCCTTATCTCGAAAAGTATTTATCAAAAAATCTTTAAAAAATTTCGGAATATTCTCTACAGGGTGTAGATTGAACGAAAATTATCACGAGTGCATTAACTTTAATAATTTTTCTAGTACATAAAAAAAAAAAAAAAAAAAATTTCAAGGTCATCAGTTTTCCCTAAAGATCGGAAAAAAACTTTGTTGAAAACTTATTTGGGATATTTTTGTGAAGTCTAATCTCTGCGGTTCCTATTTGCCATCTTCTTCGATCATCCCAATCGCCAGGTTCCACATTTCATTCAGACATTGTTCTTTGGATTCCACTCACCCACGTTATTTTCGGTCTTCCCTTCTTCCTTCGTTCTAACGGTGTTCATTGTAGTATTTGTTTCGGAGTTCTCTCATCGCCCATGCGTTGAATGTGGCCATACCAGCAAAGTTGTCTTTGTTTTACATCTTCTACTATTGCTTTATCAACGTCCATAATATTTTTTATTCGTTCGTTTCGGACTCTATCCAAACGTAAAATACCAGCCAATCGTCGTAAAAAATACATTTCAATTATACTTAGCTTATTTTCTGTTGCAAAGTTCATTTGCCACACTTCACATCCATATAGCACAACACTTTTAAAACCCGAGTTGTATATTTGCTTTTTTTCTTGATTTCGATATACGTTTATCCCATAAGATTGAATTAAAGGCAACTGTAACTCTCTTTCCTTTTAAAATTCTTGTTTCAATCTCTTTTTCTGTTCTCCCTGAGTTAGTTATTTTAGTTCCTAGGTAGGTGTATTCCTCACATGATTTTATAACTTTCCCGTCATTTAATATCAGATCTTCTGAAGGTCCTCCTGAATATTTTGTACTTCCGTAACAAAAATTTTTAGTTCAAAAGCAATCAACGTACAGAAAATTAATTGCGCCAGTTCAACTTGCACTTGACCGGTTATTTATATACATATTGAAAAAATGAATAAAGTAAAATCTAGAAAGCCGATGTAATTGTATCATGCAATGTTTTTAGACATTTTTATAAAAAATCAATTTTCATAAAAAGTCAAAACTTCAACCTTGATGATACACGGGTTAACGTTATCCAATTGAGCTGAAACTTTACTTGTCTCATTTTTTAATCAATTGGCAACTTTTAGGAGGGTCCCCCAAAAAAATTCCAACATTGATTTTTTGTGACCATCCTAGTATGCTCACTTCCCCATTTTATCTAGTTTTTCTATGCTTATTTACTTAACAGAGTTCATACAGTCTGCCAAGTAAGAACGTGTCCGCGATAATTCATTTTTAGTAGATGCGATGCTAGCGTTTCAACAAAAAATTGGTAGAGCTAACCTTTGTCCGAACTTTCGTCGAAATCATGTAAAATCCAAAATGAGTCACTTATCTGAGCGTCGGTTTCTTTGTTCCTATCCAAAGGGGCCTAAAATGACACATTGCGCGGCCGCTAAATATATTAAAAAGTCGGTATCATTTGTGAAGAAATGTTTTCTCGTTTTAACGAGACGAAAAATGTCGACAATTTGCCAAAACGTGGCTCGTTAGACAAAGTCACTCCGAAAGTCGAAAAACGAGTCGTGTCTTTATTTTCACATGACCCGAAATTGACGCTGCATCAAGGAGCGGCAAAATTAAGATAATCGGGTTTGAATGTGCCCCATGAGATCATTCGACAACATCTTCGTGCTCATGATGTCAAAATCCGAAGCATGTTGAAGAAACCTCTGCTAGGTGAAAATCACGTCACGAAGCGGCGTGCTTGGGCCCACGATCAGTTATTATAGTGGCCCTCACAATCGCCAGACGCAAACACTATTGAATCCCTTGTAAACAGAAAGTTCAGAGCAAAGACTTCAAGGACTTTGAGTCAATTGTCTCGCGAGATTCGAAAAATTTAGAGATCATTGCCGCGCGAGTATGCAGAAAATCCTGTCGACAGCATGACTGGAAGATGCCAGGCGATTATTGATGAAGGAAGCGATTAGACAACCAACTAATATAATTGCGCTGTTGTTAGCGCACCAAAGAATACATTAGTGGCAAGAAATTGGCATTTTTTCAAGAATACGAGCGGTCACGTTCTTACTTGACAGACTATTAAACCCCGATTACCATTTGAAAATTTGTCGATCTTTCCTCGACACAAGTTTGCTGTTAGCATCCACAATAATCCAGAATAAATACCGAAAATTAATTATAAACTAAAATTTTACTGATAAAACAATGTTGCTGTTTCACTCAAGAAGAGTATTAAAACCGACTATGAAACAGAGATTTGATTTAAATAAACAAACCTCGAGTATTACTTTAATAAACAACTGTGAATATGGTCTTAAATCCCTTTATAACATGCACTAACTGCCTCTTTTAGCATCCTTAAAACGTTTTCAATTTGACAGTTTGTAGTTTAAATTGACAAGTGAGAGTATTTTAGGTTATATTATTAGCGTTTATCATTATGGCTTTCCTAAACAATTATCAATAGCAGATTTCTTATCTCACACATCTCTGTATTAACGCAGTTGAGCAATATGGTGCTACAAAAGCCAGACAGACAGTCTTATCGGCACATTTAACATTATGAAGGACACTTTTAATTCATCCATTAATTAAAGAATACTATATTCTTGTTAGACTTTATAGATGATCCGCAATTCATCAAAAACGTTTAATCTTTAGAATATTGAACAAAAGTTGGTGACTTCAAACGTGACTTTTATAAATAATCTCATAGGAAGCGGTCGATTAATATAATTCTGTGGTTCCTCCTAGAGCTGTGTATACTGGGATACACTAAGATACGAGGGTTATGTAAGAAATAAGGTTCCCAACGCTGTAAACTCGCCGCGCGAGATGCTAGGCGAAATCCGGCAACACCGCCATGTGCGCTGATTCCCCCACTCTAGATCCCGCCTTGGTAGAACTCGCTGCGACGTTCAGTGCCGGCCTGACAGCCATCCGCGATGGAACCCCCAATCGCCGTCACCGCCAGGTGCGAAGTTCGTGCGGTAATCCGATTTTTCCACGCTAAAAAGTTACCACCGGTTGATATTCATAGGCAGTTGTGTGAAGTTTATGAGGAAGCTTATATCAGCGTTCAACACGTCCGCAAATGGTGTAGGGAGTTCTCCGAAGGACGCACAGACATCCACGATGAGTAAAGAAGCGGAAGGCCATCGATCCCCGACGTAGTTGTGTCGAAGATTGAGCGAATTCTGCTCGAGGATAGGAGGATAACGATTCGGGAACTGGCTGCCCGGGTTCCTGAGGTTTGTGAAAAAACAATTCACACGATTTTGACTGAAAGGTTACGTTATCACAAGGTGTGTGCGCGGTGGGTCCCGCACATGCTTTCAGAAACCCACAAAGCCGATCGCGTCAAGTGTGCCCAGGAGTTTCTTCGAGAATGCGTCGAGAATACCGAAGATTTCTTAGACTCCATTGTTACCGGGGATGAAACGTGGTGTCATTACGTCACCCCGGAAACAAAACAACAATCGCGACAATGGCGCCATACCGGATCGCCTAAACCGAAGAAGTTCAAGCAGACGCTGTCCGCAGGGAAAGTTATGGTTACGGTCTTTTGGGACCGTAAGGGTGTCCTGCTTGTTGAGTTTATGCCTCGAGGGATCACAATAAATTCGGAAAATTATTGTGAGACTTTGAAAAAACTCGGAAGAGCCATCCAAAATCGCCGGAGAGGAAGACTGACAAAAGGCGTTAGACTGCACTACGACAATGCGCGCCCGCACGTCTCTCGCTAAACCAAGGATTTAATCGACAATTTTGGCTGGGATCTCGTTGAACATGCTCCCTACAGCCCTGATCTTGCACCGAGTGACTTCCACTTGTTTCCAAAATTAAAGCAACACTTGGGTGGACAACGTTTCGAGACTGATGAAGAAGTGCAGGAAGCGGTCACCAAATTCCTCCACGGACTGGCGGCGGACTTCTTTGAAGCGGGATTGTTGAAAAATAGCTAAGAAATTAAGCTCTCCAATGATGTATTTTTCAGTTCAAATAAAAAATGCCTTACACCTGAAAAAAATGTGGGAACCTTATTTTTTACACGACCCTCGTAATATGTTTCTGTAACGTTCAGCTCTCAGCATTCCTCAAACCGCTCTTCAAAAACTTCAGCCCTTTGGAATGAGCTTCTCAAGACTCTTTCTCACTAATTACAAACTGTAGAGATTCAAGACAAACGTGAATCGCTACAGCTGCGTACACATTACTCTTAGAGTAACTAAAAAATATATTAGCAGCATGGATGGTATACCCTTACAAACCCCGAAAACAAAAAAAAGTTTTTCAATAAACGGCTTAATTACTGACTGACCTTAAGTTAAATACTCATAGAGTAGACTGAAATCACCAGCTGTTCTTCGATATTCTAAAGAATTAATATTGCTGATGAGTTCTGAGTCTCGAATCAGGCGAAGTGCTTTCTTCTGAATAGAATCTAACAAATGCTCGTATGTATATTTGAGAACAGCGCGTCAAACCTAGGAGTAGTATTCCATCGTTAAGCCTTGTATCAAATTAGGTTGTACTTGAAAAGCTCACTTTGGTATGCATGCAACATGTTCATGTTCATATATTTGTTCGCCAATTAACGCCTGGTAAGTCAATGACGATACTAAGAGAATGGAGTGTGCCGATATAACTATATTGGGTACAACAACCTTAACTTTTTTTAGGAAAAAGTGCCACCTAGATTTTTCCAACCACTTGATTACCATCACCAAAAATAAATATATAAGTCTTTGTTAAGTTGAACAACATCCTGTTACCTGAGGATATTTGTTCAAGTGGATGATATTCGGGTGTTTAAGGTAAATGAAAAATATGTGTACAATCATCGGCAAAGGTGTAGATTGAACTCCTGATCCTTTCCAGCAGATCGTTAATGTAAAGGAGAAGAGAGTTTGGAGCTTTAGGGCACACCTGCGTTAATAGTAACGGTACTAGAAAGAAACCTGCAAGCATAAGAGCTATAGACAAAAACTTTCAAACATACCATAAGAGTATAGCTTACTTAGTCATTCCAAACACTTGCCTTGGATATATCAAGTGTCAAGCTTGAGATCCTTCAAAATGATCAATTCATGTACAAGGTGTCCCATAAAAGGGCATAATTTTAATGTATTCTTAGTGAATAAAAACTAATATATTTATAGGAAATTTTTTTTTCATATATCGAAATACAAATTGCTACCATTTCTTGCTGGATATTTCCTTTTAATTGTTCAAGAAAGGAAGGAAGTTACTACCATTTTTAGTTTTGAGATACGTCCACAAGAAAAATCCACCTGTGTCAGCTCGGGGCTACCGGGAAGCCAACTTATATCATTTCTTTGAAAATTCAATTTCTCGAAAGACTGACAAAGACGAGTTTGAGGAATGTGATATCGCCTTATCCTGCTAAAACCAGCTTTTCTAGTTAGAACCAACAACATTTTGTGAAGGAGATTTGAAAAAGTTTTCATTCACCTTCACATGTAACCTCAAATCAACAGTTACTGTTGTTGTTGCGGGCTCTATCATCCTCAAAGAAGTAAGAATTGGTTATTTCATGTGCTAACATTCGGACCTAGCCATTAGTCCAAGAAAATGTTAAAGCTTTTGATATCCTAGTTTTGGATTTGTTAGACTGCAATTCTTGAACGTACTTCATGTTTGCATCGCTTCTCGAAATTCCGAGTAGCTCTATTTGAGGTTTACTTTAAGTCTAGCCACTCTTTTTAAACTTTTGCGTTCACTTGTTAATTAGTTAAGCACTCACGCACGCTGTGTAAATATAAAAAAAAATTCGCCGTGTCAAAATCGCACAATTGTTGTTTCTGTAAAATTTGCACACAAAAATTAGGCTTCGCTCCAATAAAACGCTCTGTGTATTCATATCTTGCTTATCCCAAACGTTGCATTTGCGAAATGAGCTGAACTGAACTTTTTTATGGAACATGCTGTATTTCGTTGTTAAATTTGAATCCATAAGCGCCATACCGAAATTATTTATTGTTTGGTTTATATTTTTTTATTGTAAATACAAACGAATAGAAAAACAATGCACCAAAGTGTTCTACAATTTAAAATAACAAGATCTAATTTTTATTTTACTAAAACCAGATATATCAGCTTGACCACCCGTAACAATATCAATCTATTCATCCAAGTACGACATTACTCGAAATAATCCCATACACGTTAAGTATTTTTATTAAAATGATATTATTCTTTTGACATTATCCGTAGAAGTTTTCCGTAAAAGATACATTAAAACTTTTTTCCTTCTTTCGCCTTTTTTAAATAAGATTTCACGCCCTACATTTTCATTACATTTTAAAAGTACACAAAGGTTAAAAAAGATAAAAGCATCTCTAATGTAGGTTAAATTAAATTATAAAGTTTTTCCATAAATTTTATATAAAAAGACCGGAGTTAAATGGCTGTGATTTACATAAAATGAATATTTTTAAAATCATGTTAGTGCTGGCTTTACACATAAATTTTTCAGACAAGTACATAAATTGTGCGAATAAAAATATGCTCAGCAAAAATAATTCGATTTTGTCGACAAGATTTTACGACTAAGGCCAAATTTTCCAAGAGCGATCCTTATTGGGTTATTTTCCGTTTATGGAAACTTATCTTCAAATTTACTTCAATTAAAATATGTTATACCTGCTGTTTTTACCCATTTTGTGATGGTTAAAGCTTAACAATTATAAAAAAATACAGTTTGATATAGCGTATTTGATACTATGGACCTTCTCAAGTCTCCCGACTACCTTTCACATGTGTTAATTTACTGTATAATATATCTATTTATATAGTACCAGAGCTTACATTGTTGTGGATAAAAATCTGACGTAATGATACCACTGTAAAATTGTCAGTAAAACTTGGTGTTCTACAGAGAGGCGTTCTCAAACCACTGTTTTTTTTCTATTTTTTATCCAAAATAATCATCCCTTTATAATAAACTAATTACTATCATAAATTATGCATATGGTCAAGCACAAGAATGTTAACACCTTATTATGTATTTAATAGTACTATTTATTATTTTCTAGAATTAAAATAAAAAAGTTTTCCAACAATGAGTTCATTCTCAATAGGAAAAATATAAAATATATATCTCGAAATAAAAAGTTATTCCTAATGCATAAAAATATTTGAGAATGCAGAGATTGGTGCTAATATTAATAACACTCATATTGCAGTTTGTAGTTTAAATTGACAAGTGAGAGTATTTTAGGTTATATTATTAGCATTTATCATTATAGCTTTCCTAAACAATTATCAATAGCAGATTTCTTATCTCACACATCTCTGTATTAACGCAGTTGAACAATTTGGCGCTACAAAAGCCAGACAGACAGTCTTATCGACACATTTAACATTATGAAGAAGACTTTTAATTCATCCATGAATTAAAGAGTGCTATATTCTTTTTAGACTTTATAGACGATCCACAATTCATCAAAAACGTTTAATCTTTAGAATATTGAACAAAAGTTGGTGACTTCAAACGTGACTTTTATAAATAATCGGTCGATTGATAATTCTGACGTATTGATACCACTGTAAAAATCATTGTTAAAAGTGTTGATTGTGTGTGTGTGGGATTTGCTTCCAAAAAAATTGTCAGTAAAACTTGGTGTTCTACAGAAAGGCATTCTCAAACTACTGTTTTTTTTCTATTTTTTATCCAAAATATTCATCCCTTTATAATAAACTAATTACTATCATAAATTATGCATATGGTCAAGCACACGAATGTTAACACCTTATTATGTAATTAATAGTACTATTTATTATTTTCTAGAATTAAAATAAAAAAGTTTTCCAACAATGAGTTCATTCTCAATAGGAAAAATATAAAATATATATCTCGAAATAAAAAGTTATTCCTAATGCATAAAAATATTTGAGAATGCAGAGATTGGTGCTAATATTAATAATACTCATATTGACATTTTGTAAACTAAGCTAGCCACTTCATGTTACATACTAAGAATTACATCCAAGTATGTAAGTTGTGATGTTGCACATATGATCAGTTAAAATGGTGTATTAGCTTTGCTGTACGACGGATCATTAAACTTATAGGGAGTTTTTATACGTTAAAAGAAACTTTTAAATTCCGATTAAATAGAAGCCCCACCCAGTCTAGGGATACCAAAAATGCTTAATTTATATTTATATATATATATATATATATATATATATATATATATATATATATATATATATATATATATATATATATATATATATATATATATATATTATATATATATATATATATATATATATATATATATATATATATAAATATATAGAAGAAGAAGGTATAATAGCAAGTTCTGACATTTCAGTACATAAAACCCTAAAACAAATTGTACGTAACGAAGATCTCCCTATCACATAATCGATCTTGCATAACACTGCTTTAAAAATAAATACTACTTTTTTGACATCTAAATACACAAGCAAGTTGAAAGTGCCGCCATAGGTTCATCTCTGTTACCAGCCATTATCAATTTCTTCTGGACCAACTTGGAAAAAATGGCTCTCTCCACTAAAATCAAAACTTTGAGTCTGCTACGTTGACGACATATTTATGGATTGGACCTTACTCTTACCTAAACTCCTTACGCCAGAAGATCCAATTCATATTAAAGCTAGATGAAAAAACAATTAACTTTTTTAAACGTTCTTGTACAGAAAATTGCAGAAGGACATCTCAAACACAGAGTATATAGAATGGCGTCACATACCAATAGATATTTACATGGCTATTCCCGACGCCATCACTAATTATTACAAGCAGTAGACAATACCTTAATCTCGACATATTTCCTCTTAACTAGTAGCATTACGAGGCGAGATAAGTTAAACAACATTTCAAATAAATTAAAACAGATTACGAACAAAAACAAAACAGCATAAGAAGAAGCCTCAGGAACCACGTAAAAATAAACCAAAAAACGCGCTTCCATACTTCAAAGGAACAACAGATCACATCGGATGACTTCTAAGAAAACACAATATATCCACCACCTATATATAACTCATGCAAAACAACCATAGCCGCAAGCAAACAGCCACAAAACAACATTACAAGACAATGACCATCCGAGAAGCTATCAAGAACGGGAAATCCGGGACCCTAAACAAAAAAAGAAGATCCCCTTAACCTAACAAAAGCATTGAAATATTTATATATATATATATATATATATATATATATATATATATATATATATATATATATATATATATATATAATCCTAAGTTTAACTGCTGGGAAACGCCCTTATAAGGAGAAGAGATGAGCAATCAAAGATCTAAAGGCTCTAGTATCTGCTTTTTATTTTTATTATCGAGCTTTCGCTGCCTAATGGTAGCTTCTTCTGGATTCTAAAAATGCAAACCAGGTACAGAAAATAAACTAAAACGTTCGTTTTTTTAAAACGTGATTAAATAAATTGTACGACTGAATGTGAAATTACTTACAAAAATTTAGCAGTTAGTTCATCTCTGGTGAAGACAATGAAATTTGCATTTCACCAGAGATGAACTAACTGCTAAATTTTTGTAAGTAATTTCACATTCAGTCGTACAATTTATTTAATCACGTTTTAAAAAACGAACGTTTTAGTTTATTTTCTGTACCTGGTTTGCATTTTTAGAATCCAGAAGAAGCTACCATTAGGCAGCGAAAGCTCGATAATAAAAATAAAAAGCAGATACTAGAGCCTTTAGATCTTTGATTGCTCATCTCTTCTCCTTATAAGGGCGTTTCCCAGCAGTTAAACTTAGGATTGTTTGTTGCCAGTGCCCTGTTACTGTCCTTCCTCTTTCTTATATATATATATATATATATATATATATATATATATATATATATATATATATATATATATATATATATATATATATATATATATATATATATATATATATATATATATATATATAGTATATGAGTACTTTGTGTCATCTAAAAAGCATCCAGAAAAGTTTACCCATACCAAAAGAAATCATTCTTACTAGACAAAAAGTAACATTGTCAAAAACACTCAGTATCAGAACTATCTTGTCATTACTTTGTATAATAGTTTAATATCTGGGTGTCTATAAATGGGTGGCTTAACTCAGCTTATTGACGGTCACCGTAAATCCGACCATAACCTGCTTTCGACATCGAGTGTCTTACCAATCAGTGACAGAGAGGCGCCTAAACCGCGCAAGATTTGCCACTACAAATCTGCTAAATGGGAAGATCTCTGGAATATTTTCGAACTTTCCCTTGGTTAGACGTTTGTTTTCGATCCGACGAGCCATCTGACTGCACCAGAGAGGTTTCTGATGTTATTTTGGCTGGTATGGAAATTTACATCCCTTTTTCGAAGAAATGCCCTTCCAACGGCAAGCCTTGGTTTGACCGAAAATGCAAAGTAGCTGTTGCTTCTAAACATCATGCCTACCGACAATGGCGTAAAAATCCGAAACCAAGGAGGCACACGATCAACAAATTAGAAACAAACTTCTCGCTGGTCCCAACAATTCCAGGTCGTTTTGGTCAGTCCCTATGGCAGTTAGTCAAAATTTCACCAAATCCACCATATCACCACTCACACGGCCAGATAATTTTATTGCAACGACACTTGTTGAGAAAGCGAACTTGTTGGCTAAATTCTTTGCTTCACATTATACTGTCGATTTTCAAGGAAAAACACCACCTACTATTCCCATAGTGCAGTCAAGGATGCCCGATATTGTCTTCAGTACCATAAAACGTATTTTAATTTCGAACCAGAAAGCTTTACACTCCACAACCGACTATGGAATACTGCTCCCATGTTTGGGGCTCCGCTCCCAAACATACACTGCATTTGTTAGATTCTATGCAGAGAAGAGCTGTTCGTCTGATTGGAAACCCGGAACTGACCGGCGGCCTTGATTCGCTGGAACATCGAAGAACGGTTGGCGACTTGAGCCTCTTCTACAAGTATTTTCATGGAAAGTGTTCGAAGAATGCAGCCCGCTTAATTACTCAGAGAGCGGTGCATGTTAGAAATACATGTCTTGGTGATATTTCACATCCGTATGAGGTTCAGCTTGTTACTCCTCGTACAACGCTTTTCAAGCAGTCTTTTATATGGAGAACATCATCCCTTTGGAATAATTTGCCCAGGACTGTTTACCACCGAGTACAATTTACAGCGATTCAGGAACAACGTGAATCGCTTTTTCCGCACACATGTCGCTCCTGTAGCGCTTTAGGGACTTCCCTGCAGCACGTGTGCTAAACCCATAAAAAAAATCTAATATAAAACTCACCGATCACAGTCTTATACAACTGTGAAAAATGGTTTATTTGTTAACCCAAATAGATGTTTTTCAGTGACATTCATAAGTAATCATAATAAATAATTGTAATAGTAGATGCTCTTTTACAAAAAGAGAGTCAGGGATCCTGAGGTTCTTCTTGTCGTAAAATTATTGTTGCATATTCCATATTAACAACACTGTGAATAACGCTTATAGAATGCTGTAAATAGAATCCTATGTAAAATAAGTATACATCACGCCTAAAATCAACTCAAAATAGGTTCTTAATATATTTGGCGTTGATGCGGTGCTTACTATATAGTATGGGCCCATTATAAAACTATTTCTTCGGTCACTGGCTGACATACTCATTATTTATAAAATTATGAATTAACAGTTGATTTTTCTGATGTTCTGATTTAATAAATTACAGAAGCAACAAGAGATAAATTTTGTAAAAATATAAAAAAATAGTTAATTTGGTCGGAATTATTCTTTATATAACCCAGAGAGAAATAAATACATAAATTACAAATACAATGATAATTATCATTATAGGTTTAATTATAATATATCACACATAAAAGCACAGATACACAATAAATTTGTAGTCAAATTGCTTTATATCTCAATAACATTTTAAGTTGCATTCCCGTGTTTCCTAAGTAACAAATCCAATAAATACCGTTTTAATATTAGAGGGAGAAATCAAAACTTACTCCAAAAGGATTTCAAGTGGAAATTGAAAGTCTCCAGCAGAAGTTGAAGTGGGCTTAGCTTCGTTAAACGCGTCACTGGATCTGTCCGAAGAGCAACCGTGCGAACGGGGGCCAGATTCAGTTTTTCCGATGTAAGAAACAGAGAACATAAGACATCGCATGCCATACGGCTGGCTATGGGGACTGTGATGCGTTTGTCTTTGGCAACGATTTATTAGTTTCTATTGGAAATGGCTGTGACAGTTAATATTGAGAATTAATGTCTAGTGTGAATTAATGGAGATATTTTTACTTACTCGTATGTTTACAGTCAGGTGGCGTGATGAAAAAAAAATATATTTAAATTATTAATGAAATTGTAGATCAATTTCTGTTAGTTATAAAGGTGTACAGGAAGTTTCTACAGGGGCTTATCGTTTTCTAAATAAGACTCTTAAAATTGGCATTTTAGGTAATATTAGCAGCCAGGGGCATAACGAAGAAGTATTGAAATTATAAATGAGATTATAGATCTTTCATCTGTTACCTTGTATACAAAACTCCAAAAACTTGAGTATATACAATACAAGAAGGTTTTGTGTTAACATATTTAAAATGGTAAATGTCTTTGTTAATAGAGGAAAAATATCAATAACTGGCTTTCCTCTTTAACAATTGCGGATATCAGTCCTGAAGGTTTTTCAGCATGTACGATAATGGTTGCAGTAAGCAGGCACTTCAACAATAGCTGAATCATATCTGGAAAATTTTACTATTCTTATGCTCAAAACCAGAATTTTATTATATCGTGTTAAAACACACTATAAAAATTTAATTTTTTGTTAAAAACATCTGATACTACAGTACCAAAGAAGTATCTAAACTAATAAAAAACATATGCATATGTTTAACTTAAACATAATACACAATAAGAAGACTGAAAATGCAATTTTTTAATTACCATCCACTAAAAACTATATTTTGAAAAATATTCGGTAAACCACCCAAACAAGATTTAAATTCTAGAAAACTGAGAATAAAAACACTTCTTACCAAATAAGTATTACATGGTTCATTATTCAATCTTAAGTTTACAATCTCAGCTGTACGACTTTTGGGCACCATTCATTTAAAATAGAAAGAGATCTTACTTCAGCCTAAAAAAATGAAAAAAATACTGAAAGGGTGTTACAGTTGTAAAAAATAAAAATAAAAAACAGTTTGGTACAGGCCGTCATTATCCTGAAAACGTAAGATAGGTATTCAGTGAGACACTAGCTTTTACATTAACAAAAAGAAAACTTTATTCATGATTTTAAAAAATAAAAGTTCTAACCTCTGTGTTTTTAAGGATTACAAAAAATTCTAAAAGCCTAACAGGTAGTTAATAGTTATTATTATTTGTCCCCCTACATCAGACATTTTAAATCTAAAACCTGACTACCCCGAAAGCGAAGAATCGTGATTTTCACTTCACTTTTTTGTCAGTTCCAATTGCTATTAAGACACTACTTCGGGAATCGGTCTATTGATGAATGTTTCTGGTAACATTACGGTTTTTTAGTTTGGGGCTTCCTAGGCCTTCGATGGAACACAAAACCGATTACACTTTTGTAGGAAACACTCAGAGCCCACTACGGCTTCTTTACGTTTGAAAAAAACTTGTGCTTTACTTAGCTCTCCATTTCATCAATTGTTGCTTATGAGCCTCTACTGCGGCTCGGTCCGAAAGTAAAGGCAGCTGGCTGGCGGCTCTCGATGGAAATTCGCCTACTTGGCAGCTCTGGTCGAAACAAGCCTACTTGGCGGCTCGGTGGAAATAAGCCTCTCTTACCTGTCCACCGGGACTCTTAAATAAAGTCGCGGGCAACTCTCTCGGTAATATGGCTACGCCGAACCAAAACTCCGGATACAAACATTCCACCCAATCCCGGCGTACCACAAATACGATGGAATTCGGTCGGCAAACCCGCACAGCACACTATATACCGAACGGCTTGGAATTTCTGATTAATATACCGCTCATTACAAAAATGAAAAGAAGTACAATTTAAAGTGAAAAATCAGTAACATTACATGGTCTTAAAATCTAGGAAAAAATGAATGTTACATTTTACCCCCTTACCAAAAAGAAATAGACTACACTAGTCTATTAAACTAAGGCTACTTATGAAAAGGTACCAAGTGGTACACTATCACTTACTACTAAGGTCAGAACTTAAAACAAAATTACAAACTTCGGACCTTATCTACTAGACTTAATTCATTTTTTAAAAAGCACTAATATTAAGTACAATGAAAACCAAATGAAAATCTTTGCATGTACACAAGAATCTTATAACTATAACTTAACTTAATTAAGCACTAAGGTTAAGTACATCAAAAAGTAAATAAAAATCCTTGCATGAACATAAGAAATAACCTTTCTAAAGTAACAATCGCGGTCATTCTTATATAAAAGAATCAGCTCTGTTGTTATTGTTACCAAAACAAAAAAAAATATAACTTTGTCCCCCCCTAGACTCTTGTCTAAATCAAAAAAAATGAACTGAACAAATATGAACACCCCCCTTAAAATAGTTTAAGGAATTGTCAGAAAATTTTTTTCTATTTCAGCAAAAGTAAAATTTAGAAAAAATTCTTGAAATAAAAAAAATAAAAAAATGATTCTAGTGCAATCATTACAACTAAAAGGAAAAAGTCTTGTAAGAACCATTTAGCACAAAGGCCAAGGAAAAAACATCTGGATGAAAAAATCCAGACAAACGCTCGGAAAAATCTCCGTCAATGCTCTAAGCTCATCGCTAAGAGAACATTCCAAATCTAGTATCCTACTAGTCGTCACTCCGAAATAATCGCACTCTAGCAAGCGCAATGTCGACGTCCTAAGACAAATCCAGAACATGCTAAAATCGCCAGGGAAATCGCTAACATCGCGCAATGTCGACGGCCTGAGACATCCAGACATGCTAAAAATCGCCAGGGAAAACGCTCTGGTTAATCGCCAGAAAACACGTCACTCGCGCCAAGAATTAACTCATCGCCAACAAAACACTCCTGGTCTGGATACTTCGCCAGAAAAAAGCCTCGGCTCCTCGCCAAGAAAACACTCTGTAAATAGTCCTTCGATCTACACAAAGTCTGCGTTCCTAAAGAACAAACCTTGCCATTAACATAGTGAGCAGCTATAAAAGCTAACTATAACACTATAAGCTCAGTGTTAATAGCTATAAAAGCTAAAATTCACCCTAAAACACAGTGAATAAGCTATAAAAAGCTAAAATTCACACAAACTGAATGATACCTGCTTCAAAAAGCAATGTTCACTAAGAACAGATTATGCAATTATCCTGCGCACAACTTAAACATTCAAGGAAACATTCCCAATATAACTGTATGAGACAGCAAGTCTCGAAATAGGACCTCCCTAAAGTCATAATCCTATATATAGGATCCATAAGCAAAACGACTCAAAATCAACGCATTTTGAGCAAAACACTTGCCCCTCAGCAACCAACTATACACTGAAATATATACAGAAAAATATATATCAGAAATATATACAGAAATATATACAGGAGTTCAAATCCCATACTCTTGGTTATGATAACTCCTCCATACTGAGCATTGGTGAAAGCTCTTAGCAAAAGCTAACCAATATTTTCAGAGGCACTATCGTCACCAAAGTGACAAATCTGCCTAGAAACATGAGCCAGAACAAACGTACCCTATTCCGTCATTCTTCTAGCAGGGTGGCTACACAGAGATATAAAAACTTAACCAGCATTGCGCCTCTTCAAGTTGCATGAAGAACCCTCGTGGTGTACTGGTCTCGCCCTAGAACAACAACGAAAAAACATTCAAATCCATCCCACATAAACAGGAGACAAACACCTCACCACGATATACTGAAATCGGTGGAGACAATAAATTACGGAAATAGGGTTACCCTGGTGTCCACCAACAAAAAGGGAGTAGATATAGCATCCACTAAACTAAAACGGTGTCTACCACACCACCATAAGTCAAAAATTAATTTAATCAATAGGGTGTTCCGAAACACACTACTGCCAACAGCCTGTTCACCACTAATAGGCTAATTGGAGCTGAGGTCGACTACAGTAGCTAGGCTATCTCCTTTGGCTCAAATAGAAATAACCATTGGGTAACAAAACCTTCTAAAGGTCACCAAAAGGTCAAACGTGCGCCCCCCATAGACTACCCTTCCAATCATCGCTGTTCCTCAGGAAGACTATTCTCCCTGCCAAACGTCGTAACGGCATCTGTTAGCAACCCGGTGCATCACAGCCTGTCAAAAAACAGATAAACTCATGGGACAACAACCTAAAAGGTTTACAAGGTTGACTTAAACCAAGCTTCTAACGGAAATTTCAAAAAAACGAAAATGAGCTTAAAAAGCTACATGAAGCAAAAATTTCTCATTTTTCGGTGCAACGCAACAAAAACTTTGAAAACGACAAGAGCTTTTCCAGCTTAATCAGAAACAAGAAGAAAACATCGTTGACAGCTAAAATATTCGATCATGGTGTTAATCGTCTCCCTAGACAATACCCACCTCTAGAAGAAACTGCTACAGGTATCAGGCAATAACCGTTTTCTGTCACACCCAAACTTCTAGATTACCTCTTGGAAATCTAAAAATTCGGTTAGGAATCTTCCTTCACTGCGCTATAGCCTCTCTTGACAAGGTTCTCATCTCGGTATCAGATTTTGGGTTTCATTTCTTTCTTTGTGAACCGTCTCTGTCTACTCTGCTCTCATCTCTTGTAATGACAGCCGATTAGTTCTCCTGCAGGACTTCAAATTTTCCTATTCAATCTGATAGTATACCGAAAAAAACTCAACATACGCCTATGAGTCCATGCAAAAAAAAAAAATTTAATGATTTAGTGACATCATAAGGTAACGTTTAAACGGCCCTGGAAAAAGAATAGAAAGTACCATCAGTTTGTCAATTCAGAAAGAAGATCTAAAATCAAAAATAATCCAAGTCTTAGACTTACTGGGATAAACCAAAATCAAATTTACTCTTAATTGCACCCAACATATACCACTATAAGGTAATAGAAATACACCCACTCGCCGGGTAAACAAACTTTGAAATTGCTCATAAAAAAATTTTTGACTCAACATCATACCACACGAGCTACATCTTGCGCCTTGTCCTAACTCAAGATCACCTGGATTGCCTCTAATCAAAATTTCGCTTCCAAGTGTCAAGAAACTGGATATTATTTGGGGTCATAAGCAAATCAAATCCCGCGACCACTCGACATACCAGTCTTATGATAAATCCGAGTGAGTGTGACACTCCTTCGCAAGCTCGCCAAATCCATAAACCCTGCTGAGTCGATGCTAAACATCAACCTACAATCAACCTAAGCTTGGGATATGGCCAATACCCCAAAACCTTAGCATTAAACAATAATAAAAGTAAGATGTATTCTCTGCTCGAACTTTTATAACAGTCAAAAAAACGAAGGTCGTCACCTCTACAGAAGCAACATCAAAAAAGTAAAGTAAAGCAATTATGATAATGTAAATATAAATTATTCGCTCTTCTGACAAACTTTGCATTTAGGGTTAGGACTTCCGTGAATCCCCGGTTTTAAAGTCTTTAAAATATGCCATCGTCTACTTTAGTCCCATCTAAATTGATAGAGGTATATGTCTGCCGTAAACTAAGAAAGACGGTGTGAACCCTGTTACTTCGTGTCTTGCGGTATTTATTGCTTGTTGAATTTTGGAAATATTGCCATCCAAGTGTCATGTGAATCAACGTAATTCTTAAAGCGGTCCCGACTGTTCGGTTATTACGTTCAACAAAATTACATTGTGGAGAGTACACGGGATTAAAACGGATGTTAAAACCATAAGTTTCACTTAAGCCTCTTAAAAACTCTTAGAGGTAAACTGAGTACCGTTATCGCATATTAAGAGCGATGGAACAGCCGTGGATTAGAAAGACATTATTTTCCAAAATTCTCTCTATATATCCAGCTTTAGAGCTTTTCAAAGGAAAAATAGCATGGTATACATTGTAAACCAGCAAGAAACCACGAGAAGCATTTATTTCCCTTTTTTGAACGTGGGAATGGGCCCTACTAGATCAGCTGCTATGACTTGAAAAGCGGTAATTAACCGTTTTCTCTTTTCCATCAGTCCATAGGTAGTATGTATTTGGAGATTTCTGCGCTCCACATATCTTCCAAGTCCTCACAAACTTTAAGATGTATCTCAAAACGCATTTTTGGCAATAATAACTGCATTTCCTGAACCCTGTAAAGAGTTTTATAAAAACCAAAACTTGACCAGAAGTAGGAGGAAGTGTGACACATGTCTATAATTTCCTCTCTCTGTGGTTATTTAGGAACTAGTATTTTCCACTCGGGTACATTAACTTTTAAAAAGGCAACTGGTTTGGGATAAACTTGTACACGAAATCATTTTCCACTCCAATGCGGAAAAATTTGAGGAAATTCTTTAATTTGCTGCCGCAAATTATCGTACCATGGATCAATGCGATCTACATCAACTGTATCAATTTTCTTACGCCAATCTGTGCATTAAGGGACTGTTTTCGTCCGCTGTATGATCTGGGATTCTTGACCAAAGCGTCAGGAATAACATTGTTGGAGTTCTCCTTTTCTATGAATTAAATTAAACGTATGTTGTGATTCTCAACCTAATCGCCCAACGCGGCCTAGTTTGCCACTGCAGGGTTTTTTTTAATAGAATTAAGCCACAATAGACTTAATGATCTGTTATGAACCGTGAAAGGAACACCTTCTATGTAAGGTCGAAACTTTTCGATGTTAAAGAGTACTGCTAAACATTCTTTTTAACAACAACTCGAATAGTTACGTTCAGCCTTTGATAAAGTTCTACTGGCATACGCTATCACTCTTTCCTCACCATTGATTTTCTGTGTTAGGACGCCCCATACCTCCAAACCGGTATTAGAAGCATTCACTAGAAATATTAAAACTGTTGGGAAAAGTATAAAATCTGGTTGGGATAAAATGGGGAGCTGAAACCTAATAGCTCTTTAATCTTTATAAAAGAAAAGAGTATCTTTCGCTGCGTTTGTCCAATCTATCGATTGTCCTTTTTTTTTCGTCCTTTCAAAAAGATCATTAATAGGCGACAACATCTGGTAGTAAAAATTCTCATACTATAAACGTCTGTACCATGAACAACATTCCTACGAAGCGCTTAACTTCCGTAGTATTGAGTAGGTCTCGCATAATTTAACCATGCTTAGCTACTTTATCCGGATCGGATAAAAAACGCAAGGAATTTGAGCCTACAATAAATAGCCTAAAAACTTTAGAGAAGTTTTGAAAAAATCACATTTGCTCAATTTATCGTTCAGTCCGGCCTCTTTCAATTTATCTTTTTACTTCTTTAAGTAAGCGAATATGCGATTCGAAGTCTTTCTTCCGATGTTACTAAAATATCATCGAGATAGGTAAAAATATGTGGCTCATATTTCGGACCAAATATATCGTCCACTAAACGTTGCTGAGTTTGAGCAGCGTTCTTTAGACCAAATCCGGCATAGTGACGAACTGAAATAGACCTCTTGGCTACTACTGCAAAAGGGTCTTTTCCTTAGAGGATTTGTCCCTAAAGGAATTTGCCAGAAAGCCTTTCTAAGATCTATCGAAGATACATACTTAGCATTCCTGATGGAGTGATGTCAAAATTCTGTCGATGTTCGGTAATGGGATAGTTATCAAATTTGCTGACCTGTGTGTTGAGCTTTCTTCCGTCAAAGCATAGACGATTATGTCCTAAAAAAGTAGGAATTAATTTTTACACTCTTTCTAAGATTGTGGAGAACACCAGGACATGTTTGATTCTCTTCAATCACTCCGAGTTTCAACTCATTTCGGTCTAACTCTTCTATTCTAATACCTTTTGACATATAAGGAGACATGGCGAAGGGCCTTGTCTTTACCCAGCAACCCCCCGACTGGCTTCCGGCAGTATTAATAGACATTTGATTTTTCTTCCGTTCGGCTACACTAGCATTCTTTACTACCTAAATATTTCCAATTGAAAGGAGAATATTTACTTTTTCTGCCTTTAAGCGTTCCCGTCCGCGCTCCTGAGTTAATTCTAGGCCGCGGTTACCTAGATGCACCGAGGAAGGGACAAAAGGTTTTCTAAAGAATTTTCCTGAATACAAATCATTTAAAACTTGATAAGAGCATTGATTTTAGTGATGTGGGATAAGAATTATTTTTAAAATTACTTAAAATACGAATTTTTAGTGCAAAATACATCTCCAAAACCAAGTCATGGAAAGAAGCGGGTATTAGAGCAGGAATACTAAACAATGCTATTAGGATAGGGAATAACGTACCTAAAACTTTTAGACGGCTGCCATCCTGCCAGTGGTAACACTTCTATTTTTTGACATGGCATTATTTTTATACTTAATCGACTCTTAAAATTTTAATACCATTCTGACCTACAACGGACAGGCAATTTGCACGAGAGTCAGATAAAGACGAGAAATGGACAACCTAATAGATTTATCTTGATATGCGGGGTCTGTTATCTAAATATTTATGCACGAATAAAGGAGGACATGTGACCATTTGGAGAAGCAGGTGTTTTAACTTGAGAAGGAGAATGTCTTAATTAGACTTAAAAAAAATCTGCATAACTTTTTGTAACACTTAGTCCAATCTGATCTATTGGAATATTTCTTTACTTAAGATCCTCGTTAGAATCGTTTCTTTTATCCGCGACCGGACGTTCTGAGAAAGTACGACGGATTTTCAGTTTCATAGTCTAACTCATATTCCAGTAGGTGATTGACTTTAAAATTGAAGGGCTTCCATGATAAATGTATTTAGATTATAAAATTTAAAAGAATTGTTTAAAAAGTCGTAAAAATTATTTTCCTGTGCTCCAATAGTCAAAATAAAATCATGTAAAAAGGCAACTAAAATATGTAAACTTCTTTACCAAACATTTAACTAAAATCTTCGACAATTTCAAAAAAATTTCTAAGTTTTGCCTTCTATTAAATTCTTTTACCAAATATGGTAAGAATTTTTCAAACAAAAAATCTACCAAATACCGTTTCGTAATCAGCAAAGTAATTTTAATAATTCATGCAAAACATCGGTGAGAAAAAAAGTTACAGTTTTTTCTTCGGTTAACCGCGAAATAAATCTAACACTGCAACAATTAAAGTAAGCCAGCACATCTGCTAATCTGAACTATAAAAGTATCCTTTTAAGAAACAAAGTAGGAATCTCTTATCTTAGAGTCGATATAACAAAATTCAAATTATCTATACTACCATCAGATAAATTGAAATAAATAATTCTACAAAATTTCCTGCTTTTGTCTTATTGCTATAGTGTAGTTTTCGTTT
>CM032454.1:82519783-82607860 GCA_019049505.1 Pachyrhynchus sulphureomaculatus | reverse complement strand
AAATAACTAACTTTGTTTAGGGGACATTTATTTGGTCTGAGTTGATAAAGCTTTTATAACGGTAATTGATTAAATGTTCATGAATAAAACAACATAGTAATAAAAGAAAAAAATATTATCGGGAATAGGTACTTACTTTTTAAATATTTTTTTATTTTATATGCACCTAATTGTCTGCACCTTAGTGCAGATAGCTTGTACTTTCATGTTTTAGTTTGTTTCCACTTTAGTCCGAATAAAAATCCCCTAGTTCTGGTTACTTACAGTTAAACCGGAAGTTGACACTGGGAACGGGATAAAAAACTAAGGCTTGGTTTTTAAGGTCTGACAGTAACAAATTCTCACTATACATGCATGCAAAGTCATTTTATTTGTCACAGTGTTAGACGATTATTTTTATTAACAAACATGTATTTTTAATTACAATTCCTGCCTGAATGGATAAATCCGTCTTGTATTCCATGAAACACAATGAGGTCATGGATTTAGAACAGTAGTTAAAGTAAATATTTAAAGATAAATATACTACCAGTGGTAGGTGTTTGAAGGCTTTAAAAGTTTTAATTGTGAATATTATTTTATTAAAAATAAAGTCCGCTTCACTCAACTTGAATTTGTTATTCTTAAATAATTGGTTCTATAGTCTCTTTAACTAGATTGTCTCGCATTTATTAATTTTTTTTAACTACGTGATTCACGTATGTTTTTTCAGTTATCCATTTTAAAGAAGTATTCATTCATCATTATTTAAAATATTCTGATATTCTAGCTACATAGCATTTCATTGGCATTAGCTCATTGGGATTTACTACAATTCACAATTTTGATCGTTGAAGAATTTTTTCCTAGGTTTTTGAATTTACAGTTAAACAGAACCTCAGTGAGCCTTATTTCCGATTACGAATGCATTCTAGGAACAACCGAAAGTTTCGGAAAGAGCAAATTAGGAAATCCTTTTTGTACTTTGTTTTTCTATTGAGGCTCCAAGCTAGGCGATGGAGCGCTACACCATTCTCAAAAGGTAACTACAAGCTCGGCGTCAAGAGATTCTACAGGACGAGAACATATGCACTGAATAAACTGTAGCGTGAAATTCCCAAGTAAAAAACGTTCCTACGTGCGTTCTTCTCCATTTTCAAACATTTCTTAAATATTGTCGTTTCATATAAATTATTTCCGCTTTCGGCGATTAGTACTGACTTTCAGTTTTTTCATTTTACCGTGGTCATAAACAGGTACGCCCTCTAACTACTACTACATGAGATGAATTCTATGAGGCTTAAAGTACATACATGTCAGCAGCCTAGTTAAAGATTTAAATATAAATGTGTAGAGGCTTAAGATATCTGAAACTTAAGATTTTTGAACTTAAGATATTTGCATGCTTAAGTATTGCACGAGACGAGGTATTTTATAAAACTAATCCTAACTTAAAACTAAACTTAGTCTAGTTCTGTGTTAATCATCAGGGGGAATGGGGTCCGAGAGTCTTAGATAGCACATTCTATCGTTGTGAAGTGGGCCATAGATTTCTTTGACGCTGGAGTTGGGGTGCTTGGTAGCTTTATCCAAGAATCTGAACTAAGTGTTGCTCACGAACTCTCGAAGAGTGGACATCTGGAGGTCACGGTAGATTGTGGTTGTTACGGACTAGCTATTAGACGTCTGCAGTGATGCTTTATTTTGGACTGTCTGGAAGGTGGATCTCTGGGTCCTTCATATTTGGCACTACGCTAGGCTAGAGTAAGTGAGACTGGCCCTAATGATTATTTCTTAAATTGTCAACTTGTTGCTTGTTGACAACTTCTTGGTCATGTTTAGGAGTAGCTACATCTTGCCTAGGAGTTGATTGGTCCACTGGAGTTTGGTGCTATGAAGGATGAAGCGTGTCGGCATGGAGCTGGATGATTTGCTGAAGATGGTGCCTTGGATCTTGGCTGGATTCAATCGGATTCCGTAATGTTCAGACTAGGGGACTTGCGTGACGAGACGGTGTTAGAGGCGGCTGGCGATAATTCTGGTGGACTTAGAGGTGGCGGTGATGACTGTGTCGTCGGCCGCCATGAGTAGGGAGTAGTAGTCTGACTTCGAGATGTGAGAGGTGCAGATGTGGAATAGCTGGAGGGGACATAACGGAGCTTTGGGGGACCTCGGCTCGTATTGCCTTGCTCGGCTCAACTCTGACTTGGACACGTGTGTCGTGCCAGACGCGGTCGAAGACTTTGGCGATGTTTGGGAGAGGGTAGTGGTGGTGGTGTATGATGTCATGGGAAGGTTGAAACTCGAACTGCTCATTGGGGATGATCCTGATGATTTCGAGGATAACTTTCTTAGCTAATTTGCCTAGACAAAAAAGTAGGGCTAATTGGTCGATAGTTCTCAGCTTCGTCGGAAAGGGTGCCTAGACTCCTCATTAGGATGATCTCAGCTTTCTTTTAGAACGGTGGGAAGTAGCTTAGTCTTAGGATAGGATACCTTTAATGACATGAGTGCTTCAGTGACTAGTTTTCTGGAGAGTTTTTCCAAGCTTTGACACTGATCTTGTCCTCCCCAGTAACTCTACGTATCGAGCATGAATTGATGGTGGCTTGGATGATCAAAGGGGTAATGAAGTAAGTTTTTATCGCGAGTTAGATTTGGTTCAGGAAACAAATGGTGGAGGCCATTCTTTGGGCTTGGGCCGAGTCATGTTCTAGCAATAATGCTAGAAAACCAATGATTGGCGTGGGTTGAACGTGGAGGGCAAGGATAGTCTAGATATCTTCAGTCAATTTATTTACCTTATGGTCCAGATCCCTGGGGGTGGAAAGTGGGGATTAGGGTGGTGTTGGCTAGGAGGAGACGTTGGAAGTGCTTCCAGTCGGTTTGAGTGGCGGTGACGATATCATTGCTGCGTTCGGCCGTATGGCGTTGTGAGGATGACTGTCAGATGATTAGAGAAGAGCTTGTGAAAGACAGAGTTGTTGTAGAGGAAGTGGACGTTTTTGGCCAGGAATAGGTAAAGAAAGCCGAGTCGATGAAGGTGGGTTCGTCTGGAGCGATGAGGTTGAAAAGTAGTTGGTTCTGGATGTCTTGTAGGACTGCGTTATTGGTGTTTGTTACTAGGTTTCCCCAGTAAACGTTTTCGGCGTTAAAGTCGCTGACTAGAGCGGTCTTTGGATTATTGGGGCCAAAAAGCAGGTGATAGTCTACAGGATCAATCGGGTGGTTATCCCCGCTTTGTTGGTAGACGGAGAATATGAGAATGATAGTGTTGTTATTCATAGAAACTGTTATTGTGCTGGCTTTGGTTGAGTGGTTTAGGGGCTCTGATTTAATCATCCCTGTAGACAGTGTAGTTAGCGGCTTTGAAGCGTTGGCCTGGCTTTAAAAAGTTTCTTAGATTATGGCGATGTCGACGTTGTGCTCCTGGAGAGAGTGAAGCAGCTCCTATTTTTAGGAAGAAACGCTATTTGCGTTTCATGAGAGAATGTCAAGTGCTCTCGGGTTATGTTTCTTGGAGTGTTTACTCGTACTTGGGTGGCTGAGTGATGTCACGGTATCAAAGTGGCGCACTGGCGCTGGAGGTCGTGCATGTTTATAAAGAGCTGTTGTATGGCGCCATTCTTAGTATAAAGTTGGCAGAGGACATTGCCTAAGTTTTGGTGAGGAATTGCAAGCTTGGAATTGTCTTGCTTATCCGAGACGAAGTTTTGGAGATTGCCAGCTCTTTGGGAGATGTGGGAAGATAGACAATCATGCTGATAGTTAGCACAGCAGTAGGGATATCTTTTAATTTTTGACAAGAGTACAATATCTTTGCCGTATTGTACGCATTTCGGAGTGGCTTTGCAGCTGAAGGAAGAAGGCCTGAATAGTCATTCAGATAAAACATTATGAATTTTTTAGAACGGTACTGTTAGATTTCGACTGTGACTGCGTTTACCGACATATCTAAGGAAGATGTTGGATTTGTCTTTCTTGGGCATGAGGACAAAAACTATTGGCATAGGGTCACGTGCCTACTAATAATCATATTTTTTATTTTTTTCTCTTAGAACAATAATGAATTCAATTGGTGATAATTTTATTATTATATTAGAATGGTTATTTGTTATGCCACATATGTTTCATTGCATCTTTTTATCTTTATCTCAGCCAATTTGTTCTAAAATTTGTATATGCTTATATGTAAATATCTCATAAACAGTTGAAATTAAGCACTGAGTATGATAAGTGCCTAAAATTATACGTACAAATATATGATTAATTTCAGGTATTTCTATCTGAATTTGTAAATTAATTTGTACTTACTTAATAATTATACGTGGAAAATTATGGTGACTTCACAATAATTTCTGGTGGCACCTATAGTCCGTTTGTTTGGAGTTGATAGTACACGACATGTGTTATAAACATTAAAATATCATAAACCATAAGCGTCCGAAATTTTTCTCTACGAATTATTTACATTTTTAGTTTTAATCACCTTTATTTTCTATCTTTATACAACAGTGCCACCTTTTTCTAAAAAATATTTTTATTACATGCCTTCTAAACTTTACAATAAGCTATATAAATCAACGCATATCAAAATTTATTTTAATGAGTAAATGATAAAACTACTCGTAAAAATCTTATTTGTATGATAAAGGCCTAATAGCATATACAGTTAACAATTCTAAACAAATAGAAATCTATAGTGTTATAAAGCTTAATGATAATAGGTAAAATAAAATTATTTAGGATTTTAGCAGTTATTGGAATATAATTAACTAAAGTACTTATCGGTAGGTAGGTGCCTAAGTACCTAAGTAAGCAATAAAAATATTCTGTGTAAGTATAAAAATAAAGCAAAAACCTATATAATGCTTAGTTCAAATTAGAACAGCGATGGCTTCAGCTTTCAGTTTTGCCTCGGTCAAACTTCGCAGAGTCTGTAAATCTGCATTTTCCCTGCGAGAAAAAACAATGATACTTAACGTCCACGATGCCCTAGTGCATCAACAGCCAATAAGCCAAGTCAGTGAAATTGTGGAAACCTGTGCCAACATGACGGAAGTTAGATCAGCAATTATTTATAGATTTCTAAAAGAAAGAAAACGCGGGCCTTGCAACGAACCTCAGAATCACAAAGGAAAGAGGCCCTTAGAGGCCGAAGAGGACTTTAAAAACGCAATAAGAAGTACGCCATTTTTTTATTGAGAAAGAAATACCAACACTACATAAAGTTTTGCAAGAAATCAGAGAAGACCAGGACTTACCAAATTTGAAAAAATGGACACTATGGATTATTCTTCATAACCTGAATTTTCGTTGGAAAAAAACACAATAAAAAATCTGTTCTTATCGATAAAACAGAAACAATTTTTTGGAGAAGAAAATATCTACGAGCAATAAGAAAATTTCGAGCCAAAGAAAGAAATATTTTTTATTTAGATGAGGCTTGGGTTAATGAGGGACACATAGTGAAAAAATTCTGAATTTACAAAAACATTACGAGTGCCAAACAAGCTAGGCTAATAGAGCAGATATCGGCAGTGATGAACTAAAGATTACCATGAGAAGATGACGGCCGATGTTTTTGAGGAGCAGAGGTTTTCTTCCTAAAACAGGGTGAACCCTTAAAAATAATTCAGAACGTAGCAAAATCGAGTAAAACGCATAAGAAATCCCCTTTTTTTTTGGGCACACCCGAACATTATTTGCATCTATAATGAGAGAACTCTGCTCTCAACTCTAAAAAAATATGCTATATATACTACGTATTTTTACTTTCTTACAGCTTTTGAGTCAATATGACCAACAATTTCCGTTACACCGCCATTCTTACAAAGTCAGAGTGAAGAGCCTAACTTTATTTATTTAAATTACATTTTAGTTACATTGTTCATCTATATGTGATGAGTTGATTCAAACTATAAAATGTTACCCTTTCAGCACATACTTTTATTACTTTTATTTCGCTATAAAATCGAACATCGGAATAAAGAAAGCCGATTTCTCATAGAAAATACTGAATCAAATTAAAGTCGTACATTGCTTATTTCTGGTTATAACTCTCGAAAATAAAAAAAGTCTTGGAATATATGAAAGTATGACGGTACTTTGACGATAATACAAAATAATAATTAATGTCATGGAAGAGATGTCGATCAATATGTACCTAGATCAAAAAGCTCTTTTAAAACTTAAGAGTCTTTTCAGGTTGACAACTTATTTTTATAATTAAACTACCTGTGGTATCTATGATGTCCTAACTTTTTACCGTATGCAAGAATCCTTTTTAAAACACATCAGCCTAATTTGAGGTCCTGGAAGATATTGAAAAATTAAAATAAAGTTAAGCTATTATAATTTGTTAAAGTGTAAAAAATATGGAGGTTTACGTGTGACTGTATCAAAATCAATTGACTTTGTATTGTAGGGCCTACTATCTGCAAGACTGCATTTTGAATATAACTTAAAGATGTAAGTTGTTTGATTGAATTAAACTGAAATTTCAAAGTTACCTTCATCAAAACAGGAGCGATGATGATTGATACCAACAAATAGGAAGTTTTAATTTTAAAAATACCCTTTGCTTTTTTTCACCTTGTATGCTCTAATAAAGATATACATATCATATATTAATTGCTGTCTTTAACGTCACCAACCTTCCCGAAAATGTCGAAGGTTTATGGAAAGGACCAATAAATATGTGCCTATATTTCAGTAATCGTCACAAGTATGTATACGTATCTAGGATACACAACCCCATTTTAAAGAACACGATATCGAAAAGATCGTTTTTTTTGGGCACAGTCACATGATGATTTGTTAAATAGCGTTCGAAAACAAGCTTGCTCTTTACGACTATTGAGGTATTCTTTATATTATTTGGAATGAATATAAATGTTTCCTAATATTGATTCGTTGATATCTAATAAAAAAATCCTGCACGAAACTCATATCTTAAATGTGTATGCAAGAGGCAACTTACATTATGCACAATTTCGGTCAATGCATGTGTTTTTTTTGGGTTAATTCATTAGTTTTTTTTTCTTTTTGTAATTCTAAAAAATTCCATAATAAAGGGTGATTCATTTAGAGGTACTTTTTTTTAAATAAAAAAAAAAATGAATAAAAACAATTTTATTTTATAATCTTTATTATCATATAAAAGAATCATTCTTTACAATTATTTCTTAAAGATAATTTTCTTTCAAATGTTGTCCGCGACTACGGTTAACAACGTCCATTCTGAAGTTCCAATTTTCAATGACGCGTGTGAGTATTTCGAGTGGTGTTTGGCCAATGACTCGAGTAATATTGGCCTCCAATGCCTCAATTGTAGCTGGCTTATCCATGTAGACTTTGGACTTTACATAGCCTCAAAGGAAAAAGTCAAGAGGTGTGATGTCACATGATCTAGCCGGCCAATTCACTGGTCCAAAGCGTGAAATGATCTGTTCGCCGAATTGCTCTCGCAGTAAAGCCATGGTTTCACGGGCTATATGGCAAGTGGCGCCATCTTGTTGGAACCAAATTTGTCGAGACCACGGGCTTCAATTTCTGGCATCAAATAGTCTGTTATCATGGCGCGACGACGGTCACCATTCACAGTAACATTCCGGCCGGCCTCTGTTTTGAAGAAATATGGACCGATTATTCCACCGGCCCATAAACCACACCAAACAGTTGTTTTTTCTGGATTTAATGGCAGCTCTTGAACCTCTTCAGGTTGTTCATCACCCCAAATACGGGCATTTTGTTTATTCACGAACCCATTAAGCCAAAAATGGGCCTCATCGGTGAACAAAATTTTTCTCGAAAACAGTGGATCTTCTGCAAGCTTGTCAAGAGCCCAACGACTAAAACGGAAACGATTCGGAAGGTCAGTCGGGTTCAGTTGTTGCACTAGTTGAATTTTGTATGCTTTTAAAAAAAGATCCTTGCGTAAAATACGCCAAGTTGTTGAATATGACAGGCCAAGCTGTTGAGAACGGCGACGAATCGACACTTCACGGTCTTCGCGTACACTCGCCGCTACCGCCCCTATATTTTCTTCACTACGTGCTGGATGTGGTCTATTCGGTCGAGCATTATCCAATAATGAAAATCGAGTCTCAAACTTATTGATGGTAGAGCGAATTGTGCGTTCGGTAGGCCGATTATGTGGACCATAAGTTGCTCTAAGCGCCCGATACACATTCCTCGTAGAACGCCCATTTTCGTAATAAAGTTGAACAATTTGTAGACGCTGTGCCGGGCTAAGTTTTTCCATTATGAATTGTCAAACACTACTGAACAGGAATGCCACTTCAGTTGACACGACGCATGCGCAATCCGCAATTAAATCCCCATCACAAAAAGTATCTCTAAATGAATCACCCTTTATATGTTAAATAGAGATAAGAAACTAACTTCATGAATGTGAAAAACCACTGAAAAGAAATAAAACGGACGTTATTCGTTCTACGAGATTAACTTTTTAAACCCGTTTGACCGCACATTTGTACTTCTAATCCTCCTCTCCTTCACTATGATGAAATAAGTGATGGTGCCCACATTTATCTTAGGTAACCCCGTAAACATCTCATAAGCGGGCACTATTATTATCTATAATATATATAAAATGCAATGTCTCTCTGTTTGTCTGTCCGTTAGTGCGCTTATCACTCGAGAACCATTTATCCGATTTACGCCCTTTTTTTTTTTTAAATATACTTATGTTCTCTGGCCAGGTTATAGGATATATTTTATTACGTTAGGTAACATAGGATATAAGCAGTGACAATAATAGTGAATCAACAAAATATGGAACAATTTCATGTAGCAAAGATTATAATATATATAAAATGCAACGTCTCTCTATCGGCCTGTCTGTCCATTAGTGCACTTATCACTCGAAAACCACTTATAGATATGTTGTCTGGTCAGATTATTTATAATCCGTAATATATAAAATATATATATATATATATATATATATATATATATATATATATATATATATATATATATATGTATATATATATTTATATATATATGTATATATATATATATATATATATATATATATATATATATATATATATATATATATATATATATATATATATGTATATATATATATATATATATATATATATATATATATATATATATATATATATGTATATATATATATATATATATATATATATATATATATATATATATATATATATATATATATATATAGAAAAATACAACCTCTCTGACCCTTTGACTCTCTGTCTGTCTGTCTGCCTGTATGTCTGTCCGTTAGTGGGCTTATTACTCGAAAAAAACCTCTTATCCGATTTACGTGCTTTTTTTAAACATACTCTCTGGCCACAATATAAGATATATTTTTATTACGTTAGGTAATATAAGAAATAAGCAGACAATAATAGTGAATCAAGTCGCGCACTCTCTTGCAATACGCTGCATAAACCGTTAAATATGGAACAATATAATGTAACAAAGAATATAATATATATATAAAATGCAACGTCTCTCTGTCTGTCCGTTAGTGCGCTTATCACTCGAGAACCACTTATCCGATTTACGTGTTTTTTTTTAATTCATATATATGTTCTACGGCCAGATTTTTAATATTAATAATCTATATAATATATGCATATAAAACACAACGTCTGTCTGTCTATCCATTAGTGCGCTTAGCACTCCAGAACTACTTATCCGATTTACTTGTTTTTTTTATAAAATACATATGTTCTCTGGCCAGATTATAGAATATATTTTATTACGTTAGGTAACATAAGGAATAAGCGGTGACGATAATAGTGAATCAAGTCGACGCGTGCGGAGCCGCAGACACGGCTAGTTTAATAAATAATTAAACTAGTAGTATCTCGCAAACGTAAAATGTTTGGTATAAATATTGGAATCAAATAAGTATTCTAATTTACTTAGCGATCCCTAAAGGTAATGTCACTTCCGTTACTTATTATCTGATTTAAAACTTGATTTTAGATGAATGAAGGTCAAACCAACCGTCTGCAATGTATAAAATAGTCAGTGAACTATTAATAACTATTAGGCACATCCAGGAGGCATGACATTTGTCAGGCATACAGAGTTTTAAGCAAAATTAGTCTCTTGTAGGTATAAACAAACAATTCCAATAGGTTGCAAACTGTAAATTTTTTGATTGCGTAAATTACATGACTTCCATCATTGAAGTAGTCAAGATTGTAAAAAAATAAATACTTTTATTTGTGACTTTCGAAATAGCTTCATAGATGTCACAATAAGTAAGAAGCTAACTGAAAAAAATTATTCTTTTTTTTAAAGTCTGCCCCGCGACTAGAGGGATTTTTTACCCTTTTTCTGACTATATCTCTGATAAGATATATTGATTGAGATGTCATAATATCCTGTAACGTTGCCCAGGTGCCGAAACGGACACATTCGTATTTCACGACATTTTTAAGACAACGCGGTAGTGCTACCCAGCCGATTGCTGGAGTCGAACTAGCGACCACTAGTTTCATATGCAGGCTCTTAACCCAGTACGCTACCGAGGTCGGAGTCGGTTCTAAATTCTAAATCATTTTCCTGAGGTTTGCCAGAATGTATACTTATACTGTAAAGAAAACTGTATAATAATTCTTTCCATGTGTAACCAAGAAGAATGTAACGCTACGAAACCCAAGAGGCAGTTTTTTTCTAAAAAAGTTAACGTTGGTGATCGTTATGTCGGGGCACTTCATTCATCTAGCATTTGGAAGCAAATATGTCTTGGCATGATCATGTTGCGGTGGCCTCACCTACAGAAAACTTAGAAAAACATCTGTCAAAACTCATACAACCAACCATTAAAAGTGCTGATTCATACATCAAAAACTCCAAACACTTCACGAACATAATCAGAGACATTCAACTAGATGAAAATGACATTCTGGCAAGTCTAGATATTGTTTCACTTTATCCCAGAATTCCAGTGGATGAAGCACTAGACAAAATATCAATAAACGAGGATTGTTTAGCGCATGTTGTGGAACTATCGGAACACTGTCTAAAAAATACCTGTTTTGTCTTCAACAGTCAGATATAAAAACAAACAGATGGAGCGCCCATGGGATCTTCCCTTTCACCAGTAATAGCTAATCTCTATATGATGTATTTTGAAATAGAGGCCCTTAAAAACTCACCGTCAAACCCAAACTCTGGAAACGATATGTTGATGACATCTTTATAACTTGGCCCCATGGACGAAATGAATTAGACAACTTCCTGACTTATTTAAATAGAATCCACCACCGGATACACTTTGGAAGTAGCAGAAGAAAAGAGCCTCTCTTTCCTTGATATGCTCGTAACTCGGAAAAATAACGGTTACAATAGAGGTTTTCACGGATGGTGGAATACGATACACGTTTTTCGCCAAAATCGCATTTGGCATTTTCAGGTGCTCTTGCTACTGCTGCTACTCGATACTGTGATCTTGCTGCTGCTGCTCGAAGCTATTATATGTATGTATGTATATATATATATATATATATATATATATATATATATATATATATATATATATATATATATTTTATATATATATATATATATATACATATATATATATATATATATATATATATATATATATATATATATATTTATATATATATATATATATATATATATATATATATATATATATATATATATATATATCCCAAAAACCTGCTATTCCCTTTGAGGGTTGATAGGCCAGCTCATAACTTGTGAAAAATTGTCAGATTTCGAGATATTGACACTTTTATGAATTTCATGAAAATCTACTCCTTATATCAGTTTAGCGAATGCAACAACTATAAATTTCCGTATTCTAAGATTCCAATTATTGCTACGTTTCTTAAAATAAAAAATGGTCGAGCCATCCCATGCTTCCAAAGAAAATCATTTAGTATGTGACTTCACACTCTGTTAAATGTATTTAGCTGTTACTTGGATTATTTTTATCCCAGAAGAGCCGTTTAGGAAAGATCTTATATTATACAGAATAATAAGAACAACTGGATATTCTGTCAGCCCCAAACTTTAACAAGCTGATCATTGTTCTGTTGACCAGGCCAAGCTATTTCAGGTTTTACGTTATACGATATATGTGTTATTGAAATACAATGTAGTGGCATATCTCAAAACTGCCCTTTTAGAAATTGAATGTTATGGAATCATTTTATATGATACACTAAATTACAGATTAGTAATATTCACAAGTTTTATCAAAAAACCAAAAAAATCTTATGTTTGGATATATTTGATTTAATCCGTTATTCATTTCAAATTTCTTATGTAATTATGTAAGTGTGAATTACGAGACATATAAAATTGTGTCAAGTTTCCGATAAAACAAATACAGAGATTTAACTTTTCTACTTTTTGTCGATAAGTAAGATTAAAATTTAAAATCTTAGTATTTACGTCGAACATATTGTATTATAATATCTGATATTATTAACAACATGAAATGATTGTCTCTTTTCTGCTTCAGCTTATTTGATCCCTCATACTCGTATATTAAATACTAATTTTATTGATATGTTGCTTGAAGTAGTTAGAAGGTGAACCATCTTTCAGAAGAGTTAATTTTGTGCTAGTAGTTTGTGCATTGTCCTATACATAAGAATTCCTTAAATTTAAATACATTCATATTTCCAAAATCAAGCAGCAAAATTTTTGAAACGAAGTTGACATATAAATGGATATTTCTACATGATGTTCGATAAGTCCGTTTTGGTTGTTTTCCCTCCGTTTAAGCATAACTGTCATTTCATTTGGTTAATAACTACAAAACTTATTGCTTGGTTGCATCCTCATAAAAGAATTCTACCGTTAAATATAATCTATACAACTCTTATCGAAAGTTGTTGACAGTTTTGGTATAGTAAGTTTTTTCTTATTATATTGGTAGAGTACCCGGACAATTTAACGTAAAGTTAAACCAGATCATTAAAATACTTAAAGAGACTGGTGTTATTCTCTTACATTTTTCGAAAAATACCTTCAACTGGCATGACCTAGGACAGGCGATTAAATCACGGAAAAAGAGTTGTAGTGCCATGGGCAACACCAAATGATGACCTAGAGTAGATGGCTAGAAAGCTAATTGAAGAAACGAAAAATGAGACCTGGAAGTTCACAAAAGTAAAACCTAGTACAGATAGATGATGAACGGAACACTATGGAGCCAACATGTACCAAAAGTAAACGAGCAGTGAATAAACAATAATAAACATGATTATAGCAGTGAGGTGAAATGAGACAAGCGGCTGATGAACAGCTGAAAGCTACTGTAGACAGACTCATCAACGAAAGGATCCAATATATCATGAGAGTTACGCATGACGTAGTAGAAAATATTTGGACAGAACAATTTAATGCTACGGATATGTACAAAGGATGCCTGAGGAGAGACTTCTCAAAGAAATACTGGAATGGAAAGTCCAGGGAAGACGAAAGCGAAAAAGTTCGTATTCTTTTATGGATGTGTTTATTTTTTCATCCCTAAAAAGGCTCTGTATGTACTATTGCCACACTTCTATTGTTTTTTTGTTTGCCTGTAATCGTCTAATAGGTTTGTTGGAACTCGTTGTTTGTATAGTCCTGCTGCCTCCTTGACTTTTCTTGTGAAGATTGAAATTATCATTCCTCCTTTCCAGTTTTTCTATCTCGTTGCATTTATTATACAGCCGTGCTTCTTTCGCTTGCCTTATTGCTCTTCTTATCTTATTCTGTATGTTGTTGTACTCGGTTTTGTTTGTTTGTGCTCGTCTACGTCTCTCCATAAGTTCTAGTATGTGGCCTGTCATCCAGGATTTATTTTGCTTATTTTGTTCTTCTTTAAGGTACTCGCCTTACATGACGCTTTGGCGGTTTTGAATGTTGCCAATTCTTCTTCGACTTCTTCGCTCGTGTCCCTTTGGTTTATTCTTCGGTTTAGGGTTTCCTTAATATGTTCTTTTGTGTCTTCCTGTGTTAGTTTTTCCATAGTTACATCTGTCAGTTGTTTCCTCTTTATTATTTTCTTTAGTTTCAATTTGAAGCTGCCAACCAGAAGAGTGTGGTCGGAGTTTATGTCTACACCTCGAAATGTTTTTGTGCACCGGCAAGACAAGAGATTGATAGGGAAATGATTTATATATGTGTCTGTGTGAGTGTGTGTGTGTGTGGGTGTGTCTGTGTTTGTGCGTGTCTAATAGTATTATTAGTATTTTACGAAAGTAGTGGCATGAGAGTAGAGGTGGCTACCAGACATTATAATAATAAGGATCTACCAGTAGACTGGAAATTTTATAGTACATATATAGTACTACAGACAAAATAACTAAATTATTTAAAAGATCCAATCGCACAATCGTCCATGCTGATAAGAAAATTGGACAATGCTGGAGATCTCCAAAAGACACAGTTCGTTTACATACACAAGTTCCCGGTTCATCTGGTACTGTGTACGTAGGAGAAACTGGAAGATCAGTAGCAACTAGAATTAAGGAACAAGATTTATTAAAAAGAAATTATACAACCAACTGTAGCTGAACATCAGCAGTCTACAGATCATATTATCAATGCAAGGGAAGCCAGAGTTCTTGTTTTTGTTTCAAATTTTTATAAACGAAAGTTTAGGAAATCAGTCAAAATTTACAAACACTTTAATAACAATAATAGAGACTCGGATTACGGTCTTCATCACACGTGGAGAGAGATCAGTGTTCTAATCCCGAAGGGTAAAGATTCATGAAGGTGTCTCGTGCAATCGTAGGCAAAACTTCTGAAAATCACCCCAGTTTGACATGGTTTAATTCTAAGAACCACGATTTCTCAATTAATCAAGGCCGTGAAACCTTTCTTTCCAATTTATTTCGTACAAGAACACAGTATATCCCCTATACCTACACAAAGCATGGAGTCTAGGCTTTAATGGTGACCTTCAACTTGTCACTCCTTCTACCACCCTCTGTATGAACTGTTGTACAGAGAGAACCTCATCACTTTCATAAATAAGTACCAGCGTTACCATTATATCGATAGTGTACCGACAAAATCCTGTTGTCTAATGGGACAATTAAACTCTACGTAGTACGAGGTGGCTCAAAAATAAGCACCTCATAATATTTTGCATATTCGCGTTTTTTTTCAGCTTACACTACCAGAGATTTTTAAAAATGGAGAGATAGTCGCTTACAAAATCGTTAGGAAATTGTAACAATTTAGTAGAAAATGGATTAAACATTACTCTCCTCAGTGAACATCGACTAATCTATGTATAAATATAATATTCGATTGTCAAAACGCTCACTACGCAAAGTGGTGACCAAGTTGTATCGGTATTACACATCAGAAGGTCAACCAGACTATAAATTACACCGTCTAGTTAAAAATACATTCAAACCATAAAGAACATTTTTTGAGAAGCTGCAGGAACATCAACCTGGAATCAATAATACTTTTTCCATTTTCCAAGCCAACCCCACACCCCACCACAAAAAAACCAAACAAAAAAAAAAAACCCCCACCCCCCCCAAATTCAACCCACAACCAAACCGTAAGAATTTTTATTCGTCTTTTTTAAAACTCCTTAGCTTTATTTTCTCCTGAAATAAGAACAAATTAAATATATTAAACCAAATATTATACTAATATATATAAAATGAGGTATTTTCTTTTACCCTACTGTATACTGACATTAATCCTTTAAAACCTACTTCTAATTTAAAATGAATATTATATGATCGTCTCTGTTCTACTTCAGTCTTGTTTGATCCCTAATGCACTAAATTCCAATTTCCCAGATATCTTTTTTCAAAGAGTTAGAAAAGGAGATGAGCAACACAATTTTATAGGTGAGCTCCATTTCAGCCAGTATTTTCTATCAGGAATCGGGTTTCCTGTACTTCGACGTTCAATTTTATAAGTCAAATAAGAATAAAAGGAATAAAAATGTACGTGCTTAAAGGGTAGTTGTCGTCTGTGTTTTTTATACTGCTTTTCACTGTGTCATATTTTTTCATTCATGGTATCTGAATACAGTGAAGTTAAAAATGTGTCCTAAACAAATAAATATTTATCTTTAAAAAAAATTGTAGACTTACTTAAGTTTATTCTTCTATCTTCTTATCTATTTCGAGAAACCCTAACTAGAATGAACAAAATTTGATAGTAAACGTCATAATCAACGCCAAAATATTAATGTTAGTGAATTGAATAGAAAACCGTCACGCCATAAAACCTAACATCTTTATTAGTTAGCTTGAAACATACGCGGTTACATAAACAAAAAATTAAGGAACTTCTTGCCTATTCATTTCAGGATCTTCTTGGATAGTTACTAACGGAGTTATTCAAAATTTCAATACTATTACACCATCTGTTGAAAAGTGAGTTGTTATATGAACTTATTTCCCCTTATTTTGGACACCTGCATTATCAATGCTGGTACTACATACCCTAAAGCTCTATACTGTCTCCTACTCTCTTTCTTCTTTCCACTCGTATTAACGATCTGCAGAAAAAAACTAAAAATCTAGTCTACAACACGCTTATTCTTTATTTATCTTAAACGTTTAACCATCAAACGCCCATGTAAATATACGCAGAAAGCAGCAACAAAGATCTGGAAAAATATGTCTTTGAGTGATAATTATCAAGTAGAAAGTATCGTTATAAGACCCACGTAGTATTTTTTTAAGTTAACGCTATAGAACTCCACATAAATATTTTTGGACACTCTGTTCCATTAACATCGTTTTCAAACTTGCCATGTTTTAAAAGGAGTAAATCCGTCTTGGAATGATTATGATTGTTAGCTGGTTTATGAAATTCCCCGTTTACCATAAGCAGTACTCAAACAAAATTTATTTTACTACTTAACAATTATTCCCCCTACATCAAACATTTTATTATTACACTTGACGCGCGTTTCGCCAACCAGGTTAGCATCAACAAGAGCGATGATTGAACCAATCATCGTTCCTGATGATGCTACCATTGTTGGCGAAACGAGCTTCTAGTGTAAAAATAAAATGTTTGATATAGTGGTGATAACTGTTGTAGTGTCATTGTGCCAGAGAGTTTAAAGTCCCAACGTAGTTAAAATTTATTTTATTTGTCTCGGTTTTACGCTTGAAATTACTAACTTTAAAGACCCTTGTTTTTTTCAGTTCCCAATTTTTGTATCTAAAATTTTTAATTCGCAATAAACTGCAAAATGCTCCAAAAGCAATAAAAGGAACCTATTTTATGTCATTTTTATTTCAAATATATTCTTTATTTTTATGTAGCTTTAAAATTAAATATCAGTTGTTCCCGGCCGTAAAACTTTCTCTTTCGAAGCTACAATTTTTTTCCTTACATTTTATTTTCACTTTATTTTAAGACGATGCAGTAATGTAAATAAAAGGGATTTCGGTGAAATCAGACAGCACTATTAAATTGAGTTTAATTCATTTGACAATTTGTAGTTTAGATCTTTCACACTTTTTAAATTTCTCATTATCAAAATTCTTAAATTTAAATCAAATTGTATGTTACATTCGAAGTTTTGCGTCCAACTGTTATAACAAAAATTTCCCAAAATTTTTTTGTTGCTCATTTTTCACAACAAACCTATTTTAACTTTGTTTTCAAAAAATAGAAAGTTAATTCTGTCCAACTAACTTAAAGGATTACGCCACCTTGAAATTTTCAAAAAATCGTTTTTTTTTTTAGTTAGATTTATTATTTACTTTTAAGAATCTTTTAAGCTTTACAAAATGGAATCGAAGATTGAAGGTAATATAAAAAAATTACAAGACTTTTAAGATGCGGTAGTTTTTTTCTTTTGCGTGTTTCTCGAAATTACTTTTTTCAAACTCAAAATATCTGGAGATCTGCTGAACCGATTTTGATAAAATTTATGCCTTTTTTTTTACAGGGAGGAATCCACCTTATGGATTCTGAAGCAGTTTCCGTCACCATAAGGGTGCCCCAAACTGCCTCAGATATGTGGGGCTCTCCAACCTGAAGGGTTGGCATACCCACTAAAACTCCTTGTGAGCTGGGAAAACCCTTTACTCCTTTTACAATTCCTGATTTTTCTTAATGACTAGATTTATTGATGTGTTTTTTAACCCTAAGTTAATTTACAATAAGTAGATCTATCTTAACCTAACTTACTCTAGCTTAACCTAATTCCCAATTTGGGAGTGTTCGAGTTACAATTGTGTTTGTTGTATGCTATGTTACACTTTAAAGAAGGAGTAGCTCAACTAAACTACGGCCTTATCCTTAACTAAGGGTAGTCAGTCCAGTCTGTATTTAGTGTCACGTTATTTTGTCTATTCTTAGTCTAAGTCATATTAGACAGGGCTATGAGACTTTTTAAAATGATCAAGGATCGTCTCCTTGAACATTTGGGCAATTTGCGCAAGTTGCGCAGGAGTCAAGAGAGCCTCAGACGAGGCTTGAACTGGATTAAACTGTTTTTTGGGGGCAAGACGAGAATTGTCTTGGGTTCCCCAACCTCTGAATTTGGAATTGTTAACTTTGACTTGAGAAGGATGACGCGGGCATCCACTAAACGAGGCAGGATGACTGCCTCCGCAATTTACACACCTAGCCGGATCTTCTTTACCCTTAGAACATTTGGAAGTATGGTGATCATCGCCACACTTCAAGCATTTTGAAGGGATATGACAATTTTTTGCTGCATGACCAAAATCTTGGCAATTAAAACATTGTATACCACGCGATCTGAATTTTTGAGCTTCCACACGAAGCTCAAAACCGCAGACGACTTTTACCTTATAGATATCCGTCTCAGACTTAGGCAGAAGTACCAATACCAAAGGCATGGGCTGGCCATTAGAATGTGTCCAACGTATAATACTTTTAGGGTTGAAGCCCTGATGGACAAGACTCTCTCTAATATCATCCTTTGTTAAATGAACAGGAGCACTACGCAGGACAACATGGTTCAATTTTTCTTCCGGGAACCGGAAGGTGAAATAGGGTTCTTTAATCTTATCTAGAAGGGCGGAAGCATTATTGAAATCGTCAACAGACGACGGGAAGATTTTCACACCATTTCTAACTAGAATGGCTGAGGAAAAATTGACATTATTGGTCTTGAATTGGCCAGAAATAGTGACAAAATTTGCCGCATTACTAATCACAATGGGCGGGATTTCTTTAGATCTAACAGGCTTTCTTGCAACTTTGCTCTGAGAAATGAAATTTGGGACATCCGATACAACTGGAATCATTTTAGACTGAATAGGAGGCAAGGGAGGGAAACTGTCTTTGTCAGTAGATAATTTAATAGCACTAATCTTACCTGTTCCTTTGTCTAGATTTTCTTTCTGCTGAATGTTCATCTCAGATGGACCCCCTTCACCTTCTTCTTCAGAAGCTGATTGAGCGGTCTTCTTTTTCCTTTTCTTATTTTTTTCTTTTTCTTCTTTCCAGTCTGGCTTTCCTCGAACTCCATCCTCCTAGAATCCTCATTGCTGGAATCCATAGGCATGGCATCCTTCTCTATTTTTCCCTCGTCCTTGATTAAGGAATCATCATTATAGGGAGTCACATTACTCTCCTTCCGTAATTCAAACATTAATTTGGACAATACTTGGATTTGTTTTCTAAGTTCCTGAATTTCTGTCACCATGTTATTGATAAGCTCATCTTTTTGACTGATAATCTCATCTTTTCTGGCCAAGGCCTCATCCATTAAGGCATCTTGCTGGATCCGGAACAAATCGTCCAGCTCACTAGGCATTTTACTATCTATTCGGTACATACAAACGCTTGAACAGTTGAAACGAGAATAAATTTATGCCACATATTTTTTATAATATTATCTGGAAGTTGACATACGGATTTTTTCGATTGGATGCACCGTTCATTTCTTATTAATTAAATTAAATTTTTTGTTAAAAATCCGAATTGATTTTCAAACGGCTGTCACTGTTACAATTTTTTTTTTAATGTTTTCTGTATGTGGCCACTTAGCTTTGACCTTTCTTAACAATAAAAAATGATTTGTTTAGTTTTTAGACTAGATTGAGAAAAAAAAAAATTCCACCGGTGGCAAGGATTTTCAAAAGAGGGTCTTACAAGATCGTTCATATCTCCGCCTTTTTAAATTTTTTTTCATATCTTTTTTTTAACTTGTTAAAATTATGTGTAAAATGATGGCGTCAAAAAAAATTATTATTTTATGCTTATTTTTCCGAGCGCCAGAAGAGGGATAGAGTGGGAACCCGAGCCGAGCCATACAGGATAAAAAGAGGTGGAGTGAAATATGGAAAAGACAAATATAGAATAACTCAACTTCACGCGCCTTACACCCCTAAAGGGGTAGAAAGGCATAAGGATTAATTAAGTAAGTAAGTTTTGCGAGCGCCAAGGTGGCGTAATACTTTAAACAATGTTATGTTAAAGAAATATAATTTTTTAGCTGGTATTCCCATTTATTTATTTATTTATTTATTATCAACGGTAACACCATTTCTACAAAAAACATCGACAATATGCAAGAAAAAAAACAATGTGTGAATGAACAAGATAATTAAAGCTAAATCTAAAACTAAAACTATTAGGTCAGAATGCAGTGTATTACAATCTAAATTAATTCCTTTAAAGGTAAACAGTACTTGACATATAATACCAATGGGAAACTACCCGAAAATTAAAGAAACTCTATAGCGAGGTCAGTTGCTTGACCATATTTTTGAATCGGTGTACTGGGCCATCAACTGGCAAATTGTATTTATCAAAATTACGCTGCATTCTAAAGATTGGACTATGCAAGCCATAGTTTCTGGTGACATTAGCTGGGTAAAATAACGACCTGGCGCGGGTACGATGTACGGTATGAAAAGAGTAAGTACTCACAGTCAATATACCCATTTAATAGCTTAAATAAGAAATGTAGATCAGCTTGCATTAGTCTGTCCTGAAGACTGCACATATTTAAAAATCTTTGTACCAGGTCATAGTTGGTATGTCCCTCAGTTAAAGGAATTTTCAATTTAAAAGAAACAGATACGTAAGAAGAATTTTTTTTGGACACTCTCCAGCTGATTAATATGGACATTATAAAAAGGAGACCACACCGGGCTTGCATACTCCAAAATCGGATATAATAATTTAAACACATTATAAGAAAAATCGGCACTAAATCTATCAATAAAACCCAAACACCTACCGGCTCGCTGCACCACACTCATTTGATGAGTGACAATCAAACATCACACCTAGATCCTTAATCTCATGTACCCGTTTTAAAATGGTTGTATTTATATTATAGTCGAACTGCATAGGACTTTTTAATCTGGAAAATGATATATAGGAGCATTTATCAGTATTCAGACTTAAGCCGTTTAAAGTTGCCCAATGGAAAAATATGTCAACATCCGCTTGCACAACAAGACTGTCCACAGGACTATAAATAATTTTGAATAATTTCAGATCATCGGCAAACATGAGAAAAGAAGTATTGGTCAGGAAATCCCTCAAGTCATTTACAAATAAGAGAAACAATAGGGAGCCGCAGTGAGAGCCCTGGGGAACGCCCGAGGGCACTATACTTAGGTTAGAGATATAATTATTTATTCTTACACTTTGCTGACGGCCCATTAAAAAACTCTCCAGCCAACGAAGAATGTGAATGCCGAACCCAAGCGACCCAAATTTGCTCAACTTTGTCGAACGCCTTGGAGAAGTCAGTATATATGGTATCAACCTGACATCCCTGCTCAAATGCGCCCAACAGATAATCCTCATATGTCAGAAGATTAGATACACAGGAACGAGAACGCTGAAAGCCATACTGTTCATCCATGATCACCCGCCTACAGTGCCAAGAAAGACAAGAAGTGACCAGTGAGTCCAAAAGCTTTGGTATGGTCGACTGTATGCAGATGCCCCTATAATTAGTCACATCGCTACGATCACCAGATTTAAAAATTGGGGTTATATAGGAAGTTTGACAATAATCAGGAAATACTTCCAAATCCAATGAGAGATTGAACGGAAGTGAAGTGGTCTGCTTAAGGTGCACACACATTTCTTTAATAATAGAGGCGGGACACCATCAGGCCCACTTGAGGTTTTAGGCCTGAGCGACATCAGTTCATTAAAAACATCAATCAAACTAATAACCACGTTATTTAATGTTGTCAATTCAGTAAGGCTCGAGTAGTAGTCCGGTATTCCCAAATGGGCATCCTCATACACACTCGAGAAATATTCAGCAAACAAATTGACCGTAAGATCACTACTGCTCGTTCTACCCCCTAAATGCATGGAGTTAGGATACCCATTCGATCTTTTGCAGTTATTTACATGTTTCCAAAATTCTGACGGACTTCTGTTGAGATTGAATTCTATTCTATTTATTTAATCCTGATAACATGAGCGCTCAAGAGTTTTACACTCTTCCCTGAGTTGTGAGAATAACTCATAATCGGCAAATAGCATAGTCTGCTTGTAATGCCTATAGGCTTTTTTTTTAACAATAAGGCGTTTTAGACGAGAAGAAAACCATACTGGAAAATTCGAACTTTTAAACACCTTGATAGGCACAAACATCAACATAACTTGATATAAAACATTATAAAATTGATTAATTGCCGCATGTATGTCTTTATTATCGAGAAGAGTATTCCAATCAATTGAGGCAAAAAAATTCATTCATTCATAGACAAAAATTAGCAGTCCTAAAATCAAAGTATTCAACATCAAAACTTAGAGCATCGTTCACAGTGCGAAGAGGTACATCACAGGTATAAGCAGTATGGTGATTATTATTATCCAGCAGTGGATCCAAAGTGGCATAAACATTTACATCGTGGCAATGAGAAAAACACAAATTTAGAAACACGTTATTGTTGTTTGGAATGTATATGGTTTGAAACAGATTAAGGAAACCAAAACAGTTACTCACAATATTTGCTGCCTAAGCCGATGGGCACACCGCACTAACACCATTTTCACTATTATCCGGCATCCGGCAAGTTGTAAACTCCAAAGAGAAGAAGACAGTGGTCGGGCCTCGATTCCAATAATTCAGATATAGCCAAGCAGTGATCACTATAGATATCAAACGATGATTTTGGTGGAATATATACTGCTCCAACAACGAATTTTTTTATGCCCACAAGAAAAAAGAGCAGAAGATCTGTTCTATGGATGCTAGTGCGATAAACATCAAAGCCAGGAATACTAACCTCGTCCGATGAGTGACCACACCCAAGCCATGTTTCAACAATAACAATCACATCATAGCTACTAAGGCAAGCATTTCTGCGCAGGATATTGAGCTTTGAAGATATGCCTCCAGCATTCTGCAAGTAGCAACTAATCAGATGTCGTTTTTTGAAGGATGTCTGTTCTTTATTATTCTTGGAAATCCTTGAAAATATTTTTAATTATAAGATCTGTTTCGCCATCTACTTTTCTTTGGTCAAGTTCCGTATAGAGCTTTTTTATATAATTACGCTGAGGCAAGGTCATATCGGCGCTTAACCCAAAACTATAGCAAACTCACCTCAATTATAAGATCTGTTTCGCCATTTACTTTTCTTTGGTCAAGTTCCGTATAGAGCTTTTTTATGTAATTACGCTGAGACAAGGTCATATCGGCATTTAACCCAAACTATAGCAAACTCACCTTAACTAAACTATGGTTAAGAGTTACAATAATTTAAATGCCTTGAATTCAAATAAATATTTAGATGTTCATTTAAAACAGGACATTATTATTTATTCTACACCTAATATATTAGGTTGAATAAAATTAACCCAATTGATCATTTTTGACAACTCTGAACTAAGAATGCCTCTTTCCTACAAAAGAGCTTTAATCTCAAGGTTAGCTGTTTTAATATTTCACATAACTTTAATAAGCAATGTACGATATACATTTTAATACAAAACTGTTTTGCTCACACAAAGGATTTGAAACTTAGAAATGCAACAAAGCAACCTATTGTGACTGGTCACCCAAGGCCATTTTCTTAAATTTTACAAAGTTCAAACCTAGCCTATTTGGCACAAAAATAAACCAAATAGGCTTTTAATACCCTGTCGTCGGGCCATAGTTATTTCCCTGACAACTCAACACTCTATAGACTGGTCCTGCCCAGAGATGTTTGAACATGTATGTTTACTGAATAACGCAACACTCATCTTACTTTGCCATGTTAAGGCATTTAGATCAATAGCCCCTATCATATTTTTTTGTTCCCTTTTTCTTTAATCGTAATAATTTACTAATAAAAATATTTTAACATTATAATATAACAATAAATATAGAGTAAAATTAAACGATTTCTCTTTTTTAAAGTTTTAATATTTTTATTTTGAGAGTTATGTTTAGCCTTGTTGGCTTTGCCTAGAGTATGCGCTATACTAATAAGGCAAAAACATATAACATAATATCTTTTAAATATTGTAATACTGTTCCGACAGAGTCACAATGGGCAGAATAGGTAATTTTTACCCAAATTCATTTTCTGGCCACAATTTTCAAGGAATCTCAATAATTTTTTTTTTTAAATCTTCGTTCTTGATTTCTCTATCGATCTTTCTAAGCAGATTTTGATTATTTACCATGATTTTTATTACTTTATTAACATGCATTGCCTTTTTTTTCAAAAAACACCTTTTTAGGCAATAAAATGAGTCTCAGTCTTGCAATTTTCAAGAAATCTCAATAATTTGTGTTTTCATAATCTTAGTTTTTGATTTCTCTATCGATCTGTCTGAGCGGACTTTTGATTATTAACCATGATTTGAAGGCATTTTTTCACTAAACATAGTTTTACCCATTTACACCAAGAACATCAAACCTATCATAACCCTATGCAAAGAGAAAAAACGATCAGATCAAAACGTTTCCTAAACTTAAGGCTTTTAAACCTAACATAACCAAATATAGCGAATCTAGCGAAGTTCGGTATATTAGGTTATGTTAGGTTAAAGTTCATTACATTAAGTTATGTTAACTTTGGAGTTTAGGTTTAGGTTATGTTAGGTTTGGTCTTCGCTATATTAGGTTATGTTAGGTTTTGAGTTCCTGGTTTAAAAGCCTTAAGTTTACCAAATGTTCATCTGATCATTTTTCCTCTTTGCATAAGGTTATGATAGGTTATATATTCTTGGCGTAAATGGCTAAAGACTACATTTATTGAAAAATTAGTGCAGATCATGGTCAATAATCAAAAATCCACTAAGACAAATCGATAAACAAGTCAAAAACGAAGATTATATAAAAAAAATATTTTCTTGAAAATTGCGTGACTGAGACTGTCTAAAAAAGTATCCTTTGAAAAAAAAAATTATATATATTGATAAATTAGTAAAAGTCATGGTAAATAATCAAAAATCCGCTCAGACAGATCGATAGAGAAATCAAGAACGAAGATTTAAGAAAAGAATTATTGAGAGCCCTTGAAAATTGCGGCCAGGAAATGAATTTGGGTAAAAATTACGTATTGTCTCCATTGTGCGACTGGGGGCACCGTTTTAGTTGTCATACTAAGTTAAGTTTATTTTTCGTTTTTTGGCTATTTGCAGTTGAACACGTCACCAAAGATAATAAAATGAAGCAGTAATAAATTTTAAAACATACAATTAAGAATGATTAAATAAAAACTTATAAAGAATATACAGATTAACTCGGAAAGATAATTAAAATTCTCTCTCTCAATCCTTTCACCCCAATAGTAGTATCGGTGATACTATGCAGTTGCTGTCTCAACGTCCAGGCATCTCGATCTTGCGCGACCTGACTTGACTCGTCCATATCCATATCAAGAAGAGATGTTACTTGGTCAGACCATCTTATTGGAGACCGTCCACTTGATCTTCTACCTTCCTCATTACTACAAGGTTTTCCATGGCATCCACTTGTCTCATCATTTAAAATTACTCTTTATGTGAGTAAAAACAATTTTCATGTAAAATATTTTTTAACATTTCCCTAAATGGCTGATCGACCGGTTCCCTTGAAGACCTATGGAAGCACATTAAATAACTTTCTCCTATCAAAAGGCGATATTTCATGAAAAGTGGGTTCGTCTTTTTTTCAAATAGATGTTATGCCTATCGTAGCAATTATGATCCCAGTGAAAGCAAAATTTTCTTTATTTTGAAAAATATAAAATAAGACTTTAACAAATATTATGGAGGCTTTGCTCAATCTTGTACAAAATCTAATTTTGATTTGCTGGGTAGACCCGTTTAAGATAAATTTAAAAATACCATAAAAAAAACCTTTATTTTCTAAAACCTATCGCTTTAACGTTTTAAACGATTTCATCTGCTGGTGGACTTTATGCTTTAATATTAAATATTGTTTTAAAATTGCTGACAACTTTACATTATTTCAAAGAAAGTGTGGGTTACTAAAACGCGCTTAACAAAAAGCAGCGAAACAAAGCGAACAGACGAAAATAGCCGGGAGAATACCATGTTTGCAAAACACACTTCTTGTGACGGCGGCAACACGCGATGTCGTTTAATTTAGGAAACTTTGAAGCTCTCTTGACACCAAGCGAGCTTTTCCTTCCGCAGTCTGTCTAATCCCGTAATCAAGAAAATTTCTTGTCGTGGAAAGTCTGACTTTCTCTCTAATTAAAATTAATAGATACAGTTTCTTTTTGACAGTTGAAGCAACTAATATTGTGTTATGTATTTTAGATTATACATCGCTGTGAGAGAACAATAATGGGTACTTAAAGTTAGATGACATATCTTAAGAAAACCCGTTTTGATAGCATAAATTTAAATATGTGGAATATGTTTGGATATTATTCTCTCAAATAATATTGTATTAATTTAAAAAAAAAATAATAATAATGCCCTTTCTTACATTTGAAATACTGGAAAATATTTTTTTTCGAGATGAATTATTTAAAGAGTAATAATTTAATTGTGCGTTTTTTGAAAACAACTTTTATACAACCATGTGGGCTTAATAGTGGTCTACTACAAATATGAACACGATGAGATAATTTCTAACATTAAGGGGTTCTAATGCATCTTCGGACAAAACGTTAAGACATTTTTGTGATCTGTCAAATTTACGTCATTCCAAACGAGATGTGGGTATGCGGGATAGAATATCACATCCGGCACGTTCTGCCTGTCATAGAAGGCCACTCAAAAAAACAAGTTAGATGGTAGATGCCAGATCCCACCAGTCATCGACCGGTATGATACGATCGCATGCTTAGGGTGCGTGAAGTTGAATAACGTTTCGTGGCTGCGCCGATGTATCAGGATTTATTGTGGGGAAAATAACATAATGGAGCTCCCAGAATCAAAAAATTCGGGTAAAATAGCCCCACGTTCGAATCTCCGGATGGGGGCTGATTCGGGGGCGTCAATACGCGGAGATCGCAATTTTAAAATGGACATTTGTAATATATAAGGTTCAAACTTCAACATCAGCACCTGCAATCAAATAAGCCTCAGTTCATCGATTAGCATCACTTTCTCTATCCTGAGTATGATTTCTATTCTCGGTTTAGGCGTAACTTTTGAATCTGACTTTTTGGCAGAAGCGATCTCTCTTGTCAACGGGAGGGGGCTGTAGAGCTCCGAAACTTTGATGTTATGTGGTTAAAAATAACGACTCAACAATTCATAAGGTTTATACGCTGTCTCTATCGATCACCAAGTGATACTAACTTTAGAACACTTTTCGCTTCTCTTGAAGCCACCATCGATAATTTAGAGATTAATTATCCAAGTGCCGAAATTGCCATCCTGGCGATTTTAATGTTCACAACATCAACTGGCTTAAGTATTTAAATACTACTGACGTGAAGCTGAATCATTCATTCACTCAATTGTGGTTCTACTATTCGCTAGTCTTCTTGATGTGTTTTGAACCACCAAAGCAGAGATTTACACTGTCCCCGTAAATCCGCCGTTAGGTTCTACCGACCATAAACTGCTTTCGACGTCAAGTATCCTACCGATTAGTGTCAGAAACCTTACAAGATTTGGCACTATAAATCTGCTAAATAGGAAGAACTAGGGAATATTTTCGGACTTTTCCTTGGTTAAACGTTTGTTTTAGATCCGACAACCTATCTGACTGCATTAAGCAGGTTTTCGATGTTATTTTAGCTAGTGTGGAAGCTTACATCCCGTTTTCGAAGAAATGCCCTTCCAACGGCACTTGGTTCGACGGAAAACGCAAGGAAGCTGCTGCTTCTAAACATCTAGCTTGCCGACAATAACAGTATACCAACGAATTAAAAACAAACTTTTTGCCTTTCCAACAATTCCAAGTCCTTTTGGTGATTCGTTGAGGCTGTTAGTCAAAATTTCACCAAATCCACTATACCACCACTGACAAGGTAAGATAATATTGTTGCGACAACACCTGTTGAAAGAGTCAACTTGTTGGCTGAACTCTGTGCTTTACACTTTCTACTATCGAGTTAAAAGGGAAAACACCACCTACCACTCCCGTAGTGCAGTCAAGGATGCCCGATATTGTCTTCAGACAGCGTATCATAAATCATATTTTAATGAAGTTAGACACCAAAAAACCTTCTGGCGCTGATGGAATACCTGCCATAGTACTCAAACATGCACAAATTTTCGAGTTTTCTGTTGACTTTTCAACCTATCCTACAGGAAGGGAAGATATCTCGAAGGATTTAACATTATTAGCGATCATCAATATGGCTTTCGTAAGCAAAGGTCGACAGGAGATCTTCTAACTTATATAACACATGTTTGAAACAATGCAGTTAAACATTTTGGAAAATCTCGAGTAGTTTCTCTTGATCTATCCAAGGCATTCGATCATGTTTGGCCTTGCGGAGATTTGGCTAAGTCCCACTCTTATAGTATGTCTGAGAGGTTTTATTTTGGCTCTCGGATTTCCTCAGAAAACTTTTTTTTACGAATTTCTTTCTCAGAGCTTCACTATCAATGCCGGTGTGCCCCAAGGCTTCATTCTGTCTCCTGTTCTCTTTCCCATTTACATTAACGATCTGCTGGAAAGAACCAGAAATACAATCTACAGCTTTGTAGATGATAGTACGCTTATTTCTTCATTTATTTTGAACGCTCGACTATTGGCTACTCACGCAAATATCCGCAGACAGCAGGTAGTCGTTTAACTTAACAAAGACCTGGAAGAAATTCTATCTTGGGGTGACAGTGACCAAGTAGGATTAAACGCTATTAAATCCCATGCGGCAGTTTTTTTCTTAAAAAGTTAACGTTGCGGAACTCCATTTCTCTAGCATCGTTACTCAAATTGCTGGGCGTTAACTTGGGAGCAAATTTGTTTTGGCCTGAACATGTTGCATGCATAGTAAAGAGAGCTTTTCAAAAGCTGGGATTACTATTTCAAACTAAAAACTTTACACTTCACAAGAACTGCTAATTCTGTACAAAGCTCAGACTCGAACAACGATGGAATAACTGTTTGGGGCTCTGTTCCCAAACATATACTGTATTTGTTGGATTCTGTTCAGAAGAGAGCTATTCGCCTGATTGGAGACCTTGATACCTTGAAACATCGAAGAACGGTTGGCGACTTGAGTCTATTCTACAAGTATTTTCATGGAAAGTGTTCGATGGGATGCAGCTTGCTTAATTCCTCCCAGAGCGGTGCATGCTATTAATTCACGTCGCGCTAATACATTACATCCGGATGAGGTTCAGCTTGATACTCCTCGTACAAAACTTTTTAAGCAGTCTTTTATATGGAGAACATCATGCCTTTGGAATGATTTGCTCATGACTGTGTTTCCCACCAAGTACAACTTACGGCGAAGACCAACGCGAATCGCTTTTTCCTCACACGCGTCGCGCCTGTAGCGCTTTAGGAATTTTTCTACAACACGAATGCTACACCTGTAAAAAAAGCCGATCCGAATGACTTAGCTTGCCGGCGCATGTGAAAGTACTCGCAACTCAAAATAAATATCTCTGAACTAGATGATTTAGCAAAAATGAGTTTCAGAGGGTTAATTACTTATGCCGCATTTAGAATACGGATATGCTGTATAAAAGTAATAATAAATTTTGACTTCTCCAAAAAAAGTTCTTAAATAACAAAATGCCAGGTGCGATAAAACGCATCGTAAATGTCAAAAGGAAATGTATGAAACACACAGGCGAGCTATCAGTATTATTCATCACACAAATATTTTCTAACAAGTCACTCGATATGTGCCCAGATTATTCATCTTTATGTGCAGCTCTTACCGGTAAAGAACTTTTAATAGTGGAGTTTATATCACGCTAAAGCAGGATACAATCTTCAGAAAAAAAAAACATTTTACAACTTGCAAATGTTGCATTTAATAATATGCTTGCTTTAACTAGACAACAGGGAAATTATTTCACCGATAACAGCGTATTTAATAAGGCATTATTGTGTTCTCCCATTATTTAAATGGGCATATGTTAACGATATCTATATAGTCTATATAGTTGAGCATTCTTTAGGTTATAGCAAAATTGTTTACGTATTTGGTATTCTCAACCGCTGATAATTCAGCTCTGTACTTCAATTAATAATTCTATAAATAACTGACCACTCAAGCTTTTGGTATTAGGACGTTTTGAAAATATTTCTATTGTTTCTTGTTTCTCGCTGTCACATAGGAGGGAGTCAGGGAGTTATTCTTATAATCCACCAATGAATTTTAAATTTTTATCTATATTAGGATTGAACTTGTTTGTATTTCACTAAAGATGACATCACCGAAAATATAGCTATCCTTACAGAAAGACGAACACGTAAAACGAAACGTCGTCGCAAGACGAAGCCCGATGGCTACCACCGGAATGTTAAAATATGCCTCGACGAGTTTTTCAGAGGTTTTTTATCTTATTATTGTTGTATACTGTATAATGCAGCTTCTATTTGCGATACATACCTAAAAACTTGAATGTGTTTTACATTTTAACTATTCTGCGGTAGCCAGCCGACTTTGTTTTGGGACGACGTTTTGTTCCATGTATTTCTCTGTTGCGATGGATATATTTTCTGTGACGATGATACATGCAGCAGACGAATTATGCAGCGATGAAATAAAAGAATGCGGCAATACATATATCACTAACTCATCAAAATCTGAGGATATTCGAGACGCATTTAAGACTACTGCTGTAGACTAACAGGTAACAAAAAAAGAATAAAACGAATTTAAAATGATACTTGAAGTAGGAAAGTAACTTTCGCGGTAAAATTCGATTAAAAATGCTAAGAAAACCAATATGAAACATACGTATCCGTATTATTCAACGCCAAAATATTTTGCAACGAGTCATTCGATAAGCATCAAAAATATTCATGTGTATTCGAAGTTTTTACGAGTGAAAAACTTTTTAATGGTTGTATGTAAATATTTAATTTATATTGTACTATTAAAAATAACATTTTACGACGTGAAAATATTACATTTAACAATATGCTTCCTTTAAAACAGACGATAGGTAAGAAAATTATTTGACCGAAGATAGCTTATTTAATAAGACGGTAATGAGTGTCCTATAAATAAGTTCAAATTCGTTAAGCTTATTGCGCAAACATACAAAGCGTAACCCGGTCCTTGGAAATTTATTTTCTAAGAAGCGGTGTTTGTGTGGGACAGTTTTACAAAAAAATAATTCTGGTACTATTGCGCAAAACAAAGCCCTTAGTATTTAACTGATTTAGAAATAAATGCAGAAGTTAAAAGAAACTGGTTTGGCTTTAAGTTAATCTCGAGGCCTACTAATGACATTAAGAAGCAATGCAAACTTAAAGAGGATTTAGTCTCAGCTTGCGAGAATCCTTACATCTGAGCATGCAAACAAAAGAAATGTTGATGATTGTAACCAGAGATTCTGGTTTCAGTAGGATGGGGCGACATCACACACTTGAATTGATTTCCAAAAGAGGTGACATAAGTTGACTTCTACATGGTTCAACGTTAACAAAGTTTTTTAGTATTCCGTACGGAACACTTATGGGATCACTTCGGTGTCCGTCTGTCTGCCTGTTACACCCAATTTTCTCCGAAACTATTTGATATATTAAAAAGTTAAAATTTATTGTAAAATTAGGAATTGATGTCCCAATTAGAACTGTGTAGTTTTGGAAGTTAAATTTTGACTTAAGGGATTAGTTTTGGGAGGTAAAATCGAAAATGAAAAAAAATTACCAGTTCATTGAGTGGAGTGTCCAATTAAAGCTTGTAAAAACACGAGTTCAAAAATATATATGATGTAATACTCGTGCACATTTCTTTTTGTATTATTTTAAACAAATTGCCAAAAATTGCTGTCCCTCCATCCTACCTCAAAAAGTACTGATCAAAACATTTTGAAATAATTCCGGAATATTCCTCATAAAGTGTAGATTAAGCGAAAATTATCACGTATGCATTACATTTGAAATTTTTCTGGTATAAAAAAAATCTAAGTGTCTTGACAATATGGTGGACCTTTGTTTAATATACCATTGAGTACATTATTGATATGGAGCCGCGCATCGCACCTGCAGCGATAACCGAGATAATAATTTTATTTCATTTGTTTATAATTAAACAAATATTTAGGTAGTAAATATTTGTTTTACACTTTTATTATTAGATTCTAGTTTGAGCAAAATTAATTTATTGGCTATTAGGCAGCTAAGATGCTATAACTATTATACATTATTGACTAAAAGGAAACGTGAAAATACATATTGGATCTTAAGATATTAACATGTCAGGGACCTAATTAATTTAGCCTAGGTAAGAATTTTTTTAAGTCATCACCGTGCGGAACACTAATTGCGTAAGTTCGACTTGTACTTGGCCGGTTTTCTCATAGTGGTATTGCAAATCTTAAGTTTAGAGTAACATTCCATGCTCCCTGGAAGAATTAAGAGAAAATATTCGACAAGATGATTAGTCAGTCGATAATTTTAGAGTGAACCGACAATGCAACGATTCAGGTCACATTGTTTTTGAGTAATAATCTTCCAAAGACTACACTTTAATATACGTCAAATATTTTTTCCTTCTATCTATTTTTTTTTAGTGTTCCGTACGGAACTCTTATAAGACGACTTCGGTGTCTGTCTGTCTGTCACACCCGAATTTCTCCGAAACTATTTGTCTTGTTGAAATTTGGGAATTGATGGCCTCATCAGAGCCGTGTAGTTTTGAAAGTTAAATTTTGACTTAAGGGGTTAGTTTTAGGGGGGTGAAATCGGAAGTGAAAAAAAAAATTTTTACTAGAATAGCGAGTGTGATGTCAAATGAAAGCTTGTGAAAACACGAGTAAAAGATATATATATATATATATATATATATATATATATATATATATATATATATATATATATATATATATATATAATATAGTAGTTGCACACACTTTTCTTTGTATTATTTTTAAAAAATCGCGAAAAATCGCTGTCCCCCCATCTTATCTCGAAAAGTACTGATAAAAAAATTTTGAAAAAATTCTGGAATATTCTCCACGGGGTGTAGATTGAACGAAAATTATCACCAGTGAATTACCTTTAATAATTTATCTGGTATATAAAAAAACAAAAATTTCAAGGTCATCAGTTTTCAGTAAAGATTGGAAACAAACTTTGTTGAAAACTCATTTCGAGTGTATTTTGTGAAGTCACTGTTCATTTTATACCACCGTGACAAAAATTTTTATTTTAAAAGCAATCAACGTACGGAGCACTAATTGTGCAAGTTCAACTTGCACTTGACTGGTTATTTTGTTATAAATGTTTTAAAATTAAACTTTTTTTATGAATCATATTGTTTTCCGGATTATTTGTATGTGCTTATATGTCCGATAGCTGTGTAGACTCTGTGCGGTTGGTTTTTCCTAATTTCTTTATAATATTTCTATGATATTTATTCTTTCTCGAGTAGCTTTTTAGATTTCATCTCTCACTTTGCATTTTTTTTTTCTGTGTCCCGTCTTAACTTATATATGTATCATCCCAACTAAAGACGATACCATCAGTGCAATAAAAAGATGCCGAAAAATTTATGCATTTAACCCTTCTCGTATCTTCGAATATGCCAAACACATTTTAATACTTATATATATATATATATATATATATATATATATATATATATATATATATATATATATATATATATATAATAATGCCCTAATAACTTAACACCTTAATGCAGATTGGTTTGTAGCTTGTAGTCGTGAAGAAATCAACCTCCGAGATTTTTTACTTTTTTTCACGTTTTAGGGTCCCTAGATCCCAAAAATCATGGGCACCCATTTTCGTCGTTTTGTCTGTTGGCACAATAACTCTCGAAGGAAATGAGATTTTAATTTCCAATTTGGTAGAGCTATAATATTTATAAAAGGGTTGAAGCCTACAGACAAAAGGGGTGGGGGAGGAAGTTGGAGGGGTTGTTTCGTATATATCGTGTTATATGTCCATTATGGGGTGCTTAGAGTCGCGAAATCTGAAAACTAACTTATTTTTTCATTATTTTCAATTTTAACAGGGTGAAAGGGGTGGGAGTTGTTAAATATTATATAATTTCAATAGTATTACGAGAATTTGGTTTTGATTAAGGTAATAGACAAATTTCAATCATATAATTTATATTAAAATATGTATATAGAGTTAATCGGATGGAGAAGAAAGTTAGAGGAGTTGTATCATACATATCATGTTATATGTCATTTTCAAAGTTCTGGAAATCTTAAATTTTTTTTTTTTTTTTCATTATTTCCAAACTTTTCATTACAGTTGGTTGTATTAAGTTATCCTTTGGTACAAAATTTAGTGTTTATTTTAGAACCGCCTATTTGCAAGGGAAGCACTGTGTAAATCATTTTACCAATTTTTTTATATTCTAAACCCAGAATATTGTTTTATATTTCTTCATTATTAATAATAGAGATATTGATTCTAAAAAAATATTTAAAAATTTGTCAGTTTTATTTTTTTTGAGATAAAGCTCATTAATCAATTAATTAATTGCAAAATACAAAAAGTAGGTAGTTATTAATTATATTTTTTTATTACATTGATCTATTAATGTGTCGTTATATTATGTCAATTGCAGCTTATATCGACTCGATCTAACTTCTGTTCGCCGCTTGGCTTACAACAGGACTTATTATGGGGATACGAAACATGTGTTCATATATATATATATATATATATATATATATATATATATATATATATATATATATATATATATATATATATAAATACATATATAATATATATATATATATATATATATATATATATATATATATATATATATACATATATATATATATATATATATATATATATATATATATATATACATATATATACATATATATATATATATATATATATATATATATATATATATATATATATATATATATATATACATATACATACATATATATATATATATATATATATATATATATACATATACATACATATATATATATATATATATATACATATACATACATATATATATATATATATATATATATATATATATATATATATATATATATATATATATATACATATACGTATACATATACATATACATACATATATATATATATATATATATATATATATATATATATATATATATATATATATATATATATATATATACATATACGTATACATATACATATACATACATATATATATATATATATATATATATATATATATATATATATATATATATATGTATATATATTTTATTTAAAAAAAAAAATAATTTAAACACTTTTGGGCAATTTCGACAACAATAACTTTTATTAACAATTGCATTCAGACATCTAACAAAGCTGGCCGACTACTTCGGCTCTCTAAAACTATAATTCATAGTGCGTACCAAAATATCCCTGTTACCTAAATCTCATTAGGGTTACATAAACACTTTTATAAGCTATGGTCATATCTATCGTAATAACTAAAATTAATAGTTTTGGTACAAATCAATAACAGTAACTTAAGTATAGTTAAATCTACGTAATGTAAACAAGCCAGTCTGCCTGAAAACAATTATAAATAATTAATATTCTCCTTTTCATATTGCATCGTTCGGCCTATCCTAATTTTTTTCAACCAGGCCTGGAACGAGGGTTTTTTCCATATAGAACAGCTAACATATATATATATATATATATATATATATATATATATATATATATATATATGTATATATAATTTTAATTAAAGTATTTCCAACCAAAAATCAGAAAAAATTCTAATAATACTGTACAACCTCGACCCATTTTATCCCCTTCCTCTGAACTGATATCTCTTAAAAAAAAAATTGTAAGCTCTGGCTCCTATTTGAAGTATTATATGTATACTAGTAAATTTGAAATCAATGTCAATTTGGCGCGATAGTTATTGTGCCCTTAGACTGACAGACTGACACTCCGTCAGACAGACAGGTAAACCGACGGAAATAGAAGACTATTTTTCGCAATGACCCTGAGACCTATACCAAATATCTCAGAGGGAAATTTTTCACTAATACAATACTTTTCTTGTGAAAAAGAAAAAGTAATAAAAAAACTTTAAAACTTATAATAAGTTTTTACGTAACAAAATAGTCAATGCAGTAAAACTCCCCCTAATAATATATAACACTTGATTAGTATCGAACTTATTTATCTTTATCTGCAGTTTTTTACAAGCTACAACGAGTAATGGTTCTATTTAAAAGTGTAGCTCGTATCGTGCTGTGCGAGCATACAATCAGTAGAAAAAGATTTTACAACTTGCAAATGTTGCATTTAATAATATGCTGACTTTAACTAGACGATAGATAAGAAAATTATTTTACCAAAGATAGCTTATTTAATAAGGTAGTATTATGTTTTGCCATTATTTAAATGTGCATGTGTGCACGATATCTATACAGTCTACATAGTTGGGTTTTCCTAGTTTCTTTACGTAATAGCAGAATTGGCTGCGTATTTTGTATTTTGAATAGCTGATAATAGAGCTGCGCCACGGGATAATAATTTTATAAATAACAGGCTAGTTCTTTTATGTTATTCGTACTTTGTTATCTAGATAAACTGAAAATACTTTTATATTGTTTTTTTCACTGTAAAAAAATGTTTTATTTTATCGATAAATTTGAACTTTTTCTCACTCTCTGATTTGTGTCATATAATGAAAACGAAGAACACACTTCCAAATATGTGAAGCGAATCGAGATTGCTCTCATCTTGTATGCGAGAAGACTAATTGTCATCTCAGCCATTTTGATCTGATCTCGTGGAGCTAAAATAACAAATGTGACTTAATGGAAATTTCAAAAAAATGAATAAAAGGAACACAGTAGTTGTAAAACGAAAGTAGCGCCATTATTAATTACAACTATCACTGGAGTTTGAAGTTTTAATATGGCGACGTTTTATCGCCCGTTACAATGCCAGTAACATAATTAAATGTTTCTTCCTCGTATGTCGTTAACATTTTTATAACAATTTACTCCATTTGTTTTCTATTTATCTTTTCAAGCGTGGAACATCTAAAGTTAACTCCCTTACATTAAGATAAATGTCTGTGCGCTTGGCGCTCTAATGTGAGAACGTCTTGTATTAGTAGCAAAGTTATCATCTTCTCATATTAGCTCTTCTTCTGTGTTAATTATTTTTAACGTTTGGTGAATTTTTTTCGAATGAAAATTTCCATTTTGAAACACTGTATCATTCAATGGAGCGTACTTAATAACGTAACACTGTATGCTAAATTATTTAAATGTGCATCTGTATACGATTTATATTGTCTGTATTCTGGGATTCTTTTGTGTAATAACAAAATTTGTTGCGTATGTCAAACTTTGAATAGCTTGTAATTTAGCTCTCCGCTACGAGTTAATAAGTTAGAAATAAATGACTAGCTGCTCTTTCGGTACTAGTACGTTTTGAAAATAATTCTATTATCTCTTGTATCTCACTGTTTTAAAATTCAGTATCATCGACACAGTATTCTTCAGTGAGGATATTCTCCACTCATAATACTTTTCATTTTAGTCGTATAATGTTGTTGTCAAACCCCTTTGGAATGTTGCAACGAATAATCTTGTCGCTTGCACTAAGTACTTATAGTTTATATATATTTAGCTCTGGTATTTTTAGATTTTGTATATTACAGAACGGTTCCAGTGGTCTAGGTACACCGAAAAACAATACAGTAAATTAAAAGGTGGGGTTTTTGGAAGAAATTAAGTCTCAACTTATTTCATGGCAGTCACTATAAACAAGATAACAATGATCAGATATCATCCCAGAATGCAAAGTAAGAGTGCAGACAGGTATAACATGCAAACAGTTTTTAAAATGCAAGTGTAATCTATTAAATTAAATGTAAATTATACGAACAATGACGGTGAGTAGTCGGATGAATCACTGAGTCAGGGTCTATTAGGGTAATTACCAAAGGGCGTGTTTTTATCCCCATTGATAATAAAATTGTAATAGAAACTCCTTCTGTTTATTGACTATTTTTATATTATTATGTTGTTATATTTAATCTATATTAAGGCCAAAATAATTTGTAGATTCTTTGTATTTTTTTGCTATCTGTTCGGGCATGACACAAGAACGACTGAGGGGATCTTGAGGACATTTTACATGAAGATGGGTTAAGTTTTTATTTCACAAAATTATATACATGTTGTGATCAAAAATAGACTATTAGTCATAACAGAAAATTTTTACCTATATAAGTAATTTTGAAGATACACTCACTTGCCCTTGCCGCGAAGAATTCACGTTGGTCTAAAATCGTTGCAGGTGATAGTCGGTGAGAAACGTGAAAATGAGCAATTTGTTTCAGAGGGAAGAAGTACTCTGTATAAAAAAGTTTTTGAAGAGGTTAGTATGGCAAGTGCCAAACTGAAGCGCATACGGATCTTTTGAAATTATTTAGAGAATTAACTCAAATCAACTACTTTTTTCGATGTTCCAGAGAATAAATGTTTCTGGTGAGTTCCTAGTTTTCAGTTAGGCGGTTATAGATAGTATATGTACAGGGTGAGTCAACGTTAGTGTAAAGTTCATTATCTCATTTGTTCCGGGAATGACGAAAAAATGTTAAATACAATAGTTTTAGGGAATATTAAGGTGCACAGTTTAAAATTATTTTTGAGTATATAGGGTACTTCAAAAAAGTGTGGCCTATATAACATATGTTTTTTTAAATATAACATCCTATTTTCTAATTTATTTTTAAATTCTGCGTAAAATTTTATAACTTTTTTTATTAATAATGTTATATACCTAAACCTAGTAGTTTTTTTAATATTTCAATTTTTTTTTAAAAATGCTAGTTTTCAGTTTCGTAAATAATGGCCAGTAGCGCCATTGTTTCTGAAAGTGGAATACTCATAATTGGTACGAGCGTTCTATAGAGATGAAAAAAAGATATATGTAAAGAAATTTGAGTTAGATGCTACAGGGTGTTCAAAATAAATTTATGCATTTCGACTATTTTAAATTGAAAAATCTCAAATTTTTTAAATGGCACACCCTGTATATTATTATTTTCTCTGCTAGATTTTATAAAACCCTCCAACTTTTATTAAGTATATCATATACCTATTTCTAATAGTTTTCGATTCATTTTGAATTTTTCAATTTTTACCCACTTACGCTATTGTGAAAACATAAACAAATAGCTAATACTAATTTTAATATAGTTTAACTTATCTAACGATTAATTATTATGACGTAATGTTCAAAAGTATGACCGTCTACTGGAATACACATGTTTAGTCGTTTTCGTATATTTTCCTTCACTTTCCTTAGTATAAAGGGCGTTATTGTCCTGCACGCATCCCGTATCCTATTTTCCATATCTACTGGTGTTGTAGGGGGATTCACATAAACACGATCTTTAATGTAGCCCCACAAAAAGAAGTCTAAAAGGGCTAAGTCACATGCCCGAGGGGGCCACTGAATGAATCCATCCCTACCGATCTATTTTTATGGTTAACGATCGTTTAAAAATTCCCGAACTTCCCGGTGGTAATGAGCAGGGCGTCCCAGCGCAAGTGAAAATTCGTCCTCTCCTGCAAACCGACCGTCATCTTAAATGCAGATTGACGGCAGGAAAGCTTAACATCTGTAAATTAAGTGTTCAAAAGTTTGTCCGGAATGTTTTGAACAAAAGGAAAGTGTTTGCGAAGTTTGTTCCCCACAGCCTGACACCCGAACAAAAACAACAACGGATGTACGCCATCCGAAACTTCATCGAAATGAAAAATTCTTTTCTGTGGAAAATAATCACGTGCGATGAGGCGTGGTGTTACCAATATGAGCCTATCACAAAATGCCAAACTGCGCAATGGCTTGATAGTGGTTCACCGAGACTGCAAAAAGTGCGACCGACAAAGTCAAGAACAAAGACAATGCTCGTCGCATTTTTTTACACTTAAGGAATTTTCCACAAAGAATTTGTTTCCGAGGGCACCAGAGTGAACGTCAGGTATACGCGGGTGTCATGGAATGACTTTGCAAGAGGATTCAGCGAGTTCGACCGAAATGATGGAATGCAATCGATTTTTTCTTGCTTCATGACAGCGCTCCCGCTGGGATCATGGTGAAGTTTCTGACGCCAAAACAGGTGTCCTTACTCCACCACACTCCTTATTGGCCTAATTTAACTCCTTGTGACTTTTTTTATTTCCGAAAGGAGGTATTATGTAAAACATCTGAAATAATAAAATGTTCACTTTCAATTTTTCGTTTTTTTTTATTAAGGAACTTTTCGGACAGACGGTGTACATTGTCTACGGTTTTGGAACTTCCGTACTTTTAAAGCAACCATATATCATCTTGTTTTTTTGTAAGTATAAAGAAGAGGCGGCAGATAATTATATTTATTTGGTAAATTTTTATGAACAGATACAAGGTACATACATAATTATTATATATCATCATTATATGCCAAAGTAAATCAGTTAAGTATTGCGTTCAAAAGAACTGGACATAGAAGTGGATGTATAGTTTGAACTACATAATATGGCATTTTAATATAGTACTTTTTTGCTACAGAATTTTGAAGAGAGGGGTTTTTTAAAAATCATTTGTCATGTTCTTCGAATCAACATAATTATTTCACCAAAAATCCTTTAATAAATTATATAAAATTTATATATAATTGAGTTTGGAAAAATTTTTCCCGGTATTATGATAGAATTAATATAAAACTCAAAAAACAAATCGAGAATTCGTCTTTTATTTTATATTTCTTATTTTATTCTTCAGTATCAGCATTAATTTTTCCCCCTCTAACCCCCATCTTCATCCCTCAAGAGGGTGGGTATGATCAAAATGATCCCGAAAATAGACTTAGCCATCCCAGAAACCCCCGAGAAATCAGTTTTGAACGCCAAACTCTAATTCAGGTGAATATCGTAATTTCTTCCCCTCCAACCCCCATTTTTACCCTTCAAACGGGTGCATATGATCAAAATGACCCCGAAAATAGATTCAATGACTCCAGAGACCCCCGAGGAATCAATTTTGAACAAGTAAACTTGAAATCACGGGAACTTTAAAATTTCACCTCCCAGTTCCGTGCTGGCTTTTGCAATTTTAAAAAATTTTGAGGTTATGTTTTGGAAATCGGCTTCCTTACGTTTGTCCGGAATTCGCTTACGAGTATTTTTTTAAAAAAATGTCTGATTTTGTTAATAATCAGATTCCTGGCCCACTGTGCACCGACTATAAAAAAATCTTGATAATTATAACCAGAGAACCTGGTTTTACTAGGTTGGAGTGACATGATACAACTGCAAATATTTCTTTGTAATTATTGATAGTATAGCAATAATGATGGTCAATAAATTCGCCGTTCGCTTAGGAGAGTGCCAGAAAAGTAATGGTTCACGTTTAGATGATATTCTTTTTAAGAAATAGTGTTCGAAAGACAAGTAGTACAGTATTTTAAAGTAATTTTTTTATGGGTCAGTTTTTATTTAATTATTTTAGGTTTAAAAAAATTGTTTGTTTTATGTGGATGTATTTATACCCGCACCAGTAATTGTTGGATTAATACCACGATTTTATACAAACAATTTTTGTTGTAGTTATGTAAACATACTTTTGTACATATTCTTATCATTGAGCTGGACGCTTATCTTCATTATATTTGATCAAAGTAAATATAGGCGTATCTTTGTGTTAAATTGGAATCAGAAATACTTGCATGATAAAAAGGTTAATGTACCATTGTACTATAGTTCAGTAAAGTTTTTTATTATGAATTAGATGCATAATATTATTTCCAAATTCGTCGTTCGAAAGGTAAAAGGATAAGTGACTTTTTTTTATAAAATTAAGATAGTTTTTTTTTCTCCTCAGCAGGTTTGGTTCCAGTGGCGTTTATTAAAAACAGCCAAGTCATTACCTACTAAATACTATTTTCAGGGTTATTTTAAAGTTCTTCTGTTTCAACCGTGAAGAGAAATAAATATTCTTGCTCTTACTGTTGTAAATGTTATTTATTGGGTTTGTGGACATTTTTGTTAAGAACAGATTCATGTAGACCTTCCTCTCGTAACTCTCCTATATTTCAATATCATCTTACAATTTTACTTTAAAAAATAGTTATGAGTAAGAATTATTAGTTTTCAGTTTCAAAGTTCATATTTCATTTTCAGCTATGGTTCCCAGACACTACATTATATAATGAGCTTTTTTGCCTACAGATAACTATGCTGGTATATTTGATTGTCAAATCCAAACAGCAATATTTATTACTTCCGAAGGATAAGCTGTAAATACAGCACTGGAGTATACATTGCAACAACCAGATTTGTTCATTATATAATCCTAAGTAACTGATATTTCTCACTTTCTCCCGGATTCTAGAATTTAGTGTTTATATATTTTTACGGATTTTAGTATCATTTGAAAGCCCATTCTATTATCTTTCTAATGATACCAAATTCCATAGTATATATCATGCTTTTTACTGATTAAGATTATTGAAAGGAGAAAAAAGGAAAAAAAGGATTGAAAGTAGGGGTAAGAGAAAGGAAAAATTAAACAAATTTTTATGTTTAACAATTAAATTTATTAATAAAAACCAAAATGAAGATTTATATATATATATATATATATATATATATATATATATATATATATATATATATATATATATATATATATATATATATATATATATACATATATATATATATATATATATATATATATATATATATATATATATATATATATATATATATTACCCTCCTCCAGCCCTTATTACTGCTTCCAGCCGGTTCTTCATGGAGCTTTTTCACCACTGTCTGTGAGATACTACCCCATTCTTCCGCCATCGCAACCTTTAAGTCCCTCAGCGATGCAGGGGCTGGATTTCTGGCCCGAACCCTTCTTTTGATCTCATCCCACATGTACATGGATTGAGATCAGGACTCCGCACAGGCCAGTCTAATGTGGGTATTCCCACTTCCGCCAGGTATTGCTTCACCGATGCAGCAGCATGTGGCCTCGCATTCTCTTGCATTAGCATGATGCTATCGCCAGCATAAGGAACGACGTGTTCCTACAGGATCTCTTCCATGTACCGTTAAACAGTTAATACACCACTACGAGTTTCATCAGTCACGAAAATCAAATTGGTTTTCGCATCCGGTGACATGTCTCCCCACACCATGACAGAACGTCCTCCGTAGGCGACCGTTTTTATAATACAGCACTCGTCTTCTTCCATCATTGCCATGTAGACACATTCAGGACACGTCGGAGAATAAAACTGAGCGCCATTGCTCTAAGGTCCAGTTGACATGTTCTCTGGCAAATTGGAGTCGCGCTTGTCGATGGGCTGCTGTCAATTTGGGTTCATCAGCTGGTCTCTTCGAAGTTAGGTTAGCTTCTTTAAGTCTTCTTCTGACTGACAGCACGACCACGAACTTGTCGAAGCTCCTACTGGACCTCAACGCCGGTCAAGTGACGATTTCTGAGAGTTGTGTTGACAGTAAAGCGGTCATCTCGCTCCGAGGTACTTCTTCCTGATCCTGGTCTCCGTGTAAAGGCGCCTTTTGGTAACGTCTGTAGACTCTGGGGACAGCTGACTGGTTCAGGTGTAGTTGCGCAGCTATGCCTTTCTTACAATCGGGCAATGACTTGTGCCCTTTCTTCCGGGGTGGTATCCATTTTCCAATGACGTAATTAGTGAGCAAGATAGCAGTTCAAGATTCGATAAAGGAATAATTGGAAAATGTTATACTAATGAATAGCGCGCAAAGAGTGAAAAATCAGCATTCTAATAATACCAAAAATAATACCACTGTTTGAAAGTTAAGTTCAAGGATCGGTGTTAAATTAAGCAAAATCGTTTAAGTCGATTTTTTTGTTCACCAAGTGAAGGAAATGCCCTGTTGGTATCAAAACTATCACAGGAGACTATTTTTATTAGACATACTATCAATAAATGTACCCTAAATTCTGGACTGCAGTATATCCTTAGCTTTATCAACACTACGATATAAGAAAAGTAGAAAATGACTTGCAAGTAACTTTCAAGACAAGATGTTAGTCTTTACGTTAAGATAATTCTAAACTCTTCTAACAAGCCAAATTTATGTAACATACCTCTTAATAGACACTAGTATTACTTTTACCTTTATTTTTAGCCTCGATAATTGTCGATTATTGCTTCATAAGATAAAAATTGTAGATATACCTCTGTACCAATGAAGTAACGAAGGTAAAAATTTGGAACGGCGGTTATTTAGTTCTGCTACAGATTTTTTTATGAATAAGATTATTGAATATCATAATATTTGGAATATATTTAATAATGTTTGGACAATTTGCAACAGAAGGTTTTAAAATATTAAATTATATATTATTATAATTAATATTTTATTCCTAGCCTTTATTACTGTTTCCTTGAAATTTTAGTGATCCTCACTGTCTACGTGAATATAAGACTCACTCTGATCAATTTCGTATTTATTTTATATCACTTTGTTATTTTTTATTAATTATAATAGTTTAAGATATTTTATGCATTTAAATATTACATAAATCACTTGCTATGCTTTTCTCCTATTTGTTATACTACAGATTTAATTATTAGTTAAGTTTTTGGAGTGGCTTTGGGCAAAACTGCAAAACCCTTAGTTTAACAAAAAAACAATAACCGATCAAGTGCAAGATGGACTTGCGCAATTAGTGTTCCGTACGTTGATTGCTTTTAATATAAAAATTTTCGTTACGGAAGTATAAAATGATCAGTGACTTCACGAAACACATCCCAAATGAGTTTTCAACAAAGTTTTTTTTCCTATCTTTAGGAAAAACTGATGACCTTGAAATTGTTTTTTTTTATGTAAATTATTAAAGCTAATGCACTCGTGATAATTTTCGTTCAATCTACACCCTGTAGAGAATATTCCGGAATTTTTTCGAGATAAGACAGCGATTTTTCGCACTATTTTAAAAATAATAGAATTGTGCGCAAGTATATACTTTTGAACTCGTCTTTTTACAAGCTTTCATTTGACACCCCACCCGATTACCTGGTAAAAAAAAAATGTTTCACTTCCGATTTCACCCCCCAAAACTAACCCCTTAAGTCAAAATTTAACTCTCAGAACTACTCGGCTCTGATGAGGCCATCAATTCCTACATTAGTGCCAAATTTCATGTCAAATAGTTTCGGAGATAATAGGATGTGACAGACAGACAGACGGACAGACAGACAGACGGACACCGAAGTGATCTTATAAGTGTTCCATACGAAACACTAAAAATAATTTGTAGACTTTTACAATAAATGTTTTTCTTTTGTTTTAGGTATGTTACGCATTCCATACATTGTTTGAGGATTACATGGGCAATGAACGCAATAAGAACAGTGGTAAGACTTAAAAAGTACAAACAGTAGCGGCATTAAACATCCTTATTTGGAAAGTGACATTAATTGCAGTAATAAAAGATACTAACTAACTCTGTAATTCTAATTAACAAAAGGTTTCATTTCTGTCAAAAAATTAATCAACTATAAAATTGTTAAAGAACAGGATAGAATACTACCTCGTTTTTTGCGATTGTATTTTTTTAAGAGCTAGTGCATGTAGGAGTACTTTTAAAAATCAATAGACTGTGGATCAGTGTCATACCCTTCACCGATTTTTTATTGCGGTAAAACTGAAAGCGACCAACCCCTCGTCCTGCCAGTTTTTTCAATTACCTTTCGCATTACAAGTGACCTTGCCCTAACACCAAAAATAAACTTTTTGGTCACACTTACTCGCGGTTGTTTTTTTTTCTAACGGGTAGAAATCTGGCATATTTCTAAGTATAGGTATATCAGTGGCTTAACTAAGTCTGGAAATACAATCCAGATAAGCATCATACAATAATTCTGGTAAATTATCCAACCTAAAAATTCCTTTTCCTATTCCTATATTATACTAGGACTGTATGATAAGAACCTGGCCTGAGCCAGAGATGGTGGTACTACTATTTAAAAAATTATATTTTTCGTAAACATAACCTTTCACAATAATCCTGTCAGATTTTTAAGTTGCTGCGTGATTTAGTTTGTAAGTGGCAACCATTTAAATAGAACATATTTTGTGATTTTACAACAATGGAAAAAATTGAATATCGAGCAGTGATAAAAAATTTGATTTTTAGCGTTGATTCATAACTGCTGACGAAACATGGATTCATCACAGCATACTAGACTAAAGAACAGTCCAAATAGTGGGTTTTCCTTGGCGAACCGGCGCCAAGAAAGGCCGAATCAACTTTATCGGCTAACAAAGTCATGGCCACAGCATTTTGGGATGCACGCAGCATAACCGACGTCAGTTACCTTGAAAAGGGCAATACAATTAATGGAGAGTATTATGTCAACTTATTGGATCGTTCCAATCAGGCTGTGAAAGAAAAACGTTTGCATTTGGCGAAGAAAAAAAAATTCTCTTTCCTCTAGACAATGCACGCGAGCACACTTGTGTCATCCTTATGGCAAAATTCCATGAGTTAGGATACGATTGCTTCCGCATCCACCATATTCGCCAGATTTAGCCTCCAGAGATTATTTCCTATTTCCTAATATGATAAAATGTCTTAGCGGAAAAAAAATGGCTCAAACGATAAGGTGATTGCTAAAATAAACGCGTATTTTGAAGGATTGGAGAAATCGTATTTTTTAGATGAGATACAAAAGATAGAACAACGATGGACTAAGTGTATTGAGCTTAAAGAAGACTATGTTGAAAAATAAAATCAATTTTACCCATAAAAATGTGTTTTTCCTGTCAAGGCCAGGTACTTATCATACACCCCCGTACCATAGAACATCTTTAATAATATCAGTGTTTATATTACCGCTAATTTTATTTACAGCCTACAGCCGTTCTTCTTTCAGCTTTTTCTGAGCGAAGATCCAGGTAATACCCCACTATGTTTACTATCATAAAAATGAACAAAAACAATACGTTCCTTCCCTCAAGTATTCTAAGTGTTTTAAATTTGATATCTCATTACATTTAAGAGTTATCGAGTCAACAGGCTAAGAGATAGACAGACCAACGTTAATGATAAACTTTTTTTCGGGACGATGAAATGTGAAGAAATATAAGAAGAATATTTTTTTCTTGAATACAATATTTTTTTGCAGCAAGGAAAGCAAAAGCAAATAACACCCAATGTTGCTTATAATCAGTGTGCTTATATTATGCATCCACAAAAAGTATAATTCCAGACCAAAGTGTGGACGTAAATAAGAATGGCCCAGTTTCATAGCTTAACGTTTTGGTTTCACGAAACCGCAACAATGGCACTTGATCTTGGTAATTATCAGACAAATCCGGCCATGTTCATCTGTTTCCATTGTTCATCAAGATTAGCTGCTATCCGCAGCGGCGAGCGAAGCGCCAGGGAATCATCAATCATTAGGTAAACCAAGTTTTGTTAGGATTTCGGCTAACAACAATGAGTTTATCGCAGCAAAGCTTTCGTTTAGCCGAGATATAGACCTCATAAACCCCTTTTTACATCCATACGCATTTTGAAACGATTATAATGGTCGTGTCTTGAGATATTGTTTGTGACCACGGTGATAAAGGCTGATAATAATTTATTCTCTAATGGTAGTAATTTTCCTAATTGTATAGTTGATATGATTCACTTTTAAAAGTTAAATACTAGGTCTGAGTTTTTATAAAACAAATTTTTCTATGTTCGAATTTTAAGGACGATAATCCTCCAGAAAATTTGCATTTTAAGTTTTATTCATATTTTAAAAAAAAATCTGCCAAGTGCAAGTCAGACTTGTGCAATTAGTGTTTCATACGGTGATTGCTTTTAAAATAAAATAAAATCCTTACCTAGGCTAAGTTATTTAAGTCGCTGACATCTTAAGAGCCAATATGTATTTCCACGTTTTATTTCTGTTAATAGTATATAATAGTTACAGCATCTTAGCTACCCAATAACCAATAAGTCGATCTAAAATCTAATAATAAATGTGTAAAACAAATATTTACTACCTAAATATTTGTTTGTGTTTAACAAATAAAATAAAGTTATTTACTCTCGATCGCTATCCGTGTGTGTACTGAAAAGTATATTAACAATACTTCCACCATATTGTCAAGGAACATAGTTTCCATATTTTTTTATACCAAATAATTTATCAAACGTAATGCACTTGGGATAATTTTTGCTCAATCTATACTTTATGAAGAATTTCAAAATTTTTTTGATCAGTAATTTTCAAGAAGAAGGGGACGCACGAAATTTTGTCCATTTTTTAAAAATAATACAAAGAGAAGTGTGCGCAAGTATTACATCATATATTATTTTGAACTTCAATCTTTCCTTTGACCCCACCCGATGATCTGGTAATTTTTTTTTTTCACTTTCGATTTCACCCCCCAAAATTAACCCCTCGAGTTAAAATTTAACTTTCAAAACTACACGACTCTGATAGGGCCATCAATTTCTATATTTGTACCAAATTTCAACTATCTATCTCAAGTAGGGGTTCGGAGAAAATCGGGTATAATAGACGGACATCGAAGTGATTCGATAAGTGTTCCATACTAAACCCTAAAAAACTATTTATTTTTTCCCTCATTTATGGATAAATTTATTTTATTTTTACTTTCTTGAAGTCACATTTTTAAACACCCTATGTAATTTCTTTAAAATATAACTACAATATATTGGTATAGCTACATGTAGAGACCACAAAAAGTAAAACAATCAATAGTAAAAGATTTTCATTTATTATAATTTTTTAGAAGCTTATTATGTTAATTATTTCGAAAAAAATATATAACCAACTAAAAATAAAGGTCAGTACTTATGCCTGTAGCGTCCTTTATTGACAGTGGTACTATGTGTTGCTTCAAAGACTTACTAATGCTCTACTAAAAAGACTATAAAGCAGTCAAAAACCGTCTGGAGAGTGTATCGGTAGATATATATTTGAGAGATTACTAGTTTGTTACTGGTCTCAAGCAGCATTGAGAATGTTTAATATATTACCTTCTTCGAAATCATCCATATCTGTATTACACATAAATCCACCTTTAAAAAAGTACGTCTTAATTGTCATCGGGGACAAGTTTTGCCAGGCCACCAAAACCAATATCGAGGCTTTGATTATGATAATGTTTTCTCTACTTCTTGAAGGGACCAACCACTATTCACATATGGTAAAAGCCTCTTAATAAGGTACTTTTTAGGGAGCATTTTAAAACTCTACTTAATGCCTTGGTCCAAGTGTTGGCAATGTGAGGTAGTGTTTGGTAGAAGAAAAATAAGTTCGATATTATCCAATGCAATTTTGGATGGAGATATTACATTATCCAGAAACAATAGCACTTTTCTATTCTGCTTTTTCATCTTGGTATGAAATTTGTGGAGCCATGTCGTCCCGATGTCTTCTGTCATCCTTTTTTTTTTTTGTTAGAGACCCAGCTTATCTATGTGTACCCTCTTAAAACATCGAGGATTTTTGCTTTTGCCTGTGATACGTGGTTTCTCCTTTTCACTTTCTATCTTTGTACAGAACAAAATAGTCATTCGTTATTTTGCAGTTTTTCTTCCAGAACAGTTGTCATTTTTAATGCATTTGTATTTGTTTGGAATACACAATAGTAGAGACCCGTCTCGTCCGCATTAAACACATCCTCTGGGGCATAATTATTTAAAATGGTTGACTAACTTTTCTTTCCAAGTTTTGACATCTTCGATATTAACATCGGCAGATTCGCCACATATTGTCTTGAAGATAATATCGTGTCAACGATAAAATCTTTCTAACGATCCAATTGATGCTTTAAAGTTACCTAGTTCTAGGCTTTGCACAACTTCGAGTGCTTTTTCTTGAATTATAGATCCAGATATTGGTACGTGCTTGTTTCGAGCCTTACGAAACCAATTAAAAACGACTTGGTCCACGGCAAGTCCTTCGGCTGTAGGAAATTTTCTTTTTTGTTCAGCTTGGCCACCTTCTAGCTACACATTTCTAACTTCTTTATTTTGTAGCAATATGGTCACATCAGTCTTGCTTCCTTTAAATTTTTCAGCCAATTTCCTGGTTCTCACACCACATTTTTTACTTTTGTGAATTATGTCAATTTTTTCTTTGATAGAAAGATGTTTTCTTTTTCCAACCTCACTCAAATATTTATGTTGATCGTTAAAAATTTAATATAGAACTAATGTTAAAACCAGATTTCATGAGCTTAAGAATTGAGATTGTTACTTTATGTTCATTTGGACAAAGCCGATCATTATGACATTTTATTGCCCTTTATTGAGGGTGTTTTTAGCATTAATGTGTACTAGAGAATTCTGATGCTTAGTACCCGTGGTCGTTTAAGAGAGAGGTCGGTATAAAAGAACGGAAACTTCCATTTGTAAATTCAGAGAATTCAAAATCGGTAGGTATATGCAGGTGGTCGTTTTATGCGGGTGGTCGCTAACAGAGGTTTTACTGTTTAAACTTGTTGATTTCTCCCAAGAATTTCTCGTCTTTTCAAAGAAATGGAGAGGAGTTTAAATGATTTGGGTGACGTCACGTTTCTTCCACTCTATCTCAGAATAATCTATTTATCGATTGATGGCATGGAATGTATGCAACCATCAGTTCATTACTACCTAACTATATTTGCGTGGATAAAGTTAAAAAATTTTAAAGGGGTTACATACACCTGAGCGCTGCAAAAGTATCTATATATTTAAATATATATATATATATATATATATATATATATATATATATATATATATATATATATATATTGAACGTTATTAAGTGAATAATACAAAAGAATGACGATTATATATTTTTATTGTACTTTAAATTATAAGATTTTTTTTTAAATATGTTTTCAATGTTAACATTATTTTTTGTCGGGTTACATGGACCACTGATGGAAACTATGGCGTCTTCTGGTCTGTAGGATAACTTTACAAAAAATAATCCAATCTGCAAAAATAAAAATTAGTCTTGTAAGATAATGTAGTACTTAAAAATTGTCGAAGGAGTTTTTCTTCAAAAATAAAAAATTTACAGTGTTTCAAACTTTAGTATGCAATTTTCGACCAAAAATGTATGTTTAATTATTTACAGGTAGCGGTCCCAATCCGACGCCAAGTCACACTTAATGCTATAACTTTCTAACAGAATGGAATTTTCTTAAAAACTTTTTTCAATTAATTCTCAGAAATATAGAAAATAAAAATCCGTAAAAAAATCGAATTTTTGAAAATTCGAGGTGTATGTATCCTCTTAAAAGTTTCTATAATTCCTTGAAATTGGTGGCATAATATTTGTAAAATACTGGCATTTCTCTGTGTATATTACAGGATTTTCACTATTGAAATAATAAAGAACATCAAGAAAGTCAGAAGTTTGATTACCTATCTATCTACTACCCTAATTAGCCTTCTGACGCTTCATAATATACACATTTGCAAGAACTGCGTAAGCAGTATCGTATTAAAACTGTTAAATATAAGAATACATTTGATGTTCCAGCATTTATATCATACTCGCGTAACAAGGTGTAACATTTTTATAAATTTTCAGTTAGTATCCTAGATATTCCGCATTCTTTTTATTAATTTGGAAACAGCTCTGTTGAAGTTCCAATATGTAAGAGAGTCTAATGATTTTGACAGGAAAATCTGCCATATTTTTGTTGTTTGTTTTTCCAAAATTACCAATTGATGTACTGGCTAAGTGCAAGTCGGACTTGCGCAATTAGTACGGAGATTGCTTTTACAATAAAAATTTTTGTTACTGAGGTATAAAATGATCAACGAGTTCACAAAACACATCTCAAATGAATTTTCAATAAAGTTTATTTCCAATTTTGGTTGAAAACTGACGACCTTAAAATTTTTGTTTTTTTATGTACCACAGATAAATTATCAAAGGTCATGCACTCGTGATAATTTTCGTTAAATCTACACCTTATGGAGAATATTCCAACAATTTTTCAAAATTTTTTGTATAGTACTTTTCGAGGTAGGGTAGATGGACAGGGCTTTACGGGCATTTTTTTTAAATAATGCAAAAAAAGCTTGCGCAAGTATGACATCATATATATTTTTGAACTCATGTTTTCACAAGCTTTCATTTGATACCCCACTCGATGACCTGGTATTTTTTTCACTTCTGATTTCACCCCCTAAAACTAACCCCTTAAAACAAAATTTAACTTAAAATTACACAGCTCCGATTGTGCCCTCAGTTCCTATATTTGTGCCAGATGTCCACTTTCTGTGTTAAATAGTTTCGGAGAAAATCGAGTGACAGACGGGCAGACAGATAGATACCGAAGTGATCCCATAAGTGTTCCGTACGGAACACTGAAAAGCTAAATGTAATGTAATTCACGAAAAGATGGTGTCAGATAATTAAAAAAAAATGTTCAGCCTAACCAAAGATATAATAAAAACAGAACAAAACAAAACTGTAGGACTATTTTATTTTAATTTATATTATTGCTAAATACATAACCTACCTCTTGGTTAAGTTTTACAATTTAATTTCCAACCTGTTTTCCCATATCAATTACGGACAACATAGATAAAACATAAAATTTTGTATTCATGCTGCGGGATCCACATAAGAACTAGAGTTTATTTCGTTTTTATATTCCGAGACAAATTTTTCTAATATTGGATGACATTTACATTTTTATTTTATTTTTGGTAAAACGTATTTAAATATAAAGGGCAACTAAAAAGTTGTTTAAAAAAGGAAGTAAAATAAGCAAAAATTATTTAACTAGGCTTTAAAAATGTTTAGTAATGCTATGTTTTACTTTCGTTCTCGTTTCCAACGTTTTTATTTACACGAAATATTTAGTTTCTATTACCAATAAATTTTGGTACTGAATTGCTTTTTGTCATGTTAAGTTTTTGTATTATGTCATCTATTTATTTCTAAAATATCATTAATATACATTAAATTTGGGCTCTTTTAAAACTATTTTTTGATACGAAATAGTTTTGACATAGAGACCTTTACTGACAGAACTAGATTTTAATCTATACCAATAATTGACCCTAACTTGGATTCTAAAAACTCTAAATGAAAATTAGCAGATCCATAAATTATTCATCCAAAATTCTTTTTTTTTTACCCTTTTAAGTTAAAAAAAATAGATAAGTAAAATATATTTCTTTTTAAGGCTTTCCTTAACGGGTAACACTACTTAGGAAGCCTAAAAAATCTCTGAGATTTGATAATTTTTTTTGGCAAAACTGTACATCAGAATGCAAATTGATATAAAGGTATTTATTACATCAAAATTTAACATCATTAATACAATTTTTATTTAAAAAAAGGAAACAAAATGGCGGCACTGGAACTGTGGCTTTATGATGATGCAAGAAATGTAGACCTCCGTGGCTTGCAGCACTGCTGCTTCTCAAAGGAACTTATTAATCTACTTTAAATTTCCAAGAGAAGTATACACAATCATTAAACAATATTGATATTTCTAAGGCAAACATACAAAAAAATGGGTATGATTTTTCTTAAAAATTGGAACTTTGTACATTGTTTAAAAATAAAAACTCAATCAATCAATCAACTATAATAATCTTGTGGACTTCTCTAGAGGAAAGGGTTGAGAACAATGTGATTAAAATTTAAAGGCGATCCGATTATGCTGCAAGCCAACTTCAAAAACATGGTTTTGAGAAAAAACACATTTAAAATTTTTAGTTACGATTTTTTATGTTTCAAGTTCAAAAACTTTACCTCCAATTAGCGATTCTAGCACCACAAAGATATCCCTCTAAATTGAGATTATGTTCATATTCCAACTTTCTGCTGTTTTTGGCATTCATTTTAGCCGCTAGTGACAAACTGCAGTCGGACAGAGCAACTCAGCGCGTGCTTTACAAAATTGTCTCAAAAGTATGTTTACAGATTTTTACCAACCATAAAACTATTTTCACACTATTCTATAGGGTTCAAAGTATTTTTATTTTTTGAAAATTCCTAAGTACCTTAATATTATTTGCTAACATTTATTAATGTTTTCTAATTTTTTTTTTCTGATACAATTTCTTTAGACTTTATGACTAATTTTTATACGTAAGAACATTTCACACTGATCTTATGGAAAATGGAGCCCAGCCATTTTTTTTTTATATTGCATTTATTTTGTAGCTTTTGTAGCCCTGAATAACCCACCGACCCCCCTCCACGGACACAAAGTGCGAAATGTCCTGGTTTAAGCGTTAACGCTTCTGGAATCCCTATAACTGCCCATTATATTAGAAATATTGTATTATTGTCCTTAAATTTTTTTAATACAGAGGAGTAAAAGTATGTTCATAAAGTATTACAGTTCTTTTTTGGCCCTTGCTAATATTTTCACATATTTTTGCATCTTCTATGGAATGAGACACATAAATCAAAATTGACAATCATAGAAGAAACAACAGGGAAGGAGAAATCACTGACACAGTTATAACCTTGTAACATAAGAGCGTAAATGGAAGGGATGAGTCATTTGGGGCTTCTCTTGGAGAGAAGCAAGTGGAAATGATGAGAAATTTTAACTTCACCAAGAAGGCGGTAAACAGACGGGATGACTAAAAATGACTCCCATTCGCCTTACTAGTTTAGAAGTGATGACCTTGAAAGCAGTCCGAATGTTCTCGTAGCACTAAACTCCTTCCACAACCAAGTTACGAGAACCTCCAAAGGGCAAATCATGCCAGGCATAGCACAGGCGGGGCGCCCCACTCCCTGCTGGGTTAGTGGTAACTCTTGTAACATATGACTAGGAGTACAATTTAATTATTTCTTCCATTCTAAGGTTAAGAGGTATTTTCTTGGTGAAATATATTCTCGTGGGAATTGATTCCACAATTTGTTAAGAACTGAGGCTCTGAAGAAGTCAACAACTTATTTCATTAAAAACTATAATCGTTTACATTTAAAAAAAAACGCCAATATGATTCAGATCTTCCCTTGCCATCAAACAATTCGAAAGTAAAAACTAAACTTGATTTTTTCCTTGCAAACAATAAAAATTCACTCATTTCAACTCAATATTTTAAATGATAGGTACATTATGGTGATACATTATTTACTAGAAAGTGGAGCAGATCAAGAGCATTAGAGATATACAATTGAATCCTGAGATATTCTATACAATATTTATGTTAGCACTGGTTATGATGGAAAAGTAACAAAACACGTAGGTTGAAAAATTTTGGGTTTGACACATGTCGCTCTTTTCAAAAAAAATCCATTTGATTTTTAGGAAGTACCAAATTTCATGACATTTCGACGATTAGTTTACAAGGCGACTAAAGATACAGCTGTCGGCTGGGAAGGTTTTGGTCTCTGTATTTTGGGATGCGCATGGAATAATTTTCATAGACTATGCTGAGAAGGGAAAAAAACATCAATAGCGAATATTTTATAAACTTATTGATGCGTTGGAAGGCAGAAATCGCAAAGAAACAGCCCCAAATGAACAAGAAAAAGTACTCTTTCGTCAAGACAATGCACCGTGTCACACACAAATCAATGGTTACGATGGTAAGTTGCATGAATTGAAGTTCAAATTACTTTCTCATCGACCGTATTCTCCAGATTTTGCCCCCAGCGACTATTATCTATTCGTAGATCTCAAAAAAATGCTCGCGGGAAAGAGATTTGGCTCCATTGAAGAAGTTATCACTAAAACTGACGCCTATTTTGAAGGCAAAGACAAATCCTTCTACAAGAAAGGTATAGAAATGTTAGAAAAGCGTTGGACTGATTGTATCGCTCTTGAAGGAGACTATGTTGATGAATAAAGTCGAAGTTTGTTTTAAAAAAATTTATTTTAAGTAGCTAGACCAAAAACTTTTCAGCCTACGTGTTAATTTTCGCTTTAAAACGATCGCGTCAACAGGCCGAGAGACGGACAGACCGACGGAACTAGGAAATTATGTTTTTTCGCGAACTAGCAACCCTAAAATATGAAGAAATACAAAAAATACAATACTTCACTTAGGAAGGAAAGTAAAATAAATGGTTGACTTCTTCGCGGCACTGTGTGCTCGAATTTTGAAAACTATTTTTAGTAGCCATGAAATTATTAAAAAATAGATAAAGGAGAATACGTCACTATATCAGACCCTTCAAGTGTCTCAAGGGATTAATGGAGTAAGACTAATAAATAAAGCAAGCAATTGCTGAGGTTGACGTGTACTCCATAATGTTCCTTTTAATAACGCACAAGCTGGAATATGATCTGCATTGTGTATTTACAGACGCATTATGTTGCAAGCATATGATGCTAGAATTATTCATCTACAATAAGTAGGTATGTTCGTGTACGTAAAGTACACGAAGTAATTATTTGCTAAATAATGAAAAAAATTATGAATTAACAAAAATTGTACATTGAGATGAATTAAATATTTTAATAATTTTAGATGAATAATTATCATCATTTAGCAACTTTTCGTAAAAACAAGGTTGCATTTTATTTTTGAATATTTTAATAAATTATTCGAGAGTTGTCTCTTAAATTTTAAAGTATTTAATTTTACTATTTGACTGCAGTTAGTTAAACTGCATTACTTTTGAAGTCTGGATATTTTTTTAGCGTTAATAATGGAATTTGATTTTGTTTGAGAATTAAATTCTGAATTATGAAGTAAAAGTTGAGTTTCTGTAAATCAATCATTATGCTGTCTTTTTCGTAGCCAGTTAATTAGTAAAGGTATCGTTTTAAATGAACTCTAGTATTTACTTATTATCGTATAATGTCAATAAGTCTATTTTAAATTCGAAACTGGAATGGGAATTAATTACCGGATCGGCCAATTGGGCCAGGAAGTACCTGTGTAGTGCTTTACGCTGTAAAGGGTTCCGTTAATACGATTTGGCACTTAGGCCAAACTCTAATAAAAGCATAACAATATTTATTACTTATTTGGTACTTCTATTATAGATAATAAACCATTTTTGGGGAGGAAACAGGTATATATTTTCCAAAATTAGAGTAATGTGTTTGTTTTCTGATCGTTGTATGTGTTAGATCGCAAATAATAATTTTTTTTTATAGGTCTAGCACACGTGCTACAGGGATCTCCCTAAAGCGCTCCAGGAGCGGCATGTGTGCGGAAAAAGCGATTCACGTTGTTCTTGAATCGCTGTAAACTGTACTCGGTGGGAAACACAGCCCGGGGCAAATTTTTCCAAAGGGATGATGTTCTCCATATAAAAGACTGCTTGAAAAGCGTTGTACGCGGAGTAACAAGCTGAACCTCATACGGATGTGATGGGCTACATCCTTCGAATACTTTCCATGAAAATACTTGTAGAATAGGCTCGAGTCGCCAACCGTTCTTCGATGTTCCAGCGAATCATTATGGAAGTTAAGTGTATAGTTAGCGAGAAAGAACTCCTAGTAATCCGGAATTTATAATTTTGCGTTGCAAATGTCTTAAAAGATTCAAGGGTACGATAGAGGTACGTCAATAAAAAATCCAAATGTGCTGCAAAAGTTTATACCGCCTATAACGACTTCAATATTGTTTTAAATTCTGATTTAAACCATAACCATGGTCCTGAAGAATATTTTCAAAGATAAGCTTTGAGTAAAGAAAAACTCTGAATAATTTATACGAAACACCAGCTAAAGTAATTCATGAGTACTTCGTGATAATGGTGTAACGTTTGAAGAAATTACCACAGACGATACTGATAAGATCCAAAGAAATATTCACAGAACCAGGCGAAGCAAAATACCACCATTACCCCGAACACGAAGTGAAATTTTTGAGATACTAGAAAAACGCATGAACTGAAGATAAATAAAGGCGAATATTTTGTATTAATTAATGACAGAGAACGAAAAATTATAGTTTTATCGTGCCATACTAACCTCAGTTTCTTATGTTCTGAGGAGACTATATATGGATGGTACATTTGATTTTTCTGCGAGATATTTTACACAGTGTTTTACAACTCATGGTTTCAAAAATGGGCATTATGTGCCCTTAGTGTATTGTTTATTACCAAGCAAGGGTAAGAATATATATAAAATGTTATTTAAGTTAGTAACAGAAAAGTGCAGTAAAAGTAACTTTCAATTTCAACCAAATAATATTGTTATTGATTTTGAGTTATCTATGCATAGCGCTGAAACCGAGGCATGGGAAAATTATCATATTATAGAATACATATTTCATTAGTGTTAAGCTTGGTACAGAAAGATAAAATTGCTAGCTACAAAAAGAATACAAAAATAATTCTGACATAGGAAAATGCTGAAAATACTTTTTTGGACTGCAATTTTTGAATCCTAGCGAAGGGGGTGACAGAGTAGAAAAAAATTTTGCTACTAATTACTTGAAACTTAAATTAGTTAGGATACATTGTTCCCGCCCCATGTGTGGGCTTGCTCATCAGCCTCTTTGCGCACAACAATCAATGCATGTGAGTCGTTCTATTCCAGTTTTAATGATTATTTTTATTCACACATCCCAACATTTTCAAACTGAAACATACATTAAAATTACCACTGCTCATAAATTTACAAAAGTTCTGAGACTACAAGTTAAAGCTATGCAAAATTTTGTAATGTCAAAAATCAAAAAAAAACCGGTCAAGTGCAAGTTGAATTTGCACAATTAGTGTTCCGTACGTTGATTGCTTTTAAAATAAAAAATTTTGTTACAGAGGTATAAAATGATCAGTGACTTCACAAAACACACCCCAAAGGAGTGTTCAACAAAGTTTGTTTCCAATCTTTACTGAATACTGATGACCTTGATTTTTTTTTTTATGTAACAAATAAATTATTAAAGGTAATGCACTCGTGATAATTTTCGTTCAATCTACACCCCGTGGAGAATATTCCAGAGTTTTCTCAAAATTTTTTGATACGTACTTTTCGAGATAAGGCGGGTGGACAGCGATTTTTCGCGATTTTTTAAAAATAATGCAAAGAAAAGTGCGCGCAAGTATTACATTATATATAAATTTTTTACTCGTGTTTTCACAAGCTTTCATTTGACACCACACTCGATGACCTAGTAAAATTTTTTTTTTCATTTCCAATTTCACCCCCCAAAACTAACCCCTTAAGTCAAAATTTATCTTTCAAAACTACATGGCTCTGATGAGGCCATCAATTCCTATATTATTACCAAATTTCAACGACAAATAGTTTCGGAGAAAATCGGGTGTGAGACAGATACCGAAGTCATCTTATAACTGAAAGTCGAGAAATTTGCAAATGCAAAATGACCAACAAAGATCCCATGAATGCCATATTCCATGCCTTTCCTCCTACGACTATAGTTTCTGAGCCTATACTCTTCATCGGGTAGGCTTTAGGCAACGGTATCGATCGTGAAGATCCGAGTACCGTGGAGAGTCAAATTGGAATGACTCTGGCTGGCTTATAGCAATCATGGTACCTTAAATAAACGAGATACTACTCGTTGGGCAAGATACAGACCCTTGCGCCATCTGTTGAGATTTTCGAACTTCGAAAAAATGCTCAACTATATAAACCTAATGTTGTTAGGAAGGATAAACTAAATCGATATTCCGAAATAAAATTTTATTTCGAAGTTCGAAAATCTCAACAGATGGCGCAAGGGCCTGTATCTTGCCCAACGAGTAGTATCTCGTTTATTTAAGGTACCATGATTGCTATAAGCCAGCGAGAGTCATTCCAACTTGACTCTCCACGGTACTCGGGATCTTTACGATCGATACCGTTGCCTAAAGCCAACCTGATGAAGAGTATAATAGGCTCAGAAACTATAGTCGTAGGAGGAAAGGCATGGAACATAGCATTCATGGGATCTTTGTTGGTCATTTTGCATTTGCAAATTTCTCGACTTTCTGTTGTAGTAACCAATCAAGTAACAAACCATATTCCGAAATTTTATTTCGGAATATCGATTTAGTTCATCTTACAAGTGTTTCGTACGGAACATAAATATGAACAGAACCATATTACTAGGATAAATTTTATTGAATATATTTCGTTTAAATATGCTTCTTCATAATAATTAATAAATTTCTGAAATAAATTGTTGGGTTTTAGTTTTTACCTGACCCTTTCTCTGATGTCGAGTTGGACCTTAATCCTCACCCTTTACATTTTTGGCCCAACTCAACCTACGCCACTATAAATTTTCAACCACCTTTGGCTCAACTGGTATACGCCCATTAATTATTATTTAGTTTCAAGAGATTTGAGCAAAAATTATTACAAAACGAAGAAAAAACAAAATTATGATATAATTTTTTTAAGCTGGTCAAGTAATTAACATTCACTTGTTTCTTGACCATGATCGCTAGAACATCTGCGTAATTACATTTCACCCTAAGCACATGTTCGAAAACAGCAGTTTTATAACCTAATAAAAACTTGCATGAAACTCTGTCATGACTTTTGAACATCCGAGCAGAATTTAACGCTATAAACATATAATACTTCTCCTAAATAGTGTTACGGTTTAGTTTTGCAAAATAGTAAGGAATTACCTCATTACAGTTTAAACCTATTTTCATTGAAATATATAGCCGACATCAATCGGCTTATTGTACAGTAAAAAAGGCATTTGAAATTCCACAGTCTACATACAGCAATATTATGATTTTACACTCTCTGGGGTGTCATCATGAGTATGGTCCTGAGTTTTGAATTTTAGTTTACAAAACGCGTTTTTTGAACTTAAAATGCGAATTCCGGTTATATAAGTCGAATCGAGACAAAAAAAAACCAAACCCTTCGTAATAAAATTTCCAACAAATTCTTATTAGTTTTAAATCGCTCAAGTGCGTACATAACCTACAAAATTGAAAAAAGAGGCAAAAAACTGTTTTATTTTTTCATTTTATTGTACAGGTCGACAAATGAACCGATCGACTTGAAACTTTTAGAAAATATGACTGACTAAATAGCATAAAATGGCGGGCAATTCGGATTTTAATAACAAATTTAATTGTGCCCCCTGGGTTCAATATTTTTTGTACCAAAATTTCAGGATATTTTTGCTATAACAAAGGGCATATTTTCTGAAAGTTTCAATCCGATCGGTTCACTTAGTTGACCTGTACAATAAAATGAAAAAAAGAAACAGCTTTTTACTGTTTTTTTTTTCAATTTTGTAGGTTATGTACGCACTGGAGCGACTTAAAACTAATGGGAGTTTGTTGGAAATTTTACTATAAAGAGTTTGGTCGTTTTTCTCGATCCGACTTATATAACCGGAGTTATTCACTTTTAAAGCGCAAAAAACATGTTTTGAAAACTTACCTTTTATATATACAAAAGAGCACAAGTTTTTCGAGGTCTGAAACTCATTATACAATACAATACTCCTGGTGATACCCCAGAGACGATAAAAACATAATACTCCTGTATTTAAACTATCTCATCATTATTTTGACCTTTTTTTACTGCACTATTACTTCAATTTGTTGTAACGACATTTAAGAAAGTACATGATTCCATTACATTTTAGTAATTTCTTGACATATATATTTTTAAATTCCCAAAGGTCTCTCTCGTTTACTTAAAAATAAAATAAAATGAGCATTAGTTACCGTTAATACGTATATTTTAGTATAGGACTAAATTTCTTAAATTATGAGTATCGATCTTTGTACAAAATAAAATACCTCGATTGGGAAATTTTTTACATTAAACAGTTCTTATTCTTAATATATAACTCACCATAAAACATTGAATGAAACTAATTTAATTTTAAAATTTTTCAAAACTTTTTTTTAATCTAGCCCAGCGTTTCTCAACCTTTCAGTATTTGCGACCCCCTTTTCAAACATAATTTTCATCGCGCCTCCCTCCCCTCTCATACAATAACAATGCATGCAATAATAATGTATTTTCAGTATTTTGATGCTATGACACTATGACCTTAATTACAAACCTTACAAACTACCAAGAATAAGTAAATTTGTTCATATTTGGCAACACATATCTGCTGCGTTGACAAAACTAGAATCGATGCCTCTCTATTGCTCTCTGTCACGTCCACCATATCGGTAGCGGTTTCGCGAGAAGTTCCGAGTTGTCTCGAACATTCGGAAGGTCTGCCCAAATGTGTATAAATGCTGCATCTCGTTCAATTACTGCCCGTCTCAGTCGAGTGGATCCTTCTACTGCTATCGAATTTATCGTAAATGTGTATGTTGTAATTTACGTGTTAACTGAAATTCAAGGTATTAAGTATTCACGGCGGTAAATTTATACAGAATCATAGATAAATTTTTAAGTGGGCGTAAGCGAGCATTAGGCGATAGTAAAGCATCAACAGGTGCACGGACGAGCGTGGTTCCGGAAATAAAATCAAGAAAAAATTCTCAAGAATACTTAAATTTAGGGTTTACGAGTACTGAAATAAATGAAGAAGAAAGGCCTCTGTGTTTTATTTGCTCAAAAATCTTGACAGCAGACAGCATGAAACCGAATAAACTTAAACGACATTTGGACACGCTTCATAGTGAGTACCTTAACAAACCCCGAGAATTCTTCGAGTTAAAATTAAAATCATATGTAAAGCAGAAATCATTTTTTAAAAAAACTTTGTCTGTGAATGAAAAAGCTTTACTTGCCTCTTACAAAGTTTCATATAAAATAACCATTGGCGAAGAGCTTGTTTTGCCAGCAGCAACTGAGATTGTAGAAACTATGTTTGGAGATAATTTTGCCAATCAAATGATACTGTTGCCCGTCGAATTGGCGATATAGCTGAAGATGTACAGCATCAGCTTTTCGGGAAGTTGCGTGACAAATTGTTTTCAATTGAGCTTGATGAAGCAACAGATAGCAATAAAGATGCTCATTTCATTGCCTATGTTCGATTTTGTGATGGCATCTCTGCAGTAGAAGAACTATTTTTCTGCAAACCAATAGAATTCAAAGCAACATCATTCACATTATTTACTATCTTAAATGATTTTATAAACGAAGCAGCAGTGGAAGAATTGCGTTGGAATATGTACGATTCAATATCTGGAAGATTTCAAAGTGTACAAGCACTCGTGAAGCAAAAATCTCCACTGTGTGTGTGGACCCATTGTATGATCCACAGAGAACCTCTGACTTCCAAAGAAATGAGTCCTGCTCTGAATATTGTGCTCACTACAGTTGTAACTGTAGTAAATTATATTAAAATGAGACCCCTAAAATCTAGAATTTTTTCTGCAGTTTGTAAAAACATGGGTGCCAAACATTCAGCGTTACTATTTTATTGCGAGGCAAGATGGTTATCACGTGGAAAATGTTTGCAACGTGTTTATGAATTAAGAAATGAAATCGCCATTTTTCTAAAAGAGGAAAACCGACCGGAAGCCGAGAAGTTTCGAGATAGTTTATTTGTAATAAAATTGAGCTACTTGGTCGATATATTCGAGAAACTAAATACCTTAAATCTTCAACTTCAAGGGACAAATACACATATATTCGATACAAGTGATAAAATTAATGCTTTTTGTAGAAAATTGGAATTGTGGAGCAGAAATGTAAAGCAAAAAAACCTAGAAATGTTTGCAAATGTGGGTGAATGTATTAAAACATACAAGGCTGAAGAACAACATGTGAAAGTTTTTTTTTTTTTTTTTATTGGTTTAGCACACGTGCTGCAGGGAAGTCCCTAAAGCGCTCCAGGAGCGGCACGAGTGCGGAAAAGGCGATTCACGTTGTTCTTGAATCGCTGTAGATTGTACTCGGTGGGAAACACAGCGCTGGGCAAATTATTCCAAAGGGATGACGTTCTCCATATAAAAGATTGCTTGAAAAGCGTTGTACGCGGAGTAACAAGCTGAACCTCATACGGATGCGAAGCACCAGCGCGACGTGTATTTCTAACATGCACCGCTTTGGGAGGAATTAAGCGGGCTACATCCTTCGAACACTTTCCATGAAAATACTTGTAGAACAGACTCAAGTCGCCAACCGTTCTTCGATGTTCCAGCGAATCAAGGCCGCCGGTCAATTCCGGGTCCCCAATCAGACGGACTGCTCTTCTCTGAACAGAATCCAACAAATGCAGTGTATGTTTGGGAGCGGAGCCCCAAACGTGGGAGCAGTATTCCATAGTTGGTCGAATTTGGGCTTTGTAAAGAATTAACAGTTGTTGTGGGGTGTAAAGCTTTCTGGTTCTAAATAATATTCCCAACTTTTGAGAAGCTCTCCTTGCTATGCCTGCAACATGTTCATGCCAAACTAACGCCCAGCAAATTGAGCGACGATGCTAGGGGAATGGAGTGCCCCGACATAACTATGTCGGGTTCAGCAACGTTAACTTTTTTAGAAAAAACTGGCGCTTGGGTTTTTGTAGCGTTAAATTCCACTTGGTTACTGTCACCCCCAAGATAGAATTTCTTCCAGGTCTTTGTTAAGTTGAACGACCTCCTGCTGTCTGCGGATATTCGCCTGAGCAGCCGTTGTCCGAGCGTTCAAGGTGAATGAAGAGACAAGCGTACTGTCATCTGCAAAGCTATAGATTGGATTCCCGGTCTTTTCCAGCAGATCGTTAATGTAAATGAGAAAGAGAGTAGGAGACAGTATGGAGCCCTGGGGCACACCGGCGTTGATTTTGTTGTAGTTAGAAAGAAATCCGTCGACCGCCACTCGTAAAGAACGCTCTCTGAGGAAACATGAGAGCCACAAACAGAACCTTTCAGACATACCATAAGAGCGCAACTTAGCCAACAGTCCATCATGCCAAACACGGTCGAATGCCTTGGATATGTCAAGAGCAACCGCTCGAGATTCTACAAAGTGTTCAATTGCGTTGTTCCAAACATGTGTTACATAAGTCAGAAGATCTCCTGTTGATCTATGTTTACGAAAACCATATTGGTGATCGCTAATAATATTGAATCGTTCAAGATATTTTAGAAGATGTTCATTGATAACCTTTTCCATGACTTTCGATATTATTGAAAGCAGTGCAACTGGTCGGTAGTTATTTGGCAAGGTCTTCTTACCTTTTTTAGGTATCGGCTGAACCGTGGCACATTTCCAGCAGGACGGAAATATTCCCTTTCTGTAGGATAGGTTAAAAAGTCTACAGAAAACTGGTGTTAGTTCCCTTGCACAGTTTTTGAGAACTATGGCAGGTATTCCGTCAGCGCCAGAAGCCTTCTTGGTGTCTAGCTTCATTAAAATACGCTTTATGATGCGCTGTCTGAAGACAACATCGGGCATCCTTGACTGCAATATGGGAATAGTAGGTGGTGTTTTTCCTTGGAAATCGACAGTAGAATGTGAAGCAAAGAGTTCAGCCAACAAGTTCTCTCTCTCAACAGGTGTGGTTGCAATGGAATTATCTGGCCGTGTGAGTGGTGGTATGGTGGATTTGGTAAAATTTTGACTAACTGCCTTAGCGACTGCCCAAAAGGATCTGGAATTGTTGAGACAAGCGAGAAGTTTGTTTCTAATTCGTTGATTGTGTGCCTCCTTGGTTTCGTCGATAATTCCCTTGCATCTGTTCCGGGCATGAACAAAGATGTTTCGATTTACGGTGTTAGGATTTTCACGCCATTGTCGGTAGGCAATATGTTTAGAAGCAACAGCTTCTTTGCATTTTCGATCGAACCAAGGCTTGCCGTTGGAGGAGCATTTCTTCAAAAAAGGGATGTAAGCTTCCATACCAGCCAAAATAACATCGGAGACATCCCTGGCGCAGTCAGATGGGTTATCGGATCGAAAACAAATGTCCATCCAAGGGAAAGTTCGAAAGTATTCCATGAGATCTTCCCATTTAGCAGATTTGTAGTGCCAAATCTTGCGCGGTCTAGGCGCCTCTCTGTCACTGATTAGCAGGATACTCGATGTCGAAAGTAGTTTATGGTCGGAAGAACCTAACGGCGGATTTACGGTGACCGTGTAAATCTCCGGATTGGTGGTTAAAAACAGATCAAGAAGACTGGCGAACTCCCCGTCTCGATCAGGGATCCGTGTTGATTCGTCAATAAGCTGAGTTAAGCCATAACTGATTGAGAATGATTCAGCTTCACGACCTTGTTCGTCGGTAGTATTTGAATATTTGAGCCAGTTGATATTGTGGACATTAAAGTCGCCCAGGACGGCAATTTCGGCACTTGGATAGTTACTTTGTAAATGATCGATGGTGTCTGCAAGAGAAGCGAAAAGTGTTCGAAAATTGGTATCACTTGCTGGTCTATAGAGGATACAGATAAACCTTGTGGTTTGTAGAGTCGTTATTTTTAACCACATAACATCAAAGTTTGGGGGCTCCAGAGCTTCTTCTCGTTGACAGGAGAGGTCGCTTCTGACAAAAAGACATATTCCAAAGTTACTCCTAAATCGGGAATAGAAGTCGTACCCAGGATAAAGATAGTTGACCGTGCTGGTCGATGGACTGACCTTGGTTTCACATAGAGGGAGTACATGAGGTTTATCTGATTGCAGGTGTTGATGCACTGAATTTATGTTCGAGTTTATACCTCGTATGTTGCAAAAATCTATCTTAAAATTATGATGTCTGCAAGTCGACGCCTCCGAACCAGCCCCCACCCGGAGATCCGAACGGGGGGCCATTCTACCTCCGGAACTTCTTGCATCCAGGCGCCTCATCATGCTTTTTGGTCCCACAGTAGTTAATGTGGAATTTTCCTGTTCTGTCACATGTTTATCTTTGCCTTCTTTGGCTTTGATCCAGGGGATGTTATTATTGGGTAGTTTGGGTTCTGACCAGATACTTTTCCAATGATCTGTGAGTTCTTGTTTGTTTGGTGGTTCGGTCCCTGCACCTGGTTGTTTTAGTAGCCATTGAAAATCATCTAGCCATGTTGACAAAAAATTTTAAAAAGTATTTTCTTCTCTCTATAAATATTTTTGACAATTTGGTTTAGGAAATTTTGATACTTATGTTGGGCGGCAAACTTGTATTTTGCCCACTAGCATTAAGCTAGTTTTTAAGTAGTTTTATGGGGAAAACCACAAATTTCTATTTTTCCTTTACTAAAAAATACTATCGTCTACATCGTCAGTAAGTCACGGTTCTCTTTTATTGTAAAAAATCGTGCTTTATTAAGCCTAAAACATACGTACATTGAAACCAGGATGGATTGAAAAGTTCGCGACCTCACCAAAAAATAATTATAATATTTTTATTATAGTACCCTCAATAAGTTCATACGAGTTTAGTGAGACCAAGTGCAGCGTTGAAAATGAAAATGGAAAAAATTGAACATTGTGCGGTCATCAAGTACCTGTTTAAAAAAAGATTAACCCCAAAGATGATATGAAAACAACACTAGGGGAATCTGCTCCATCATATACCACTGTGAAAAAATGATTTGCAGAATTTAAACGTGGACGAGAGAGCATCGAAGATGACCCTCGCTCCGGCCGGCCCACCACGTCTACGGCCGAAGAAAACATCGGCAAAGTGTGTGATCTCATATTGAAAGACCGTAGATTAACTATTAGGGAGATGGCAGACACTATAGGCATCTCATATGAACGAACACAAAACATCATTGCCAACGAACTCGGATTTTCTAAGGTTCCGCTAGGTGGGTCCCCAGATTGCTTTCAGTTCAACAAAAACGAATTCGACTCACGATTTCTCGCTACTGTTTGGACATGTTTGAGGCTGAGCCGCAAGATTTTCTTAAGACGTTTGAGATAATAGACGAAATCTGGGTTCACCACTATACGCCAGAGTCAAAACAACAATCGAAGTCGAAGCTGCAGTTAACCAGTATTTTGAATACCTTGAGGAATCTTTTCTCAAACAGGTGTGGAAGCTTTGGTAAGCAGATGGAAGAAGTGCATAGAGTTAAGTGGAGATTACGTTGAAAAATAAAATTATTTTTGTACGTATTTTATTTTGTTTTCTTGACTAGGCCGTGAATTTTTCAATCCATTCTCGTAGTACTATTTTCTCTGAATGCCTTTTTCCTCCTGCTCTTTCTTTAGTTTTTTCTTCTTCATCCTTTTTGTCTTATCTTATCTGGAATCTGCAAGTCTCATAGCATCAAGAACTTCCTGTGAATTTATTTGTGCGATTTCCTGCGGTTACTTTTTGCTGGGGTCATTGTCCTAAAAAGACGTACAACCCCATCGTTGTTGCGTTCATGAATAGTACAGTATCCCCGTGGTAAGCTAGCAGTCCCAGAAAAGATTCGACCAAAATTCTCGTTTAATCTGATGTAGTGAGTAGCTTGTATACCGTAACTTGTACTACTCTGACACATATGTAATACTTTAATAAGTTTTGACCATTAAATTTTTATTTTAGGTTAAACAATGGTACTACAACTTGATAAATGCCTCATATATAATAAATAATTCTACTTCTCAAAGATCGAAGAAATTGGCGATGTGGTCAAAATAATATAACCACTACCTGAACACAATGCTCATTCAAGATTTTCTGAAGTATTGTTGGTGTTTCCTCTCATTTAGGAATTTCAATCGAGTTTCTTATGTTGATTTTCTTTAGAACACTAGGGCCACTTTCTAACTGTAGGGCATAACACAGATTATGCTTTGGCTTATGTCGTTTTGGAGTACCCACCCTACGCTCCGAAGTGAGTTAGACTTTAAGAGAAGTTTACTTTGTTGGAATATAAATTGTATGGGAAGTACTAGAGTATGTTAAAATAACACATCACCCTGCTATTATAATTATTATAGCTGTCGTTCTGTCATCTAGTTATCTATTTCTGTTTTACTACCAATAACTTGTCTATAAAAAAAAAATGTAATAGAAATTTGGCTTTCAGCGTTAGGCTAAATCAGCAGTAAACTGACAAAAAAATATATTTATAATTTATTATTGATAATAAAGGGCTGCGACATATAGTCCGAGATAATTATATTGAGATACTCACTAGGCTGGTTCTTTAATTTGCTAGGCGTTAACTCTAGGGAACAAATATGTCTTGACTTGATCACGTTGCATGTAGAACAGTTACGATTAATCATTAATCTCTAAAAGTATCACATTACCTATAAAATTTTCTTGTATTTTTTAAACTATTTTGTATTTCAAAAGTTAACAGCGAGCCATATTTCTCTGAATCTATTGGGAATAATTTTTGAAAAAAAAATATGAGAAGTTGAGGTACGAGGCTGGTTTGAAAAGTCCGTGCAAAGTCCGAGAGATGGCACCACCGGCGCGTATCGAGGTCATGTTTAGTTAGTAGCATCTCTTGAATGAACGCACACCAAGTTTCAGCCATATTGGTCTATTTCTTTGTGTTTGACATTCGTGTGAATCAAGGAAGTCGAGTGATTTTCAAGAAATGGACGAAAAAGAATTTCGTGTGGTGATTAAACATTACTTTATGAAAGGCAAAACGCCTCAGGAGACTAAAGAGAAGCTTGATAAACATTATGGTGACTCTGCACCTTCGATTAGAACAGTTTATAAGTGGTTTCAAAATTTTCGGACTGGCCATATGGGCACAAGTGACGCTGAACGTTCTGGACGGCCTGTGGAGGTTACGACTCCAGAAATCATTGATCAAATCCATGATATGGTGATGGATGACAGAAGAGTTAAGGTGCGTGAGATTGCTAGTGCTGTGGGCATCTCGACTGAACGGGTACATAATATTTTGCATAAACATTTGGACATGAGAAAACTATCCGCAAGATGGGTGCCGCGATTGCTCACGCTTGACCAAAAACGGAATCGTGTGAAGTGTTGCAAGGATGGTTTGCAGCTGTTCCAGAAGAATCCGGAGGACTTTAAGCGTCGTTTCGTCACTGTGGATGAAACATGGATACATTACTATACTCCTGAGACCAAACAACAATCTAAACAATGGGTTACCAAGGGGGAATCTGCACCAAAAAAGGCGAAGACCGTTCCTTCGGCCGGAAAGGTTATGGCGACTGTCTTTTGGGATTCACAAGGGATAATCCTCATCGACTATCTGGAAAAGGGTAAAACTATTACAGGTGAATATTATTCATCGTTATTGGACCGTTTGAAAACCGAGCTGCAAGAAAAACGCCCGCGATTGGCCCAGAAGAAAGTCCTTTTCCATCATGACAACGCACCAGCACACACCTCAGCAGTTGTGGTCGCAAAATTAATGGAAATAGGATTCCAACTCGTTTCACATCCCCCCTGTTCTCCAGACTTGGCTCCCTCGGACTACTATTTGTTCCCCAATTTGAAGAAATGGCTGGCGGGACAAAGATTTTATTCAAACGAGGAGGTGATTGCAAACACTAATGGATATTTTGCAGACTTAGTCAAATCCTATTATTCGGAAGGGATCAACAAACTAGAACATCGTTGGACGAAGTGTATAAGCCTAAAAGGAGACTATGTCGAAAAATAAAAAAGGTTTACCCCAAACACATAAGTAGTTTTTATTTTTGCACGGACTTTTCAAACCAGCCTCGTATATGAAGTTTGATATTTATTAGTTTTGGCTTCATACGCTTCATAATTTATTACAGTCTATGGATGTTAACTTATATGATTCCAGTCTATAGATTGACTTCACAATTTGTTGAACTCGTACTGGGCCATTCTTAATTTTTCTAGATGATTTGTCCTGACATTTCGTTGCACTGGAATTTAAAAACGACAAAAAATAATATACTTTTATTTTGACCCTTTTAGAAACCTCAAGAACTGCTATTGACGTTAAATCCATCCCTGTTTTCTTCGAAATGCATTTTTCTGTTAACGTAGGATTTAATTCAATACAGTCCTTGATTATAGGAAGTATTGTGTACATACTCGTATATTGTACACGAAGAAGAAAGATAAAACCAGTCCCATAAAGGCATAAATCGTTCTAAAAGGCAATTTAAATTGTTTGGTTTGATTATGTTGCTACCCACTCTATACTGTTAACATTCCAGTTATAATACTACAGTTAAAGAGATATAGATTCTGACGGTTCTGTTGTCAAGAGGAAAAACCTGTAAAATATAACCGAATATAAAATGATGGCTTTATATAGGGCAGTAGAGACAAAACATATTCCTAGGAAACTGAAAAACATACTATTGCTATACTTGCTATATCTCAATTCCATTAATATTTGGTGTCCAGATTGGGGGGGATTGCCCAGGCAGATGGACTTGGTTGATAATCACTATTCCGACAGAAGTAAGATGTGCTCATTTATAACGAAAAATACCGCGTGGTGGTCTGTGAGATTCGTATAGCTTGTCCGAAAATATAAGATCCTGATTTTTGCCGTTATATGTGTATTATATTTTGAAACTCTCAACACTATAAATTAGATCGATTGATCGATACAATCAACCAGGTTTGATTTAGATGATCGATCGTGTTTTAATGGAAATCTGTGATGGTTTGACTATGAACAATAGATCTATCAAACTTTATATAGTTATGATTGAAATAATATTATCAAACATATATATATATATATATATATATATATATATATATATATATATATATATATATATATAATTCTATTAAAATAAAAAAGATAGCAACTCCGGGAAGAAATGCTAACTACGAAACCGGTAAAATTGTTATTTATGGCATCTACTTTACTTGGGAGGCCTTATATTGATTTTTTTTTTAACTTTTTATATCATACGCTTTTGTTTGTTCCCTTGCTCTGCTTGTTCTTGGCTTGTCTTTGATTCACTTAAATCATAATCAAGTTTATATAATTCTTTGGAAGAAAATTGATTTATGGCGATTATATCTATATTTAATTTTTATTTATAATGAAATGTGGATATATTACCTCTATTAATTTATTTTGTAAATATTTATCTAATAAATAATGTTTTCTTATTTTTAAATTTTGTTACTTTTTAATTATATCAATTATCGTTTGTGTATGTATTTGTGGAATGCAACGACAACTTCGTTATTTTTTTTGTTTCCCCGTATTGTATTCGTGAGAAAAATCGTTCCCCGAGAATTCTGCATTTCCGTCGGTGTAATGAAATAAAATATGGATTTCCAATTTGGTACACATATAAATAAAATTATAAGTGTTTTTGGAGATGTTTATTTATAGAGGCATGTAAAAACAAATGGATAAGAAGTACAAATATATAGTTTGAATGAATGGGGTTTACAAGAGGGGATATATTGTATAAATAAAAATATATTTTAACTTAAACCTAATTCGATTTCACTATCACTGTCATCAGCTGAGGTAATTATCGGTGGTTTTATATTATTTACATAAATATATGCATCTGAATGGAACTCTTCCAGCTTTCACAAGGTATATCATTTATAACTTTTTTTTACTAATTCAACCACTGACACACTTGAAGTAGGAGGAAGCCGCAAAACAGTGTGTCCAGCCATACTATCACAAACATATTTCTTTTTCAATGTATAGTCTTTCAAAACTTCCAAAAGATCACTTTTTTTATAACTAAAGTCAAAATAAATCTCATTTTCTAACATATATCCCTGTATTTCCGATTTAGTGTTGGCTGCATTAGAAATCTTATCCAATAGGTGACTATGGTAACTTGCATTGTCCATAACTATAACACTCTTTTCGGGAACATTTGGCAAAAGGGAATTTTGAAACCAATTTTCAAAAAGTTCTGCGGTCGTGTCTTCACGATAGTCCAAACTAGAATCTTTTATGTTTTTTGCAGATAATAGTAGACAATTTAAAACCCAGCCCTTTTCAGATGCAGCATGCAAAATAGTTATTCGTTTACCTTTATTTGAAGGTGCCTTAGTCTGACATTTTGTATTGCTGTCAACCCACCCTTTTTGCACAGTGTCATGGGTATCGAACCATGTTTCGTCAAGGTAAATTACTGGCAAATTCTCTGATCGATACTTTTTAATTTCTTGTAAATAAGTATGTCGCAAGATTCGTAATCTTTGTGACTCCATCATTCCTTGTCTTTTGTTGATTTTCCGAAACGTGAATCCCATTCTTAAGAGAATTCTGTGAAGGGTTGATCGGCCACAATGTATATTGGTCCCGTTCTGCACCAGTCTTAATTTTATTTTGTCTAGTGCCGGCACCAACTGCTCTTCATACATAGAATATATTTTTCTCCTGATGACGTCTTTTTCACAATCGTCTACGTGATGCATTTGAAAATCTTTTCCTTTTTTCCTGTTCCTGAGTGATGGTTTTCCTACAATACCCTTAATCGTAGAAATTGGGGTTTCTGTTAGTTCACTGGTTTCTTGCAAAGCACTTTGTTTATTCAAATTTCTTTTTACCAAACTCTCGTAAACATTTTTCACTGTTTGTTTAGCTTCAAGTGATAAATGTTTTCTCTTGTGATAGCCACTATTGCAATTTTCCCACGGACGCCACATAATTAGAATAGAACCGTTACTTGTAAGTTGTAAGTAATACTAAAAATAAAAATAATAAAAAGTATCTTTCGAATATTAATGGGGACCTGTGGTCATTAGGCCTATATTATCAAAAAAAAAGGTCACCAAACCGGGTTGCCAGGTAGTAAATATATAGGTAAAAATAGATCCAATATGATTGCAGGTGCAAGTGAGGGCGGGTATACAGAGCAGGTAAATAAAAATACGTTTATCGTAATACCTGGCAACTATGCACAAAACCTTAATATAGTTGTTTATTGCTTCATTAAAAAAGCGAAAAGGTAGGATCTTATATCTTGAGATTTACTATACCAACAAAATTTCTTAGGTCAGACTTTGAACTTTTTTTTTTAGGATATTAGAATAATAATATGTAAAAGAAAAAATATCTTTACTTTGTAGAAATGCTGTAGTTCAGTAATATCTTTTTACTTTTTAATACTTTTGATACTTTTAAACAACGTTTAGCACCAAAAGTTTCTATCACATTTTAATTGCTCATAAAACCACCGCAGCAATGAAGCAATTACACAACATAAACCCTGTTCTTAAATCGTTCGTTAAACCATTAGAACGTGACCTTTAACTTCAAAACTTAATGATTTTACTCCGCTACACATATAACCGAAAGTTTGAGAAAAAAAAGTTACTGTAATTACCAGTCTGGAAAATAAAAGTTTTTTATTTACCACGGGTTTTTTTATTTCTTTTTATAGACACAGTACGTGTCAGACAAAAATACTCAGATATATCATGTTTTACTTAATTTTTTTTTTGTTCGTTTAAATCATTAAAGGTGAATAATGAAGACGCCCAAATTTGGTCAATTATTTAATGGTTTCAAAAAAAAACTTGATCAAAATCATCTATGAAACACTATGAAAAATAATCGCATTTTTTTAAAGTAATTTTGGTAAAAGTATCATTGCTATAAAATACGAGGGCCGTCTTTTAAGTTTTTATAAACGACCCCTAGATGACGCTATTGAGATGTGACATTACCATTGTTGTAAAATTTGACATTTCTTGTAGCTCAGAAATTAGCTAAGTAGTTTATTTACATTTAGCGGTTTTTTTTATGGGTCTATCACAAGTGCTACAGGGAAGTCCCTAAAGCGCTCCAGGAGCGGCATGTGTGCGGAAAAAGCGACTCACGTTGTTCTTGAATCGCTGAAAATTGTACTCGGTGGGAAACGTTATACTGGACGTGTTACAGCCATTTCTTTAAAGTATTGAACAATTTGTTTGCCAGTCATCTATGAAATCAGGAAAAACAACCGAAAACGTCACATCATTTTTCATCATTACAATGCCAGCTCTCACTTAGCATATCAAACAGTTGATTATTTGACGGAGGAAAACATCGAATTAAAGTCTCATTGCTCGTATTCACCTGATTTATCGTCTAACGACTTATTTTTGTTTCCGAATCTTAAAGAAATATGCGTGGACGGCGATTTTCATCATCTCAAGAAGCTGTTGAATCCTTCCAAGACCATGTTGAAGTACCAACTTCACAGTGGAAAAAAATGTCTCGAGAATTAGTTCGAATGCGTGCAAAAGTATATAAATCTTACATGCTAATATTTTGAGAAATAATAAAACGATTTGTACCAAAACATTTTTTTTTCTTTCGTTGTTTTTGTAAAAACTTTAAAGGTATTCTATCATTACCCTTTAGGTTATAAGTTTTCAAAATACAAGTTGTTGATTATATTGTATGACTAAAATAACAATTTTATATTTTATGTCAAATATGCAAAATTGAATGAAACCTTTTACCTTCAGGGTTTCTAAATTATTTTATTCTTTTACTTAGAAACTTTATTACATTTGCAGTCCGATGTTCTTACAAAAGACTTCAATCAAATCAAGGATAAGCTCACACGCACTCACCACTCAAAAAGAAAACAAAATTTTTTGAGAATAGAAGAAAATAGTAGCGCTGAGCCAAATTAACCTTCAAAGAGTGGGTGATTTTATTAAAGTAGAATCAATTGAACTGTGCGCACACCTTTGAGCACTAGTAAGGACTGTAAACTGAAGTTAAGTCCAGTAAGAATTGATAAATTAGTTGATATAATGTTACTGGTGGTGGTAAAAGTTTACTACAAATTCATTATAGGCGACTTCAACGCTAAACTTCGACAAACATCAAAAATAAATTCGTTGGGAATTTTGGACTGGGATCAATTAATGAAAGAGGAGAAATACGACATAAAACGAAATCGATTTCATATTAACGAATCAGAAACATATAATAAAAGACGTGTTGGTCTTGAGTCAATTTGACACCGGTAGTGTGATAGATGAAAAAATATGAAGATTCTAAAGACAGTTAACAATAAAGGACGAATTAGAATACACCAATTAAAAGATACACATGGTAATATAAAAAAGAGTAAAACAGACCTTATTGAAATTGCTGAAGATTTTTACAGCACACTTTATGAACACCAAATTCCGGAAATTCCAAATGTTCCCGACGAGACTTTCCTAAATGTTGGCTCTGAGGAGCTTCCTGATATCACCATACAAGAGGTAAATCTGGCACTGTTCCAAATGAAAAAAGGGCGAGTCCCTGGAGAAGGTGTTAGTACAGTTGAGATGATATATATGGGACAAAACGCCACGGTTGAATCTATGACAATACTCCTCAATAAATGTCTGAAGGACGGGAAAATACTGGAAGCATGGCAAAATGCCCAAGTAGTGTTGCTACATAAAAAAGGCGATAAACGAGAACTAGACAACTATCGACCTATAATCCGTCTTATCCATCCCTACAAACTGTTAACAAAGATAATAACAAACCGACTTACGAATAAATTAGATCCCTATCAACCTCCCGAACGCGCCGGGTTTCGCAACGGCTATAGCACAAACGAGCATATATAATGTAAGGAATATAATGAAACCCTTCACCTAGCTTTCGTTTTCTATAACAAAGTGTTTGATTCCGTGGAATTTTAGGCCATCTTCAGAAGTTTAAACAGTGCAAGAATTGATTCTCGATATAAAAATCTTTTTAGCTACATATCTAAAAATATAACAATCGAAGTAATCATCAATTCCAGTGAAAGGCGATGTGACACAAGGATATATCTCTTAAACTATTCAATATTGCACTTGAAGACGTATTCAAGAACCTGAATTGGGACGAGAAAGGCATAAAAATTGACGGTAGACATCTAAATCATCTTCGTTTTGCGGACGACATCGTGCTAATCAGCCAAGACATAAATAAGCTGGAAATTATGCTTCAAGAACTTCAAAGGGAATCAGCAAAAATTGGTCTGTCCATGAACCTGGGAAAAACTAAAATCATGACATCAGAAGATGGAGAAGTGCTTAGAGGTGACCAGGTTGTAGAAAAAGTAGAGGAATATGTTTACCTAGGGCATACCATCAAACTCGGTAGAAAATCAAACCGCCGAAATCAACAGATGTATCTGACATGGGCAGCACCGGGAAAATTGAAATATATAATTGAAAACAGCGGTACTCCAATCAATTTAAAGAGGAACGTATTTAATACCTCTATACCTCCGGTGATAACTTATGAAATGGAAACCACAACTCTAATGAACCAATCTGAGCAGAAACACCAAGAACCATTGAACGGATGATGTTAGGAATAGCTGCCAGAGATCACATCACAAACACACAGAAAAGAGAAACAAAAGTCGAAGGCGTAATAACTCATAGCCGAAGTAAAATGATCCCAGGTAAGACCTGTTGCTCGTCAAGACAGCGCTCGATGGACAAAACACATACACTGGACACGCCGCTTTCATAAACGAAAAGTTGGCAGACCAACAAAACGTTGGCTTTTCAGACGACATTAAACAGAAAGTCGGAAAAAATTGGCACCAACTAGCTCAGATCAAGGAACTATGGCAGGAGTTGGGAAAGGCCTATGTCCAGGAGTGGATTGTGAAGAGCTGCTAAAAAAATTGGTGACTTTTTGAAAAACTTTTGTAGAAATATTAAATTTTTTTCGTAAATTTCATTACATTCCATAATCAAATGGCTCTGTAATGTTAGAAAGTTTTTTGCTTGAACTGTCTATAATGAAATGTCGTAAAGGGGGAGAAGTAGACAGTGATTCAATCACGTTAATTCTCAAACTGACTCAAACTCTCAATATACTAAAAGGATATGACTTATTATAGATTTTTAGATTTTAGAATTATTTTAGTGAAGTAATCGGAAATTTAGTTATATTGGTTGTAATTTCAGATTGCTTAATTTTTCTGAAGTAATGATATTTCATATAATAATTTATATCAGATGATTATGAAGAAATAACTGCAAACAATGCAGAAACATAATAATTACTAGTTAGCTGTGTGCCCCTTGGTGTTGGCGTAAAAGCTTTGAGTCAAGTTTTTTGACTTGCTTAAAAAACTGCATTCATTCACAATTAAAGAGCTGAAATCCGCATTAATCATTCAACAACTCTGTCAAGGAGGTGTGCTATTACCCACTCTCAGTAATACCCACATTGAGAAAGTATTTCAATTGGCGCTAAAGAGTGAACAGCGAGTCACTCCAGTTAATAATACTGGTTAAGGTCCTACCAACCTAACGAAAAAAATTAATCCGATTTGGAAATGCCCGGGCGATTTAAATTTAAAAGTCTTACTATTTTTTGATCACAGTAGTATATATATATATATATATATATATATATATATATATATATATATATATATACATACATATATATATATATATATATATATATATATATATATATATATATATATATATATATATATATATATATATATATATATGTATATACACAAAAATATATAAATTAAATTCAAACACCTCGCCTCTTCTATTAATGAAAACGACTGTCGACAATCAAATGATAAAGTATTACAAAGAGGTACCGTAAAATAAAAACTACAGATATTGTAAAACAACATGAGTTGAGTTCGATTCTTCATACCAGAACCTATACTCCAAAGAAGGATCGTAAGGTAATTCTTCACTAAGGGGTATTTAGTCTTTAAAACTGGCCGAAAATCGAAATAAAATATACTGACATACTAGAAAATTTCATCAGATTCATCAACCAATTTCCAGCATTACGTTAGATTTAGGTTTCATCAAATGACACCATTCATTATTGCTTTATGTCTTCTGGATTATGCGAATTCACTCCTTATGTCTTAACCCTCGATACGTCTCTGCAAAACTTATTTATGTTAAAAATGTGTATTATAAGAGTGGTTTCATGTGTTTAAATTCGTTATGTGTTGGGAAGTAGAAAGTATACATTAAATCATCAATATTTCACGTTTAAATTATCTTTTTATCTCAATTCTAGTCTCACTCTTTTTTTAAAAAAATACAACGCTGTAGTGATATTGTCAGTTGATGTCAGGAATAAATTAGTGTATTTAACTATAGATAAGTTAATTAGCTCTCCATGTTACGAAAATGTCTCCTGCATATACACGCCATTTCGTTTTAACTGACTAGTATTTCAAGAATAACGTCATTAGTCAAGTCGCTGAATTTCATTAATATATTTGTTTCTTTACCTAAATTGACTAGAGTGCAAAAGAGACTAGTAGAAAAAATATATTTTAATTATAAGGCAAGCTTTCTATCCTTTAGTTCATAGTCAGGGAAACTCAAAATTTTAAGAACTAATCCAGCAGTTAATGGGCGCCGACATCAAAGAAGATTATTTTCTCAAAATACCTTTCCGGTTCTGTAAAGTTACTATTGGGGACAAAATAATAACCAGGACAAACTACAAGAATACAGGAATTAAGAGAATGGGAATATAATTCAAAATTGTCTTTGGCTGCTCAAATGAATCTAATATTGCTGGCAAATACGATGCAAGTTTACCAAATATCCCGAAAGGGATTCGTAAAGTAATAGCTGGATCAAAGCAAAAAGATATTCAGTAATAACCTCCAATGGAAGCTGACGCAATGTTTGTGCAAACCAACTTATCCCTCAGCAAATACGTCATAATTCAAAGTATTTGCAGAAAACTCAATACTGTTTACTAGGTGATGCAGAAAGAATGAACTGAATGTTAACCAAAACCTGATTCGTGCCACGTATCATTTGCGCCGAAATGAGGCTACAAGTTTTGCTACATCTTGTGCAACATGGATGGAAGTAAGAAATGGCTTATTACTTACTCCAGACTCATTACTTTCATATTTATGTTCAGCATTGAAGCTAAACAGAATATCATTCTCTCAAGAAGCTTTGGAATATCTTTAACTGATTGAAACACTGCAATCAGGAGATGGTAGAAGCTCCAGAAAAAATTCTGATGATAACGTTTCCCACCGTAATTGAGACTGGAATTCGGATACAAATAAATAATAATAATTTCGTAAATATTCTAGGCGTATTTGATTTACTTGTTAAAAAATTAGCAAATGAAAAATATTTATCCCTAAGCAGTCGACTGTAGGTTGGGTTGTTTAGAAAAATCTGATAACTAAACATTTGAAATCGAACTTGACGTGAAAATAGTTTTAGTCAAGCTTAGCCTCACCAGGTCAAAAACAACATTTGTGGCCCCATAACATAAGAAACAGTAAAAATTAAAAAAAAAAAACTTCTCGACAACATGCAACTAAAGTATGGTTAAAGATTTAGTTTAAAATTTAAAAAAATCACTTGCTAAATACGGTTCTGTCACCTTGTCGCATCACGCTATAAAATCTAAAATATATTCAAATAATACCCTAAGCGATTTTTTAGTTGAAAAGTTTATCAGTAAATTATATATTGACGTGAAGACGAGTACTCTGAAACTGGAACTTTATTTCTTAGGAAAAAAGAAGCTTTAAACTTGCATAAATATTTTAAAACGTTTGGAAAGAGCTTTTACGTGTGTTTCATTGTTTGATATTTTATCGACTTATGATTTTAGAAGGAAGGTCCTAAAAGCAGGAAGTAATCTTTTTCGTATGCAGAACGAGTAGTGTATTATGTTAAGCTGCGGGTTAGAAGATCGAGAGTGTAGGTAACTTTTTATTTTTACTATGGTTTTTCAGGGTGAAGTCGACGTGTTCTTTATCTCTACCTTTGAGATTAATAACTACGGCACAAAACCAACATTTGTTATGTTTTAACGGCTGGATGAGACTACGTCGTGTTTTGCAATGGCTCAGTGAAATTGAGTATATGCAGATGTCGTTAGGTTGGACATCATGGACAATAGATTCGCTGCCAACCTAAAGAAATTTTTACTCTCGGCATTTGTTTTTGCTGCGAGTCATATAATAACGTTAAAATAGATTCATTGGTGGAAATATTTGTTTTGTTTTTTTAGAAATGAATTCACCTCAAGAAATTCATATGTACAGTATTGAATTCTGTCAGTCAATGGACTTTGATATGGTTGATAACATGACAACAAATGAAAAATTCAAAATATTTCTTTGGGTAGTGAATTGCCTACCTAAAATGACCGATCTGTCAACAAAGGTATGTGGCCAATTTGAGTGAATTAAATGTAACAAGAGGATTTGTTTTCATGACCAGGCGCCCCTTAAAAGTAATTTTTACTATAGACTTATTAGCAATATTTTCCGAAAAAAAAGTCTAATAGGCAAAAATTTTGGAACATAGGGAAAATAATAATAAAACATATATATAAATAATAAATAATAATAAAACATATATATAAAACTGAAACCTGAGAAACCTGTACCCGTTTTCTGAAAATCGGGATCATATAAGCTAACTCTGAAAAAATATGTACCACTGAAAAAGTTTTTACTGAAATTATAAATGCAAAAAAAATGTGGCATATAAGTTAAAATTGTAGCAACAAAAATTTTGCATATATGAACATATAACTACATCTTAACCGAAAGTCCATCTCTCTGGTGTCTTTATTTTAGACAAAACGCAGTGCTATATAGAATTTTATTTTTTTCATCTTAGAAAATGAAAAGCAAGATCTTAAGGTGCTTGACTAAAATGCTAGAATGTCAGAAATCGTTAAAAACATTAAATAAAACAAAAACTTTTCCTATGCTCGGATCTACTTTCCAAGGTGAAGAGTTCTGTTCTTCTCGGTTTTAAAAGCAATAAAGATGATTGTTATGTGTTTGGCATATCACTTCCATGTAACAAGACATAAATTGACATTGACATTGGAAAGGCGCATAATAATACAGAAATGACAATAATTTGATAAAAACAAAATTTATTTCGGTAAAAACCATTTTATATTACTTGTTTAAAAACTAAAAGTAAGTTGGTGGTCCGAAAAGTTCTCAACCTCTTCCACAGATGACAACCGTATTTGCAAATTTTTTTTCTTAAGTTAGTACATCTGTCGTAAGCGTCTGTACAGCTATCTGATGTAGAAGCGTTATCTGTATGTGTTAAAATGGATAAAATCGAACTGTTAAAAAAAATCTTCGTAAAAGACAGTTTTGTGTCAAATGAAAATCAGTTGAAGTTATGCGAAACTCTTCTCCTTCGTTTTCATTAAGTAAGAATTGTGCTGCCGAGTTTAAATATGATCGTACTAGCCTTGAAGATGCTTGATGCAGGGGACGGGGACGCAGGGGACGGGATGCAGGGGGACGCAGGGGGGACGCAGAAGTCCAAAAAGTGCGTTAGAAATTATTGTTTAAATACACAATATGGTATTGGATGGCCTCCTGATTTAAGTACGTGAAATAGCTGTATACGAAATTCAATGGAGCACGTAGGTTATGTTTTCCATAAAGAATTGCACATGTAAAACATTGTGCCAGATGGGTGCTGCGCTTGCTCTCAACAAATCAAATAATATTCGCATGGAAATGTCCGAACAGTACTTGGATCATTTTAACAAGAACAAAACTGATTGTGTGGGTCGATTTATTACAATGGGTGATGTTTAAATTTACCTTTATACACCAGAATCTAAATAGCAGTACAAACAGCCGGAAAGATCATGTTGTTTATTGACTATCTTGGAAAAGGTAACACGATAACCGGAGATTATTATTCTGATGTTTAAACAGAACTAATCAAAAACGTTTGAGAAAAAAAACCAAGTTTATACAAGAAAAAATCACCTTCTGTTAGGACAATACACTCGCCCACAAAAGTATTTTAGCAATGAGATAATTGGATATTTGCACTATGAAATATTGGAACATCCACCCTATTTTAAAAAAACTCTCTAAACAAAAGATAATTTTGTTAACCAGAATTTGGGCGGAATTGATTTTCCATATTGTTACGTATTGTTGTATTCTGGCTGCTATAAACCTTTTCTCCGTGCTGTTTGTTTACAGTGCTATGAAATAGTGATCATCGTTAATTATAATTGGAAATATGTACCCAAGTTTTAAAGCATTTGCGATTGTCCATTTGCAATGAGCTAGAAATATTTAGAAAAATTCCAATTTAAAGTCAGTAGTCATCATCGAACTCAGCTAAAATACTCTTTTAGTCATCTCAAATGGCCGTAAATGGTGGGATGATTCTTACTACGCTCACGAAAAAAAAAAAGTAAATGGTGGGATGGTTTTTTCAAAATACATTATTATCAGTAAGTTTCAAGATAATACGAACATCTTAGTCCGTGACGCTCGAGGTACATTAACACATATCTTTTATTTCCAATTGATCATCTGTTACTAATTACGCTTGGTAATTTACAGTTTCTCAAGTGAGAACGTGACCGCTGCCATTCTTGAAAAAATGTGTTTTGGGAACATTTTTTGCCATCAGTGTATTTTTTGGTGTGCTAACAACGGCGCAATTACCTTAGTAAGTTGTCCAATCGCCTTCTGCGTCAATAATTGCCTGGCATCTTAGGCTTTCCTCTGAGGTTTCTCTTTACAAGGGACCAAACGTTTTCAACAGGGTTGGCATCCAGCGATTGTGAGGGCCACCCTAGTATCTTATCGTGGGCCCAAGCGAGCCGCTTCGCTTCTTGATTTGCGCCCAGCAAAGGTTTCTTCAACGTGCTTCGAAATTTGACATCTTGAGCACGAAGATGTTGTCGAATGGTCTCATGGGACACATTCAAACCCGATTTTCTTAATTTTGCCGCTCATTGATGCAGCTTCAATTTCGGGTCCTGTGAAAACAAAGAGACGATTCGACTTTCGGAGTGGCTTTGTCTCCCAAGCCACGTTTTGGCAAGTCGTCGACATTTTTCGTCTCGTTAAAATGATTTACCCACTTCTTCATAAACGACACCAACCTTTTATTATATTTGGCGGCCGCGAAATGTGTCATTTTAGGCCCCTTTGGATAGGAACAAAGAAAGACTGCCTCGAACCGATGCGCAAACAAGTGACTCATATTAGATTTTACGTAATTTCGACAAAAGTTTGGAATCGACTGATATTTTTACTAAAATTCGCCGTAGCCGTAGACAAAGGTTCCCTCTACCGATTTTTTGTTAAATCACTCTACCAAAAATGAATTATCGCGGACACGTACTTACTTGATAGACTGTATACTGACCACTAGCTTACAAATCATCATCTAAGATATAACAGTATGAGTTAATAGCTTGACACCACGTTAATTAAAAAAAAAAAACAATGTCGTTACTAATCGCTGATCAATATTAACTATACGTTTTCTAGTAGTAATTTTCAATCACGCCACGAACTGTTCAACTGTTTCAATCGAGAATTTATTTCTGATACCTCGAATAGTCAAAGTATAACACACAATTTTTTGTGAAATTTTTCGGAGAAAAATGAAGATTGTGCACAATTTTCCGAAAAACGATATTTTCAAATTTCCGTACGTTATCCACTAGTTTTTGACATATAGTAATGAAAATTCTTTGGTTTTTGTTCTAGGCTAAAATCTACGTTTCGCTTGTTTCAGGCCTCGTATAAAAGGTGCCTTGTCGTCTTGGATTCTGAAGTGGCTATTTTGAGTTAAAAGATAAAAAACCTATTTTTGTACACTTAAATATCTGTTTAATAAAGCACTCCAAATAAATTTTCGACTGCTCTTATTATACTCTTGAAAAAAAAGTCCCGAAATTAGCCTTTTTTCCTGGGACCTGGAGTGCCTTACCCCTTAATTGTCAAATGTGAGAATAAATAAATAAATAAATAAACTTTTATTTCATAAGATCAAAATGGACGGTGTGGAAAGCGTTGGTTGTTACCATAGAATGAAGGCACATTACATTAATAAACTACAATAAATCTAGTTCATGTGTAGGTAATATCTACCTTTTACACACGTATTAAACAGTCTTACACTCATATAATGTGATTCCTAAAAAACGATGTTCTGCGAAAATGGAAGTATCTCTAGTATCATAATTATGTATGTATCCCTTGGACAGAAAACGGTTCTGATTGCGCTTAACATAGATCAAAAAATTATTTTTCTTAAGAAGCTTTCGGCATGAACCTCTAGATCTGAAACCAGTAATATTTCTCAGTGTTCTTTTTTGTTCCCTAAATACCCTAATCATGTAGGGAGATGTATCCCAAAATAATAAGTTATATGTTATCGGCCCGTCTTTTGCTCTCAGAGTAACGCAGAACTACCATTTTAACATACAAATAAATGTAAATCTAAATCAGTCTTAGAAAAAGCATATCTACAGTCATATATCAAACGAATTAAATAAGTATGCAATTTTAGATAGCATAATCTCTTTTTTATAATTCCTCAATCAGGCGCAATAAATCATATTTAATGTAGGACAAGAAAAACTGAAATAATCCTAATTAAAAACCGCCAGATTGTAGGTTAATTTCACACAATCAAAGCCTGCTAATAAATATAGAGTTCATTGCACTATTAATACACTTTTTGAATCTAAACAGAACTATGTATTAATAAACGTCATAATATATGTATTTCTATTTACGTACAACTAAAATAACTCAGGAAGATTATTTTCGACGTTAAATTAAAATGTTAATTATAAAATATGACTACTGAGACTGAAAATTAAAATGTAATTTATTTACTGAGCAACTCGAATTGTTTAACTAAAGTACAATCAGTGTTTTGTATTAAAAATAAATTTTGATTCAATAGTGGAGCCAGAAGGAATTCATAACTGTGGGACCGAATCTGGAATTTAATTGAGAAATCTTGACAACAAGAAGATGCCTATAGTTAGCCAACTAGAGACCATCTATTAATTATATCACACATTGAGGGGGAGGGGGGTCTATAAAGTGTAACAGGAGGGAGAGGGGGAGTTAAGACTTTTGTGACATCGCATCATAAATATGAAAAGCAACCTATGGATACGTACTATATCTATATTGCAGACAGCAATAAATTCAAATTTACAAAAAATGTGATGCCACAACAAGGGGGTGGGGAGTCACTCGAATGTGACATAAGGGGTGGGGGTCAAAAACCTCGAAATTTTGTGTGACGTAATTTATAGATGATCCATTAACTGTTGGATTCCCAAAATGGTAATTTTTAAAGATTTTTTATTTGTCATATAACAGTGGGCTGAAAAGTTTTTGGTTTGACACATGGATCCTTTTCCAAAGATCCGTATGAAGTACCAACTTTCAAACAATACGTGTCAATATTTCATGGCATTTCTACGATTAGTTTACTAGTTACAGTGGTTTAGTGACGCTACTTTTGATATCTTCAAAACAATGGAATTTCGTGTGTTGATTAAACTATTTTTTGATGGGGAAAAAAATACTGTTCAAGCAAAGCAATGGCTTGATAAGTGGTACGGGGACTCTGTCTGAGGGGACAGTAACCGATTTTGGCCTCTGTATTTTGAGATGCGCATGGAATAATTTTCATCGACTATGCTGAGAAGGGGAAAACCATCAATAGCGAATAATATGTAAAGTTATTGGTGCGTTTGAAGGCAGAAATCGCAAAGAAACGGTCCCAAATGAACAAGAAAAAAATGCTCTTTCATCAAGACAATGCACCGTGTCACAAGTCAATGGTTACGATGGCAAAATTGCATGAATTGAAGCTCGAATTGCTTCCTCATCCACCATATTCTCCAGATTTGGCCCCTAGCAACTATTATCTATTCGTAGACCTCAAAAAAATGCTGTTGGACTGGTTGTATCGGTCTTGAAGGAGACTGTATTAATGAATAAAGTCGAATTTTGCAAAAAAAATGTGTTTTAAGTAGCTAGACCAAAAACTATGTATATATATATATATATATATATATATATATATATATATATATATATATATAATATATATATATATATATATATATATATATATATATATATATATATATATATAACACATGGGCTGAAAAGTCCCGGGCCTAACACATAGATGGCGCTAGTTTTATTGCAGTCACCTTTTTTTCAGTTAATACTAACCTTCAAAAGACAGCTGTTAAAATTTCATGATATTCTATTCATTAGTTTGTGAGTTATTGTGCTAAGAGTGACGCTACTTTTGTTATTTTCAAAACAATGGATCAAAAACAATTTCGTGTTTTAATTTTACACTGCTTCTTGATGGGAAAAAATACCGTTCAAGCGAAGCAATGGCTTGAAAAGTGTTATGGGGACTCCGCTCCATCAGAAACAACAATAAAACGTTGGTTTGCTGACTTCAAACGTGGTCGTAGAGACACCGATGATGCAGAACGCAGTGGACGTCCAAATGAGGCGGTAACACCAGAAAACATCAAAAAAATCCATAAAATCGTTTTGAATGATCGAAAAGTGAAGTTGCGTGAGTTAGCTGACATCGTAAAGATATCAAAAGAACGTGTTGGCTTTATATTGCATGAGCATTTGACTATGAGAAAGCTCTGGTCAAAGTGGGTGCCGCGTTTGCTCACTGTTTATCAAAAACAAGAACGTGTTGATGATTCTGAGCAGTGTTTGGCCATTGTTAGAGCGGCGCTGGAATGATTGCGTTGCTCTTGATGGAGATTACGTTGATGAATAAAGCTAATTTTGAACCAAAAAAACCGTGTTTTCTTTGTTAGGCCCGGGACTTTTCAGCCCATGTGTTATATATATATATATATATATATATATATATATATATATATATATATATATATATATATATATATATATATATATATATATATATATATATATATATATTTATATATATATATATATATATATATTGTAGGGTGTTAACTTGCCCGCACTTTTGTACCCTGTGAAAAGTTGTTTTTCCCACGCTTGGGCGCAATTCTCTTGCAACCTCTTTTTAATTTCTGATAATGAATTGAGTGGATCC
>CM032454.1:82397283-82517283 GCA_019049505.1 Pachyrhynchus sulphureomaculatus | reverse complement strand
CAACGCAGAATTTGTGAATTGTTAAAATAATTGTTATTAGATATAAAGAAAACTGTAGCTTACTTGTTTGCATAATAAGTTTCGACTTGTTGCGGTTATTTATATAAAAAAAACGACCAAACAAAAAAGTCTTAATTACTATAATTTACTTTCGAACTAGAAGAGTAATACCTATAAATTTTGTAAAATATGTCAGTAACAACATTAATCATCAGCGACAACGATAATTATATATAAATACAAAACTCATTTATATGCATACCAATAGTCTTATTACAGTTTGAAAATAAACGGTTTAGGGCGAGTTTAATAATTGATCTCAGTAACCATGATTACGTGGGTTACGGAAAAATGTTTTTTTATATATCGCAGATTTTTTTGGGATTGTAGATAAATATATGTTAAAACTCCTATTTATTGTCACTATATGAGATAAATAGTTCAACTTGCTATCACCAATTTCCTCAGTCACTTTGCTGGTTATCAATAATAAAGGCTCTACTGTTTTATAAAATTGTGTGAAAAGGACATATGATATAAAATATACGAAGCAATCTTTCTCTCCACCCTTTTATCCCCTTATATAAAAAATATGCTTAAAATTTGGCCATTATCTAAACCAAAAACGTGAAAAAATTCCTATAATACTATTAAATCTGTACAATAAAAACTACCCACCCCCTGTTACCCCTTCTCCTACTAAAATTCAAAATAATAAAAGAACATCTCCTTTGCGGATTCCCAAACTCTGAGAACTCCTAAAAGAACGTATAACACGATATATATGAAACAACCTCTCTAACTTCCTTCCGAAACCCTTCACTCTTATTTAATATTCATAATTATTCCTAAAGTTGCTTTATTACCTCAATCAAAGCTAGGAAAAATTACCATATTACTATTAAAACTACACAAGATTTGTTGACACTCAACACCTGCCTTCACTAAAAGCGATCTCGCTCAAAAACTACAGATTCAATCCCTCCTTCAGGTATTATATGTGTACCATACTTGAAATTGGTGTATTATTTCATTCAAGAATTATCGTGCCAAAAGCCTGAAGGACACTTCAAATCTTTCCATTATATTATCAAAAAAACCAGAAAAACTGTCATAAAACTATTGAAACTCCATACATATATGGAAAAAAAGTTTATTTTTGATAAAAAGTTACTCAAACATCAAAAGTTCAAAATATTTCATGGTAGACAAGAAAACTAAAAAATAATGATTTATGAAGAGTAGAGTGTGTTTAAATTTAAATACAGAGCAAACTATTAATTAAAAATATTAATAAGAACTAAACAATTATGCTCACGTTTAGATCTGTGGCCTTCCTAGTTAAAAATTCAAAAAAATTCCAGTAAGCACGTCTGTAATTGTTGGATTAGTTATTGAATAAAAGAAAACTAAATCACTACCAATTTTAGGCTGAAAATAAATGAACATATCTTTGGAACTACCTAACAACTGTCAATAAACTTCGTTCCTATTAAACTTTTCAATTAATATTTTGCTCTGTATTTAAATTTAAAAACACTTTACTCTTTATTATAAATCATTATTTTTTATTTTCTTTATACCATCAGTTGTTTTAAACTTTTGATGCTTGATTACGGATTTCCATATGAATTTTTATCAAAAATAATTTTTTTTGTAATATGTAAGATAAACTTTTTCTCCATTTGTGTAAAACCTTTTGGGACACACTGTATATATATATATATATATATATATATATATATATATATATATATATATAAATATATATATATATATATATATATAATGTATATATATGTATGTATATATGTATATGTATATGTATATGTATATGTATATGTATATATATATATATATATATATATATATATATATATATATATATTATATATATATATATATATATATATATATATATATATATATATATATATATAATATTTAAAGATTTAATTAATTTATTGGAAAGGACGTCGCGTAATAAAAGCTTTCCAACTATGGTAAAAATACTAAACAGAAGAAAAGAGTACGAAAAAGCTCGTCAACTGCACGGTACATGTCATTTTATATATCATTAACTAGTTTTATGTTTTAATTTAAAATTCAGGAGACATACGATCTGCACAGCACGTGTTTGAAATTAATTGTTTTTGTCCTAAGTACGAACAAATTAAAAAAGTCTTTTCGGCATATGCTGTTGACGTGAAATTGAAAATTTTTTCAGTTTTAATGAACAACATAAATTATGTTTATTCGTCTTTTAATGATAATATAATCACGAATTTAATTGAGTTAAGTAAAATTCTTAATAATAAAGCAAATGTTTTAAGGAATGTTATTTTAAAAACCACGTACATGCCAGTTAAAGATTAAACTTCCATCTCAAGACAAAAGTATGGATGTGTATGGGTTTTAATACGTCAAAGTAAGTTTATCTTGTCTTATATGTAGCCTTTAGGTAACAACAAATTCTGAATTTTTTTAATGTAGGAAGGTTATTATTATTTCATACTTTTAGTTTTTATGAACTTCGAATGTATGGTATTCCTCTTGTGATATTTTTGTCATTAAGCAAATTGAAAATAAAGATTTGGGTACTTTTTACTACCCCGTATTTTTTTTTTATCGTTCACCTTCCCGCCTGAATAGGGATTTTACCCTTTTTCATATCCTAAGGATATCGGCGAGGATGTCGAAATACCCGTCAACATTGCCCAAGTGCCGAAACATACATTTCTGTATTTCAGACAACGCGGTAGTGCTGCCACGGACGTTATTGCTACTACCTATTATCAACTATAGGTACGTCGTATATCTCATAAGACCCAAGACGCAACAACAGACTGGAAAAACTGATTTCACCATTCAGTACTGTTGTGGCGGTGGATGTTTCTATCGCAGGGTTTCAATAATATGGGAAAGATACCACCTATGATTTCATATACTTTTCTGTATAGAGAATATATACTCAAATTAAAGTTAATTATATTTATTTTTATTACTTCCACCTTTTTAAACATTATCCTTTTTGTATTCCACCAATCAAGGATAAAATAAATTTTCCATTCTTTCTTGTTCAATATATGACAAGGTAGGTACGAGGGTACATTGAAAAGTCTCTAACCTGGCCGATACGGACCAAGATTTTCGCCAAAATTGAGAATTTATTTGGTAGGTAGCAGAGAAACATAAGAAATATTGCGACGATATAGCGAGTAGTTTGTTTCAGGCAGCCATGGAAAGTGGTAGTTTGTGAACAATGGATCAATTGTAATATCGTGCTGTTGTAGAATTCGTTCATCGGAAAGGAAAAACTCCAACGGAAATTACATCTGAATTAGTTTTAGTATTTAGTGTATAGATATACTGTAAAATTTTACCTAAAATAAGCTGAGAATCCAGAAATGCCTATTTATTTATTTTTAAAAAATCCACCTGTTCAAGGATTAATTGAGCCGCTATTAAGACAGCACAGTCCCACGCGACGTGACGTTTCAGTTGCCCCTCCCTTGATAATGGATGAAATGTCGATCTAGTAGAACTAAAGAATAGAAATAGAATAAAAGAAAGGGCGCTGTTTTCATTAGGCAGTAGTTGGCTGTTTAGAGGGCAATTCTAGCTTCAAATCGCTATAATGGACTAAGATATCGAAGTAATTGTCTATAAAACGTATTTAATTAAATTGAGTGTTACTAGCGCCGCAGTACTTCTAGCTAAATATTTCTGGTGTAATTATTAATCTACTTTATTTATGAAGTTTGGAAGTCCTAGTATAGGCCTGGTTTTTTATATTTCTTAAATATTTTCCTTCTACGGCTTAAATGTTAAAATAATCTTTTAAGAAAGTGAAATTGAATGATACTTCCATAAATTGTACTCCGAACTAGCAGCTAAAATTTCCATTACAATTGAAATTTTAGCTGCTAGTTCAGACTACAATTTACGGAGGTATCATTCAATTTCACTTTCTTGAAAGATTATTTAATTATTCCAATATTTACCATGTAAAAGATATTATGGTTTTTTTCGTCGTTGATAAAATTTAAGTAACAAAAAAAGCAAAAGGTTTTTCACTTATTTCAAAAGACCTGTATTTAGATAGATATTTTACAGTGCAATATTAATTAAATTTAAATAAATATATACATGACCACTTCGTAATTGAGTTTGTAAAAATTAACAATTTGTTAATTTAATTCATTTCTAGAGACTATCCATCGATCGATATTCAGACAACTTAACCTCGAAGATACTAGATATTTCATATTTGTGTCTAAAAAGGGCGCCTAGTAGTTCAAAAAATAAATTCTTAAAGACAGTACTACTAGCGATGCTAGCAGTCTAAATCCTATTCTTTCGAAAATGGACAGTTTGACATATCTGAGGCACGTGAAAAGGGAGTTAAAATATTATTTTACGAGGTACATTTTTTAGGTTTTACGAGGGAGGTTTCTTTAAGTGGGAATTCAAGGTAATACAGTTTTAAGATGCGATTTCTATTTCTTCTAAATTTGGAAGGTTAAGATAATTGGTCATTAATATTTTATTTTATTTTTTTTTGGTTTGTGTAAGCCATTGAATTTTAAGTTTCTTTTTTATAGTTATAGATTTGTCATTACCAAACATTTCGTGTTTCCTATTACTAATATATCGTCAATAACTAACACAGTATCTGTATTTCTCATTAAAAAGAACATTCTTGGGACAACGCGTCAAGAAATACAAATTGTCAGGTAATAGAAGGAAGAATAGAAATGATGGGTAAACCAAGCTTCCTATTAAAAGTAAGATGAACTCTAGTTAGTCTTTTTTTTTCCTTCATTCTTCAAAAAGTTTATAACAGTATCTCTGAAAATTAGTAACCTTAGATCCATACCTGTAAGAAAAATTAATAAATAATAAACCACGTTTAAATTAATTAAATTATAAACTTAAATTAAATTATCGGCTACCATATACTATACGTATAGGGGCTATCTAAAGACAAGGCTGTGCTGCCGTATTCACCTACACTAGAGCATATTTTTTTTACTAACCACTGACTAAGTACTTAAGACTTTGATGCACTGACTAACTCACTCGCAGTTTAACTTCATGAGTAATTTCGTGAATATTATAAATACCTCCTAAAACTATGGTAGGTACAAAAATTCAATTCCTCACGTAAGGGCGTTTTCACATTTACTGGCAACGGCACAGACACGACACCGACACGACGCCGGCCTCGACAAGACACGACGCCGGCCCCGGCACGACACCGGGGGAACGTTATCATACTTGCATGGCACCGCCCCGACGCGACACAGACAAGATGATGTAAAACCGAGGAAACATTTTTTACTAGATCCCCTTAAGTGACATGGCTGCTGTTAACAAATTATATTTGCGTTATTTGTTACATCTTAGACGTAAAGGGGTAAAATATATTCAAAGCATGCCAACTTTTTTCTCGTAGAAATTTAATTTTTATTATTTTCGTTGGTTTTATCCCAAAGACCGGGTTTAGTTTCCACAAGTACAATTAACGTGACAATATGAAACTTGAAGGCCATGGTACCAGGTTGGAGAGCCCTCAGTACTTTTATTAAATTCACAAAAATCGGGACGACACGAGTGGAGAGATTGCTCAACGACAGCCGGCGACTGCAACGACACGACACCGACATGTCGTTGAGTGTAAAACCAGTCTCATTTATTTAAATGTCATATCTAGTCCACCGGCATCGTTGTCTCTGTCGTGTTTGTCTCGTGTCGGCAGATATGAAAACGCCCTAAATTGAATTACTTCTTCTTTGGAAGGGTCCAGTATCCAAGCTGCCATAAAAGATCTTTGATCACCTTAAAGTGACGTCGCGTCATGAGTACATCTGATATTATTTGGATCTATGAATACCGATATTATTTTTTTTTTTTTCATAATTTCTTCCTTTATAAAGATACAAAATTCAATTTGGTTTTCTTTCATTATTTAAGAATTTTCTTTTCTTTGCCAATGGATAAGTAACTTACCTTGTGTCGAGCAGAATTTTTATTAACCCAATTTTAGTGCTGCAGTGTCATTAAGTTTTTCCCTTTAAATAAAACTAATCTGTTCGCCGGTTTTATGTTATCTTTTACGAGTTCAGTTTGGCGCTAGGAAAATTCCTGTACATGTAGTAAAATACTTTATTGGACACGTTACTGAATTTCTTAAAGAAGTAGTGTTCATTTTAGACTAGGCAAATGTTTTATTTAACGTGGAGTTTGGTTCTAAGAGTAAATATCAAATTTAATGAAAAGTAGTACAGCATATTTACGTGAAAAATATTGAAACCTGAAGCAAATAGTAAAGCAAAACTAGATATACACTGTGTGGTAATTCATTTTACAGACTGGGGCTGTAGAAACTAATGAAATAATTTTTTAAAATTTTATCTTTTGTTTCTTTAATTCAACATGTTCTCCTTCTAATTCAATATACTTTTAACAAATGATTTAATATTATCTTGACGTCCGAAAGCTTGTGAACTGTAAAATTAATTACCGAACATTTTTTAATCTCTGTTTTGTTATGTTTTGTGACATTGTCACAATTACGAATCTCACTACAGCAGTTAGATTAGTAACAAGCCCATGGCTGGAAAATTTTACGTTTATTCTAGTTATATTTAGTGTCTACAACTGTCTGGTCCTTTGCCAACACCAAAACTTACAGACTTGAACAAATTTTATAAGGGTTTTATTTTTAAAAGCGTCAGGAATAGCTTAGTTACTGTTTATTGAAAAATCACTTTTAGAATGTAAAAAAAAAATGAAATTAATAATGGCAGTTTTAACATTTAGGTATTTTTATTTGGTTTTTAATTTTTACAGCTTCTTTATAGTTTAGGTATGTCTTATTACTCCTCGTTCAAAAAGAAAATCATTACAAAAACATAGTCTCCCATTATCGGCACTCTGTCGCTTTGTTGGCAAGATAACTGTCGAAGGAATCGATTTCAAGTTTGATACACAAGTAATAAACAGTGATGGAATCTATAGTTTTTAACGGTATGGCCTCAGGGAAGCGTAGGGTTGGTTATCTTTTTACTGTTTCAATAGTATTATGATTATAAATTTGTCTTGGTTTTTGGTTGATGTTAAGACTAAAATTTAAACATGACTATTTAAAGTCAAACCTTTTAGAGGTAAAAGGGTTGGGAGATGGGGTTACTTCGAACATATTGTGTTATATATCTTTTTTAGAATTTTTGGAGTGTTATTTTTTCAGTTAAAGGAGTTGTTCTTAGAGTTGAAAATTCTTTTTTTTTATTAATTTCAATTAGTTCAACACCTAAGAGTTAATAGGGTAGGTAGGATGGTAGAGAGATTACATCGTAAATATCGTCTTATACGTCATTTTCAGGGATCTTGGAATCGAGTAATCTGAAAGTCTTGTTATTCTTTCATTATTTTCAAATGTTCAAATATGTAAAGGGGCTAATGAGATAGTGGAGGGAGCCAGAGGCGTTGCATCGTATATATCGTGTTATAAGTCTTTTTCAGTGTTCTTGGAGTCTAGAAATTTCAAAATTGTATTATTTTTTGATTATTTTCAGTTAGTCAACCATGTAAGATGTTAACGAAGTAGAGAAGGGGCTTTAAGGGGTTACTAAGCATATATGGTGCTATACGTTCTTTTCATGGTTTTTTCAGTCAAGGAACCTGGAAATTGTATTATTTCTTTTCTGTTTTCATTTTTTTTTATTAACATTAACATAACATAATTATCATTTAATATTATTCTTAGTGTTCCGTACGGAACACTTATAAGATCACTTCGGTATCTGTCCGTCTGTGACTCGGGTGTCTGTCGGATTTTCTCCGAAACTGTTTGACATAGAAATTTCAAATTTGGCAGTAATATAGGAATTGATGGCCTCATCAGAGACGTGTAGTTTTGAATGGTAAATTTTAACTGAAGGGGTTAGTTTTAGGGGTGAAATCGGAAGTGAAAAAAAATTTACCAGGTCATCGAGTGGGGCATCAAATAAAAGCTTGTAAAAACACGAGTTCAAAAATAAAATCTGATACTTTCGCACACTTTTCTTTATATTATTTTTCAAAAATTGCGAAAAAAAACAAAAATTTCAAGGTCATCCGTTTTCAGTAAAGATCGGAAAAAACTTTGTTGAAAACTCATTTGGGATGAATTTTGTGACGTCATTGATCATTTTATACCTCAGTAACAAAACTTTTTATTTTAGGAGCAATCAACGTACGGAACACTAATTGCGCAAATCTGACTTGCACTTGGCCGGTTATTTAATATAAAATTAAAGACCTGGTTTACGTTATTTCTTAGAGAGACAAAGAGGAAGACAGTCATAGTTTTTTTGGATATGCATGTATATGAGGGAGGTACTGTGTAAGCAACTTTACCAATTTTTAAATTATTGTTTAGCATATTCTCAAAAAAAAATATATAAGCAATACAAAAATATAATGATAATAAATTATAAATGATACTTATTTGGGATGAAATATTAATATTAGCGGAATGGAAAATAAATATTAAAAGTGATTAATTTTAAATTTATTAATAAAGATTAAGATAATGTGGGATTGTAATATGATCAGAGATATCTTTTTTTTCCAACTGTAGCTGTATAGTGTAACATAAAGTGGGCGAAATTACAATCAAAAAGTTTGTCATGCAGATAATGTTAACTTAGAAAAGTTTTAATAATCTTAAATCAACTAGTAAGAGATAATGACAGTTTTCATGGCTCAATTACAGTCGATTTCGATGTGACATTTAACTTTCGCCAAAGTGAAGTCTCAGTCAACGCCAATTGCGCCATAATGTCAAATAATTTGGTCTCTGTATACCCTTCAAAATTGCTTGCTTCTTATTAGTCGCGTGTCACTTCTACATAGATCACGGCGAAGGACGAAATTAAAAAGAATTAGTTCTGTTACAGTTTTTCCTTAACCCTTTACTTTATAAAATGGGTATAAATAATAGTTTTTTTTACATAATACCTCTAAAGATTTTTCCGTTGCCCTTTCCACCTATTCCATGCAACCAATGAATGCCGTAGCTCGACTACTCTTGTCACCAATATCCCCTAAGCTTTTCTAATTGGCTACTGGAAATTCTAAAACAAAAGCCGTAATCCCTTATGAGATTCTTTTGTTTGATGACCCCAGTGTGCTTTAAACGAGAATGTACACAATCATGTATGTCTGGGAGTTTTCTAAGGCTTTTTTCTCTTGATTGCCTGTTTAAAATAATATGAAACTTGTTGAATAGAAATGACAAGTAAAAAGCACTGTATGCTGCTAAACTCAAGTTTATATACTTATTTGTTTAGTGGTCCATTACATACCAGGGTTGTAATGAAAAATAAGTAATTTCACATATATTCTTTTAAAATATATACAATTTTTAGCTGATATCTTCATTATTTGAATACTGTGCTATTATTAATTTTATAGTTTCTGCAAATACTGGTAACCTGCAACTCGTGGGATCTGGGACGGGTCGGTTGTATATAAGTTGTAATTAATAGATCACTTTAGTTTAGCCCTGCGATGAAGACGCGTGGAGTGTTAACCTGGGGTGGCGGCCCATGGCTCCGTGGCCTAGTACTTGCTTCCCGTGGAGAAGCTCTTGGGTCCAATCCCGACAGGTCGGTATACTTATTTATTTAAGTGTATTTGGCCTGGCCACGTACAGAAGTAGTAGTTATTTGTACAAATGCAGTAACATCCGTGACAGCACTACCTCGTTTTCTAAAAGATTCCTTGAAATACAAAAATGTATGTTTCGGAACTTGGACAACGTTAACGAGTATTACCACATCCTCCCTGATATCCTTACGATATAAAAAAGGGTAAAAACCCCTACTCAGGCAGGGAGGTGAACAATAAAAAAAAAGGCTGCATTATGAACTTTTATTTGTTCACAATTCTGGGCTTCTGTTTTATAGCTATAAAAAAGTATAAAGCCAAGTCGAATAAGCTTGAAGTGAAGGTATTCCCTGTTAAAAAATCTTCAATTGAATGACTGTGTATTCTAAAACCCTTTAACAAATTGAATTGAAGAGGTTTAAATTTAGACCAGACTTAAATTAATATTCGATGAATTGACGTAAGATGTTTAATTTTGACCCCAGCTTAATTCAACATGGGTCGAAAATAAAAAAGTGCAAATGGATATTTAAGTTGGTAAAATAAGTTAACGGACAACACAACATAAAATAACGTATGAAACTAAAAACGTGCTTTTACAAGCTGTGGTCTGTAGACTCTGTGTGTTTGCATTACCAGATTTCCCTCACGTTTATTTGGCTAGGTGCTGCGAAAGAATGCTGAAAAGGCAAAAATACGTATCTAGTAGTACAAAGCATTTTTTAAGTATTCTTTCTTTAAGGATACAGGATAGTTATGAAATAAACTTATAGCAACACAGTTTAAAATTTATTTGTATATTTAAGTAATCAAGTAGTTGTATACATTTTGTGCTTTTTCTAACAGGTAAAGAAAAAAAAAGGTTCAGAGAGGGAAGCGATTTTAATTGCACCTTTTAGCGACGTCATCTGCCAAAAGAGATTATTGAAGACAAGCGAAATGAAGATACTCCGAAGAATGTCCGGGGAAAACATTATTAGACAGGGAAAGAAGCCAAGTTGTAAAAACAACATGCAAAGTACAGAACATAGATGACTGGATACAAAACAGAAAGACAGAGTGGAAAGAATACATCAGCAGAATGGATAAGGAAAGAATGGTTAGAAAAGGATGGAGCGATAATCTCGCCGCAACATAAAGAAAGGCACAGATGATGAAAAAAATGAAGTTACATTACGTACTTTATGCTACATTACTAAACCTATGATTTGTTTCCAGATTAAAATTTCCAAATTCTCTAAAAATTGCGAAATTAGTTGCAATCTTTACAAAGGACGAACCAAGTAACTATTGGCTTATATCTACTCGTATGTTGTCTGTATTTTCCCAGATATTTGAAAAGATTATGTATAAAAAAAACTTAGTAGTTGTTGAGTATAAATATGACATGGATCAAATATATAATATATATATATATATATATATATATATATATATATATATATATATATATATATATATATATAAAACTAAATAAGGGAAACCTAATTGCTTTTTCGATTTAAATGCTTACTTTGAATTAATTTAGATTGAACTGCTGATTAAAAGTCAATCTCGCAATTAGAGGCGTGCCAGCAGCTAAGTTCAATTTTTTTTAACAAATACCTAAAGATCATATGAACAAGTGGTGCAAAAAAAATCAACTTAGAATTCATAATGATGAAAACAGTGTCTACAAACTGTCATAACAAAAAATTGTAATTCAGATTGATTACGAAATTAATAGTTTTAATTTAATTTTTGGGATTTCAGATATTTAATTTACAATATAATTATTCATATATATATATATATATATATATATATATATATATATATATATATATATATATATATATATATATATATATATATATATATATTATATATATATATGGTGGTGTGTGCTCAATAAATATATTAAACTATCATTGGTCACTGGTCTCTGTTCTGTGCATGCTCTGATGCTTCATGCAACCAATGACTTCCCTGTTAACTGTTTTATCTGATCCACCCAACTTGAAGGCGATCTACCTCTGCAGCGGTTGCCTTCAACCTTTCCCAGAATGACCAGTGATTCCAATTCATGTTTTCTTCTGAGGTGGCCGAAATACCTCAAGTATGTCTGGTTTATAAGCGAGTTTTTTTAAAGTAGTTCTTGTAGATTGAATAGTTCAATGTTTCACCCACGATATCCTGAAAATTCGACTATACACCCACATCTCAATGCAGCAATTTTATTTCTATCAGCTTTGTTTATCATCCATGTTTCCGATACGTATGTTGCAATCGGAAATATAAGCGTTCTTGTGAGCCTTAACTTAGTCAATTGCGAGATGCTCGAGTCTTTCCATATTTAGATTAATTTTGTGGTTACGGAGTGAGCGATTGAGAGTATTTCTGAGTGACACTGGTCGGTATTGGTAATTAAAGACCCAAGGTATTGATAGGAATTTACGATTTCATATCTTAGTAGATGTTGAAATTGATTATCATTCGTTCTACTAAATATCATGATTTGTGTTTTTGTTGTTGTTTACTTTCAATCCGTAGCTATTACTAATCCTTTTCAGTCTTTGGTAACGACCTCTGATTCTCTAATTCACTTTCATGAGCAGCTATAATCAAGGTGTCATCTATATATATACATATATATATATATATATATATATATATATATATATATATATATATATATATATATATGTATATGGATCATTCTCATTTTAGGTGACGTAAAAATAAGTTTAATGTAAAATGAAAATTTTGTTTTTTTGTTCCTATTCTTTAGAATATAATAATAAGCTAAAGTCGTATTAAAACACCGAAAAATACTAATTTTAAAATTTTTCTCCCTACGGTTGTGACAGCTGAACTACGGTTGTGACATTGGTAGTACTTGGTCGTTACAGGAAATCACGGTAGTGTCCCATTCTGATTAATTTGTCCTATAATATAAATCAAACTCATGTATATTAAATCAAAAGTAATATTTTTATTAAAAACAATTAGAAAAACTAGTAATCTACTCATAAATCAATTGCCAAGTCTTAAATTCCCAAAACTTCACTGAGATGTGAATTATTTCTTATAGACTGGTAATTAAGTTTAGTTGGTAGAATTTACGACAGGTGTATTAAATTTTCTAGACTGATGAGATTCTAAAAAAACGCAATCATTTTATAATTAACGACAGTCTTATAGCGCTTGCACTAAATGTAATTATTTTGTGATTTATATTAAAAATAATAAACAATAATCGTAGATCAAGAGGGCGACTCGAAATTTTGACCTGTCGACTAACCGTCTGCCTAGCTCTTCATTTTAACGGGCGAGTTTAATAAAAGCCTTTAACCTTGATTTTGCGGCTCCCGTACCCTGGAAGGCCCAAAAATGTTACATCCAAAAGTGGACTGTCGTTTAACCACTTAAATCAATTACCATAACATTTGTTGACACTAAAGGAACTCGAGCGCCTCAAAGGGCAGAACCCAGCTTTAGGGGCCCAAAACACGTCGATCCAAAAATGGACTGTCATTTAACCTTATAAAATCGATAAAATTTAGTTTGTTCTTGATAAAATAACAGGGAACTTGCAAAAGGCAGACGTCGCCAATACCGGAGGACGAAGCTGGACCTGCTTTTTATAGCCAAAAATGGTCATTTTTCAAGTTCAAAAACTCGAAAAACGAACGAGCGAGTGTCAACTAACATTATATAAGCTAAATAATACGAAATCATATTGATAAATAAGATGGATTTAACATAGAAAAACAGTTATAGCTAAATGACGTAAATCTCACATGCCACGGTGCGTGCTATTTTTATCTACCTAATTATATTATGTAAGTTAATTAAGTGATATGATAAAAAGTTTATACATATTTAAAGAGTAGACCAAAATCTTTACCACTGCATAAAGTACTTTGGCAGAAACGAGAAATCTTACCTATTTGAAACAAATTTTTTGCATGAAATGCAATATATATATATATATATATATATATATATATATATATATATATATATATATATATATATATATATATCTATATATATATATATATATATATATATATATATATATATATATATATATATATATATATATATATATATATCTATATATATATATATATATATATATATATATATATATATATATATATATATATGTATATGTATATATATATATATATATATATATATATATATATATATATATATATATATGTATATATGTATATATATATATATATATATATATATATATATATATATATATATATATATATATAGGTGGGCCATCATTTTTAAATTGCTATTGCTGGCTTGGCATCCTGTGAACCCAATTTTTCAGCATATTTTCGATAGTTTGTGGCTCTATTTGTCGAATAGCTCGATGGATATTTCCCTAAGCGCGTGGATTGTTACGGTAGTAACAGTTCTCTATACAAAAAATTCTAACGGCGTCAAATCGCAGCTGCGCGGTGCCATGGCGCATCTCCAAAACTGCTGATCACACGATTACCCAACTTAGTGTGCAGAAGATCGATTGTTTCACTGGTATGCTGGTGTAGCATGTTGTGCTCAAACCTCCTCCAAATCCGAACGTTGTTTGTTGTCAGCTTCATCTTCAAAGAAGACACCAAACAGTCACTCTTTGGAGATGCATTGGCTTTTTACGACTACATGTGAATTTTCAGAACTGCAAATTCTACATTTTTGCTTGTTTACAGATCCTCCGAGATTAAAAATGCGCTTCGTCCGAAAAAATGATTTCGTCAGCAAAATTGACATCAGTTTTTAATTTATTTTAAGCCTACCCACAGAAGCGATAACGAAGCAGATGGTTAACTTGCTTAACTTTTTGAGTGAGTTTGTAAGGAAACGATCCAAGATTTTTATGCAAAATTGTCCACAAAGAAGTGGGACTGATATTCAGTTGTTGAGATCTGCGACCAGTTGAAGTTCTAGAATTTTCACGCATACTTTGGGCAACAGCAGTATTTTTGTCTGTGGGCACTGGACGAGTACAAGGATAGGTTAGGATATCAATAACCATGCTATTTTAATGAACTTTTTTACAAATTTCTTACATCAGCCGCTGAAGGAGCTTGATTTGGATCAAAATTTCTTTTAAATTTTTGCACAGTTTGCAAATCATTTTTTAATATTTTCTAGCATTATTCAAACATAAGCGATCCATTTCGTACCGCGGAGGCCTGTCAATATTTTAGGGGGTTCGTGTTGACAGTGTCGAAACAATAAATAGTTAAAAAAAACCAATAGATGATCCACCCTTTACGTGTATATATATATATATATATATATATATATATATATATATATATATATATATATATATTAGTGACTCACAGCTTAAACGATACAGTCGCTATAAGAAAAGACTAACTGATCTCAGTGCCTCTTTATTTATTTGGAAAAAACAACTTATTGAAATGAAATTAGTGAAGAGTCTTCTAAAAAAGTATGAATTACTTTTTGTCTTAAATATGCCTTACTTAATTAATAATTAATCAAATCATATGCGATTTTAACATCACAGCTTAAATGATGCAAAATTCAATATACCAAAATTATTAGAGAAAACAAACTGTAGAATTTGAAATAAGCCTGCTAATATTTGGTCGGGCCTCCCTCATTATCAATAACGGCTTGTAATCTTCTGGACATTGATTCAACTAACTTTCTAGTATACTCCGGGGAAATAGTGTTCCATGCTTTAGTAATTTTAACTTTTAATTCAGTTTTATTGGATATTGGGGCACTATTTACTTTATTTTTTAATGTCAGCCACAGATTTTCAATTACATTTAAGTCTGGTGACCGGGCTGGTGTTTTTAATAACATTTGGACAGTTATAAAGCAACCAACTGCGGACTCGAAATGATGTGTGCTTTGGATCATTGTCGTGATAGAACTGATAATTGTTTTCAATATCTAATTTTTGGGCACTAGCGGCGAGATGCTGTCTTAGTATATCCAAGTACACATATTGGTTCATATTCCCTTCGACGAAATGCATGTTACCTACTCCTGCAGATTACATACAGTCCCATAATATCACTCCACCTCCATCGTGCTTTACCGGAGCTTCGATATTTTTCAATTTTAATTCTTCGTTAGGCTTTCTCCACACTGATATTTTTCCATCGGACCCAAATAAGTTTATTTTGGTCTCATCAGCAAATATTACTGAATTCCAGAAGTTCAAGTCTTTATTGATATGCTCTCTGGCAAATTCCAATCTCACGCGTCTATTTCTTTGGCTAATGAAAGGCTTATTTTAGCAGTTCGACCATGTAAATTATTATTTCGCAAGATCCGTCGAACTGTTTCGGAGTTACACCTTTTTCCAAACTGTCTTTCCAACACGGCGCACAACTTTGGCGCACTTTTTTTTTGGATTATTTGATACCTCTCTTAAAATCCATCTTTCTTCACGTTCATTGAAGATCTTATTTGGAGCCAACCTTGACTTATTCTCGACTCTATTTTCATTCCGGTAACGTTCAATGATATGCTGAACAGTTGACGGAGGTGGTACCGGTGGAATGGTACCATTTACCATTTTGGCTATGTCTCTTTTACCGGAGCTTCGATATTTTTCAATTTTAATTCTTCGTTAGGCTTTCTCCACACTGATATTTTTCCATCGGACCCAAATAAGTTTATTTTGGTCTCATCAGCAAATATTACTGAATTCCAGAAGTTCAAGTCTTTATTGATATGCTCTCTGGCAAATTCCAATCTCACGCGTCTATTTCTTTGGCTAATGAAAGGCTTATTTTAGCAGTTCGACCATGTAAATTATTATTTCGCAAGATCCGTCGAACTGTTTCGGAGTTACACCTTTTTCCAAACTGTCTTTCCAACACGGCGCACAACTTTGGCGCACTTTTTTTTTTGGATTATTTGATACCTCTCTTAAAATCCATCTTTCTTCACGTTCATTGAAGATCTTATTTGGAGCCAACCTTGACTTATTCTCGACTCTATTTTCATTCCGGTAACGTTCAATGATATGCTGAACAGTTGACGGAGGTGGTACCGGTGGAATGGTACCATTTACCATTTTGGCTATGTCTCTTTGGCTGTATCCATTCCTGTAATGAGTAATAATTCAATTTCTCTCAGAAATTGTAGTTCGACGACCCATTCTTAAACAATTTCATTTTATTGAATGAAAAAAATGTCAAACTAAACAAAAAAACAATTGCACCAAGAAATCAAAGCAACGCCGCTTCGTAAATTTCAAAATGCGATAAGTTTTGACCCCTGTTGTTATTTTGCATCATTTAAGCTGTGACGTTAAAATTGCATATGATTTGATTAATTATTTATTGTTAATTAAGTAAGGCATATTTAAGACAAAAAGTAATTCATACTTTTTTAGAAGACTCTTTACTAATTTAATTTCAATAAGTTGTTTTTTCCCAATAAATAAAGAGGCACTGAGACCAGTTAGTCTTTTCTTATAGCGACTGCATCATTTAAGCTGTGAGTCACTGTATATATATATATATATATATATATATATATATATATATATATATATATATATATATATATATATATATATATATATATATATATATATATATAATTGAGGTCAGTTATTTTCTGACATTTCTAAATGAAATGAAACGAATTATTTTGTTATTTGTCACTTATTTTTATTTATCTGCTACTGCAGTTTCGTAGGTTTTCTACATTGCCAAGCGTCATACTACAAACTAGAATTTCCAGGTACCATTTGGAATTACATATCATTACATTTCGGTGAACTTAAATTAAAATTATTTTATTACACTGGGTTAAATGACATTATTGTTTGCAAATCAGGTATTTTTTGTAAACAGTAAAAAGTTTTTTAAATGTTTTTTATGATTATGGACGTGTTTACAGATGTTTACAGTTTTCTTCCAAATTAATTCAATTTAGACATATGGTATATTAGACAAATAATATCTATAATTTTTAGTAGGATTCAAAAATAAAATAATATAAAGTAAATCCCAAGATATAGGATACTACCTTTTTGCTTTTTCAGTGAGGCAATAAACGACCCTATTAAGGTTTTGTGCATAGTTGCCAGGTATTACGATAAACGTATTTTTATTTTATCTGCTTTGTATACCGCCCTCACTTACACCTGCAATCATACTGGATCTATTTTTACCTATATTTACTACCTGGCAACCTGGATTGGAGCCCTTTAAGTATTTGATGATATAGACCTAATGACCACAGGTCCCCATTAAGATTCGAAAGATACTTTTTATTATTTTTATTTTTAGTTTTACTTTCAACTTATAACGTAACGGTTCTTTTTTATTTATGTGGCGCCCGCGCCCGTGGGAAAATTGCAATAGTGGCTATCGGAAGAGAAAACATTTATAACTTGACGCTAAACAAATAGTGAAAAATGTTTGCGACAGTTTGGTAAAAAGAAATTTGAATAAACAAAGTGCTTTGCAAGAAACCATCACTCAAGAACGGAAAGATTTTTAAGTGCATCATGTAGACGATTTTGAAAAAGACGTCATCAGGAGAAAAATATATTCTATGTATGACGAGCAGTTGGTGCCGACACTAGATAAAATAAAATTAAGACTGGTGCAGGACGGGACCAATATACATTGTGGCCGATCAACCCTTCACAGAATTCGTTTAAGAATGCGATTCATGTTCCGAAAAATCAACAAAAGGCAAGTAGTGATGGAGTCACAAAGATTACGAATCTTGCGACATACTTATTTACAAGAAATTAAAAAGTATCGAATTGGCCGATAATTTATCTAGACGAAACATGGTGAACCCATGACACTGTGCAAAAAGGGTGGGTTGACAGCAATAGAAAATGTCAGACTAACACACCTTCAAATAAAGGTAAACGAATAACCATTTTGCATGCTGGATCTGAAAAGGGCTGGGTTTCAAATTGTCTACTATTATCTGCAAAAAACATAAAAGATTCTAGTTTGCACTATCACGAAGACACGAACTTTTTGAAAATTGGTTTCAAAATTCCCTTTTGCCAAATGTTCCCGGACAGAGTGTTATAGTTATGGACAATGCAAGTTACCATAGTCGCCTACTAAATAAGGTTCCTAATGCAGCCAACACCAAATAGGAAATACATTTTTTTTTACTTTAGTTATAAAAAAAGTGATCTTTTGGAAGTTCTGAAAGACTATAAATTAAAAAAGAAATATGTTTGTGATAGTATGTGATAGTATGGCTGAGAAAATGGGACACACTGTTTTGCGGCTTCATCAAGTAAAATAAAAAATAAGGGCACAAAATGTTTCTCCTACTTTAAGCGTGTCAGTGGTTGAGATAGTAAAAAAAGTTATAAATGATATATCTGGTGAAAGCTGGAAGAATACCATTCAGCACATTGTTAAAGTTGAAGATACATATATTTATGTAAATAATGTAAAGCCACTGATAATTACCTCAGCTGATTACAGTGATAGTGAAACCGAATTAGGCTTAAGTTAAAATATATTTTTATTTATGCAATATGTCCCCTCTGGTAAATCCCATTCATTTAAACTGTATATTTGTACTTCTTACCCATTTGTTTTTTACATGCATCTATAAATAATCATCTCCAAAAACACTTATAATTTTATTTATTTGCATTAATGAATAAAATTCTTAAGTCCATCTCTGCAACGTATCATAAACAAAAGGTCAGAATTTTTATATTGCCCACTTACAACGGTAAAAATCAGGATCTTATATTTTGGGATAGGCTATACAGGGCTTGCCATTTAAAAAAATCCAGATGGCGTAATTTCTACACTGACTACAACTGACAATTTAAAATATTTTATTGTCAACATCAGCATGTGCGCCGTATAACACCCGTTAACATTTTTTTAATACACTGAGTAACAAATGTCGTGGAATTAATATTCCATACATATGAGGCACCCTCTTTATATATATATATATATATATATATATATATATATATATATATATATATATATATATATATATATATATATATATATAAATATATATATATATATATATATATATATATATATATATATATATATATATATATATATAAATATATATATATAAATATATATATATATATATATATATATATATATATATATATATATATATATATACATATATATATATATATATATATATATATATATATATATATATATATATATATATATATATATATATATATCTATACGAGGCTGGTTTGAAAAGTCCGTGCAAAGTCCGAGAGATGGCATCACCGGCGCGTATCGAGGTCATGTTTAGTTAGTAGCATCTCTTGAATGAACGTTTCAAAATTTTCGGACTGGCCATATGGGCACAAGTGACGCTGAACGTTCTGGACGGCCTGTGGAGGTTACGACTCCAGAAATCATTGATCAAATCCAAGATATGGTGATGGATGACAGAAGAGTTAAGGTGCGTGAGATTGCTAGTGCTGTGGGCATCTCGACTGAACGGGTACATAATATTTTGCATAAACATTTGGACATAAGAAAGCTATCCGCAAGATGGGTGCCGCGATTGCTCACGCTTGACCAAAAACGGAATCGTGTGAAGTGTTGCAAGGATGGTTTGCAGCTGTTCCAGAAGAATCCGGAGGACTGTAAGCGTCGTTTCGTCACTGTGGATGAAACATGGATACTTTACTATACTCCTGAGACCAAACAACAATCTAAACAATGGGTTACCAAGGGGGAATCTGCACCAAAAAAGGCGAAGACCGTTCCTTCGGCCGGAAAGGTTATGGCGACTGTCTTTTGGGATTCGCAAGGGATAATCCTCATCGACTATCTGGAAAAGGGTAAAACTATTACAGGTGAATATTATTCATCGTTATTGGACCGTTTGAAAACCGAGCTGCAAGAAAAACGCCCGCGATTGGCCCACAAGAAAGTCCTTTTCCATCACGACAACGCACCAGCACACACCTCAGCAGTTGTGGTCGCAAAATTAATGGAAATAGGATTCCAGCTCGTTTCACATCCCCCCTATTCTCCAGACTTGGCTCCCCCGGACTACTATTTGTTCCCCAATTTGAAGAAATGGCTGGCGGGACAAAGATTTTATTCAAACGACGAGGTGATTGCAGACACTAATGGATATTTTGCAGACTTGGACAAATCCTATTATTCGGAAGGGATCAACAAACTAGAACATCGTTGGACGAAGTGTATAAGCCTAAAAGGAGACTATGTCGAAAAATAAAAAAGGTTTACCCCAAACACATAAGTAGTTTTTATTTTTGCACGGACTTTTCAAACCAGCCTCGTATATATATAAATAGATACATGTTTCAAAATTCAATTATGACTGTAATATCACCAACTATAAGTGTTATTTTTTCAGTTACATATTTAATTTTCGCACACGAGTTAGTAAAAAAATCAAACTGTTTACGTACATGCATCAAAACTTTTTCATTTCGAATCATGAATGTAATACTTCCTGTTTCTCTACATCTTGATTGACTGGCTGATTTCACCGTAAACAAAGCATTTTAAGTCCTGCCAAATTTGCTGTTACTTCGTTGGTATTATGTCATGTTACTTGTCGCATTAAGCGTTACAACGAAACGATGGAGTCACTTTGAATGGGTAGCTATCAGAATAATAATTAATCTCAAAATAGTGGAGCGGTGGATGAGGGTTGCAAAGCCAGCGGGGTAACAGATAAGTTAGAAAATATCATTAGGAGCATCAGTTTATGTCTCAAAATTATTAATTTTGGATGTAATTGTATTCTTTTTCAAGAAGACTGGCAATACTTAAAATGAAAAGGCACCTATAATTTTTAGTAAGTTAATTACTTTTCTCTCAAAAGAATTAGTTTATCCTTGAAAAAATCGCCATCTATGTTTTTGCCTACCCTTACATTTTTAAGGTATATTACGAAAGGCTTATTAGTTACCAGTCTATATCGGTCTGTTGCTACGATAACTTCCGAACGAAATGGGATATTGATTTTAGTATCTATATAGTACTTGATGGGTCTCTGAAAGAGTTTCTAAAGTCAATTTTTCGAAAATAAAATATCGAGTAGATGAATAATTGAATAATAATATTTTCGAAAATAGAACCTTTGAAAACAAAATTGTTCAATGGCTGAATTATCGTAAAATCCATTTTATGCTGATTTTTTAATAGGGCTGAAGTTTTGGTTAATTGAGGTCAGAGGTTTGTTCAGAAATTAATTAAACTAGAGTTTAATTTAAGATTACTTAAATTAACTCATAAAATAATAAAAATCCCTATTACCTGTGTTTACGAAAAATCCACTAAAATTAATCTGAATTCAAAGACACAATTTTATGATGTTCACTATATTAGGCAGTGTCGCTTATTGGCAGTGTACTAGTTTATCATCATTTTGTTCGATCCTTGCACCAGTTTTGTTAATATACGTGGTATGTCTTAGAAGTAATGAAAAATGATTTATTTTTAAGTTTTTTTATTGAATGTATCTGCAATTTAACATTATCCCCTTCAAAATATGCTCCTTGGGAATGCACCCATCGTCTCCAGCGATTTTGCCATTCGTGATAACAATTCTGGAAGTCTTGTTCCGTTAAGCTGTTTAGAACCTGCATCGTGACTCTTTGGATGTTGTCTATTGTTCCATAATGGTGACCTTTCAGCTTCCGCTTAAGTGTTGGAAAAAGAAAATAATCACATGGGGGTTGTGAGAGTACTGGAACGTTATTTTCTGCGACCTCGCGAAAAAAGATTTAATTCACTCTCGGGCCTTGCGGTGATGATGGTGATAAGCATGGATTTGATTCGCGGTTTGCTCATGCGAGCTTTCTTCGGCCGCGGTGATGATGGTGTGTGCCACTCTACCCTTTGTACTTTTGTTTCAGGATCATACTCAAATACCCATGATTCGTCACCTGTGATCACTCTGTGCTTGAAGTTGGGTTCGGTTGTCAAGTGATCCAACAGTTCTTGACTAATGGATAAGCGATTCTCTTTCATCAGACAAATTCTTGGGCACACAAATTTTTCTCATACCTAGCTCCTCTGTCACAATTCGATGAACAGTATCCCTACTCATGCTTACCTCATGTGCGATCATCCTGACTGTTTACCGTCTGTCTCGTGCTAACACAGAACGTATATTCGACACGCTTTCATCGGTTTTCATAGGCTAAGTTAATTAGGCCCTGACATCTTATGATCCAATATGTATTTTCACGTTTTTACTTAGCCAATAATGTATAATAGTTATACCATCTTAGCTATCTAATAGCCAATAAATTAATCTAGCTCAATCTAGAACCTAGTAATAAAAGTGTAAAACAAATCTTTATTACCTAAATATCTGTTTAATTATAAACAAATTAAATAAAATTACATCTCGGTACAAGAGCTACTCGCCACTCGGTTACCGTAATGTACTTAAAAGTATATTACAATAACCTTCACCATACATGAAGAAACAGTTTTGGTAGTTTTTTTTATACCAGATAAATTATCAAACGTAATGTACTCGTGATAATTTTCGCTCAATCTACACTATTTTTTGAAATAGACGGGGAGGACATCGAATTTTGGCAAATTTTTAAAAATAATAGAAAGTAATGTATGCGCAAGTATTACATTATATATATTTTTGAACTCGTGTTTTCACAAGCTTTCAGTTGACACCCCACCCGACGACCAGGTAAGATTTTTTTTTCACATGCGATTTCACTCCCCAAAACTAACCCCTTAAGTTAAAATTTAACTTTCAAAACTACACGGCTCTGATTGGGCCATCAATTCCTGTATTTAGGCCAAATTTCAACTTTCCGCGTCCAATAGTTTCAGAGAAAATCAGATGTGACAGACAGACGAACAGACGGATACCGAAGTGATCCCATAAGTATTTCGTACGGAACACTAAAAATCATATGAAATAATAAATAGCAAAGTGTGATTTCTCATTATTATATTATATGCTAAAAAATGAAAAATCACGCTTTGCTAAACATTTCTTAGAAACAGGCCATACTCTTCCCAATATCAATTGTTTACAAATACTCGATACGGCACCTAAAGGGTCAAAACTCAATTTCTTAGAATCGATAGAAATTTACAGACATTCAAAGGACCATAATATAAATTTACTGAATAGTCTATTAGACATAGCAAATTCCGTTCTGTTCCAAGTGTTTTAGTACATAATAGACCCACATCCGTTCATCATATAAACATAACATACCAAAAATCTGTTTTAGTCTTAGTTAAGGGTTTGACAATGTAGTTGTACTACGAAATCGCGATAACGCAATTGTAAAATCTTTACAAGTATATTTAGTGACAGTTAACAAAGTAATTAAGTAGTTTGATTGTAAAAATATTATTTCTTTTTAATTATCTATCCTTGTATTTTTATAAAAAGATATATTGAAATTGCAAGATAAAAGCTCAGTATTAAAAAAAAATCCCAGGTCAATTCTCGTTTTCTATAAAATAATAAAGATATTCTAAAAAACACAATAATTATTATATTATATTCTCTAGAAAAATACTGTAATGATGATGACTTTCAAAATAAGCCACTTAATAAACGACGACCGAAGGTCAGTGAACAGAAGAACAAGAGGTAAAGAATATCTCGCTTGTAATAAATATACTTGCCGTACCAGATTGCAAGATGATTTTGTAGAGTTTTTGTAAGTCGTTGAATAATAAAAAAATATTTGACTTGTTCCAACATTTACACATAAGTGCTAGGTTTATGACGTCGTTTTCAGACTGTATAGTTTACAGTTAATGCTACATGTTTTTGCGTAAAATAAATACATTATTTGAGTGTATCTCTGTTACTTTTTATCCTTCGTCCGGTAAGCTAGGAGAACGTATATCCTAAAGTTTGACGGACACTGTTGTTACTTAATTTTACACTGGCTTTTAAAAATATCCATAGAAAAAATTAACTAAATAGTTACCATTTTCTAATAGAAATAAATATTTTATAATATCTGTATTAATTATAATACATAAAGATTATTACAGACTACCTGTAGTAGAAAATATGCGGAGTATGATATACTCTACATTTACATCATAATGGTAATTTACTTTGATCTGGAGAAAACACAAGAACATACATTTATACGTTTGTTTACGTATATCATAATCAACATGACAACGAAAGTATTTTTTAGTTTTATTACTAGTATCTGCGGACAGTATCTCAAAAAAACACTTTTCTAAAATTGTACAATAATTCTTCCCTACATGCTATAAAAGTTGTACGATTATGTTATGTTATTTTCATTTTTTACGAGGTTACTTTAAGTTTCAATACTCCAAGCCAGTTTACTTTATCACCATGTTGACAATCTTAAGCCACTTTAATCTGGCTCCTTGAATTAACTTGTGTGTAGTAGTGCCGAAACACTTCACCCGTCAACGGGATTTAACTCAATTTGTAATAAATCACAATATGCTCTTTTATACATAATATCAGATCCGTTTCCGTTATAACTTTGAAAAATCTATGTATCCTAACTAATATGGTGCAAAAACTCTCGCATCTCATGCTAACAAAGGAGTGGTCTCTCAAGATGTCTTCATCATGGTGACAGCAATGGCGGCTTGCCGTTCACAGGAGGTCCTGATTGATGCTGAGTCACTTATCCAACAACGTTCTGCTCTGTTACGCCATTGGCATTCTTATGTACGTCTCTAGTTATTAAAAATTCATAAATCACTACCTGCATGAAATGTTATTGTCGGCATATTCCTCTTAACGTGCAAATTTCAGCTAACGTTGTTAAGAGTCCATTCACCGCATATCGACTTAAATAGACTTTGTATATACGGTGCATTTTAACAGTTTATTTTAAAATTTCCGTTTAATAAAGATATTAATAACTGAAAAAAAATACTTTGGAATTAAGCGGCGAATCGTCGAAAAAGCTGTTACATAAGAAGAGTACATAGCAAGGTTTGGAAACCAACTGTAGAAATATTGGAATTCCTCTTCAAAAAATTTAAGAACAATAAAATTTTAATAGAGCAGGTACACCTGAGATAATTTTATTGATGATAGTCTAACTCGGAGAACCGAAAAATTAACATTGAATGCATCATGAAACTACAAAAACTAACGAAGGATAAGGAGTCCAAAAATATAATCTAGGAAAATTAACACAGAATTTAACTATCTGCTAGGAAGATTCAACTTGCTCGACAATAGATTTCTCGTATGTTAAGTATGCTGGCTATTCAACAACATAAGTTAAACCCTATAAGAACTCTAGGGCTCATTTCACAATGTCCACTTACACTAGTAAGCCATAAAGGCCAAAAAGAAATTCTGCCTTAGATCTTCTTATCTTTTAGAAGAACCTACAACTGTTGGTGGAAATCCACCATTTACGGAACAAGTGGACCATTTCTAGCAGGGACTTTACGAAGCAAGAACACCATTAAGCCAAGGACGAGCAGCTCCAAATAGATCAGGGAGCAAGTCCAGAAATCACATAGAAAGAAGTTTAAAAGACTGTGGAGGGAACTAAGATCTTGCCAGTCCTGAGCTTGATGGAATCGATAACTTTTGGTGGAAAAACCCTTCCTGTATCCATCAAAACTGATCCTGAATATTTAATAATTAGTTTCATGAAGATATACCGATTCCGCAGTTATGCGTCGACAGCCACACTGTACTAATGCCTAAAATAGGGCAATCTTGAGTTTATTTAAGATAAGTTGAAGTCCCATCCCTGTTCTTTTTTGAAAATTATGTACGCGTTTTGGTCTGTTTAGATTGTTATCAGGGTTAACAGTAAGTGAATAAAAATTGTGGTCTAGAGGTCTAAAAATTAAAACCCACAGTCTAGAAAATTTTAAACAAAAGAGGACAAGCCAATTCACATTTCTCATAATAATTATAATTTAATAAAATATGTACATAATATTAAAAACTCAAAATTTGAAAATTGAAATATGAGCACTAGGGAAACGTTACTAAGTTCTACATAACCACAGGGCACCACACCACAAGGAAAATGTAAGGAAACAGAAATACACATATAACATATGTTAAATAGAAAAAACATTGAACTAAGTAACAGTAAAGATTTAAATTAGATGAGGCTGTAAAGTGTAAATTGTATATAAAGGGTGATTCATTTAGAGGTACTTTTTTTTAAATAAAAAAAAAAATGAATAAAAACAATTTTATTTTATAATCTTTGTTATCATATAAAAGAACCATTCTTTACAATTATTTCTTAAAGATAATTTCTTTCAAATGTTGTCCGCAACTACGGTTAACAACGTCCATTCTGAAGTTCCAATTTTCAATGACGCGTGTGAGTATTTCGAGTGGTATTTGGCCAATGACTCGAGTAATATTGGCCTCCAATGCCTCAATTGTAGCTGGCTTATCCATGTAGACTTTGGACTTTACATAGCCCAAAAGGAAAAAGTCAAGAGGTGTGATGTCACATGATCTAGCCGGCCAATTCACTGGTCCAAAGCGTGAAATGATCTGTTCGCCGAATTGCTCTCGCAGTAAAGCCATGGTTTCACGGGCTGTATGGCAAGTGGCGCCATCTTGTTGGAACCAAATTTCGTCGAGACCACGGGCTTCAATTTCTGGCATCAAGTAGTCTGTTATCATGGCGCGATAACGGTCACCATTCACAGTAACATTCCGGCCGGCCTCTGTTTTGAAGAAATATGGACCGATTATTCCACCGGCCCATAAAACACACCAAACAGTTGTTTTTTCTGGATTTAATGGCAGCTCTTGAACCTCTTCAGGTTGTTCATCACCCCAAATACGGGCATTTTGTTTATTCACGAACCCATTAAGCCAAAAATGGGCCTCATCGGTGAACAAAATTTTTCTCGAAAACAGTGGATCTTCTGCAAGCTTGTCAAGAGCCCAACGATTAAAACGGAAACAATTCGGAAGGTCGGTCGGCTTCAGTTGTTGCACTAGTTAAATTTTGTATGCTTTTAAAGAAAGATCCTTACGTAATATACGCCAAGTTGTTGAATATGACAGGCCAAGCTGTTGAGAACGGCGACGAATCGACACTTCACGGTCCTCGCGTACACTCTCCGCTACCGCCCCTATATTTTCTTCACTACGTGCTGGATGTGGTCTATTCGGTCGAGCATTATCCAGTAATGAAAATTGGGTCTCAAACTTATTGATGGTAGAGCGAATTGTGCGTTCGGTAAGCCGATTATGTGGACCATAAGTTGATCTAAGCGCCCGATACACATTCCTCGTAGAACGCCCATTTTCGTAATAAAGTTGAACAATTTGTAGACGCTGTTCCGGGCTAAGTCTTTCCATTGTGAATTGTCAAACACTACTGTACAGGAATGCCACTTCAGTTGACACGACGCATGCGCAATCTGCAATTAAATCCCCATCACAAAAAGTACCTCTAAATGAATCACCCTTTATATACGAGGCTGATTTGAAAAGTCCGTGCAAAGTCCGAGAGATGGCACCACTGGCGAGTATCGAGGTCATGTTTAGTTAGTAGCATCTCTTGAATGAACGCACACCAAGTTTCAGCCATATTGGTCTATTTCTTTGTGTTTGGCATTCGTGTGAATCAAGGAAGTCGAGTGATTTTCAAGAAATAGACGAAAAAGAATTTCGTGTGGTGATTAAACATTATTTTATGGAAGGCAAAACGCCTCAGGAGACTAAAGAGAAGCTTGATAAACATTATGGTGACTCTGCACCTTCGATTAAAACAGTTTATAAGTGGTTTCAAAATTTTCGGACTGGCCATATGGGCACAAGTGACGCTGAACGTTCTGGACGGCCTGTGGAGGTTACGACTCCAGAAATCATTGATAAAATCCATGATATGGTGATGGATGATAGAAGAGTTAAGGTGCGTGAGATTGCCAGTGCTGTGGGCATCTCGACTGAACGGGTACATAATATTTTGCATAAACATTTGGACATGAAAAAGCTATCCGCAAGATGGGTGCCGCGATTGCTCACGCTTGACCAAAAAACGGAATCGTGTGAAGTGTTGCAAGGATGGTTTGCAGCTGTTCCAGAAGAATCCGGAGGACTTTAAGGGTCGTTTCGTCGCTGTGGATGAAACATGGATACATTGCTATACTCCTGAGACCAAACAACAATCTAAACAATGGGTTACCAAGGGGGAATCTGCACCAAAAAAGGCGAAGACCGTTCCTTCGGCCGGAAAGGTTATGGCGACTGTCTTTTGGGATTCGCAAGGGATAATCCTCATCGACTATCTGGAAAAGGGTAAAAACTATTACAGGTGAATATTATTCATCGTTATTGGACCGTTTGAAAACCGAGCTGCAAGAAAAACGCCCGCGATTGGCCCACAAGAAAGTCCTTTTCCATCACGACAACGCACCAGCAAACACCTCAGCAGTTGTGGTCGCAAAATTAATGGAAATAGGATTCCAACTCGTTTCACATCCCCACTATTCTCCAGACTTGGCTCCCTCGGACTACTATTTGTTCCCCAATTTGAAGAAATGGCTGGCGGGACAAAGATTTTATTCAAACGAGGAGGTGATTGCAGATACTAATGGATATTTTGCAGACTTGGACAAATCCTATTATTCGGAAGGGATCAACAAACTAGAACATCGTTGGACGAAGTGTATAAGCCTAAAAGGAGACTATGTCGAAAAATAAAAAAGGTTTACCCCAAACACATAAGTAGTTTTTATTTTTGCACGGACTTTTCAAACCAGCCTCATATATATATATATATATATATATATATATATATATATATATATATATATATATATATATATATATATATATATATATTTATATATATATATATATATATATATATATATATATATATATTTATATATATATATATATATATATATATATATATATATATATATATATATATATATGAATATATATTGTATTGTAACGTGTAGTTAAGCAAGACATCCGACCTTTTTTTAATCAATCAAAATTAACTATAACAACATTTATGCAGACATATATCGTTATTTTAACGACGACTTACTGGTACACTATTTTGACTATATTAAAGTACTCTTTAAATAAATTTATTTGGCGCTAAATATAGCCTACGTAGAAGTACTTCAAAAAAGATATTTTTACGATGGTAATTCTATATTACAAAAAAACTGGACAGCTTAAATTTATTACAAACCTTGATATAAAAAAGGTTAAAAAAGAAGAGATTGAACGGATTTTATTTAATAATAAGTCAAACTCACGGAGGTTAACAGCATCAAAGCGACAATTTCTCTTAAGTTTAGGCTTTAATTTAAAATTTGGATAACAATGGAATATTTAAATGTTAAAGGAAATGTTCTTGTGGGATGATTCAATTTTAAGCTGAGAAGTACTTTCGTGCAATCCCTTTAATCCTACAAAACAACAAACAATAAGAATTGCTCTTCAACAAACAGGAAAATATCCTCTATCTTGTAAAAATGAGATTTATTTAGAATTACAAGTAACTAAAGACTACAATACTCCATAAAGAACACGCAGTATTAATCAACAATGCACCACCATTCTTATTTCAAGAATTACGTTATGTTTCAAATGATGTTACTATCGATTCTGTTCGAAATATCGGAACAACTTCTTGACTTAAGGGCTACATATCTGATAATCAAAACGAAAGTGTAAAGTTAGAAAATAGAGGATGGTATCCAAAAGCAAAATCAGGAGAAAATATTATGACCGATGATAAAGGAAATGCTTTTTTATGTATCCCCATGGATTTTTTGAAGATTTTAACAAAATAATTTTAAATTCTCAACAAAAATTAATTCTCATGAAAAAAGTAGCGATGAAAGTAAAACCCTAATATCCACTGTTGAAGATGAAAAACTTGGAATAACCAATCTTTGTTTTAGAGTTCCTCATCTTACTATAGCCATCCCTCAAGAGATAGCTCTTACTAAACTTATTGATAAAAACAGCGATATTCTTATGATTTTTCGAAAAATAATAAATTTGCTACACTATAAGAAATATTTTCGGATTTAAAGTATAATATAAATCGCCAATATTTCATCCAACACAATTTAAGTCCTATACACCTATTTTCTATTTCGAGATTTATTACAGGGTGGTCCAGTAAAAATGAGAATTGAATTCAAAACGAAAGAAAAAATTCCAGCTAAAACAACAGCATATTGTCTAATAATACATGATAAAATACTTAGCTACAATCCTTGAATGAGGATTATCAAAAAACTTTAAATTTCATCCCACCCTTGAATTTTAATATATTTATTTTACAAATTTTTTAAAAACAAAGAGCTTTAATTCTGTCTTTGCCATTAAAAGAAATATATATGATGATCCTAAAAGTATAGTAAACACATTAGAGCTCCATCAAAGATTAAAGTGTTTCGTTTAGAAACTGGAAGAAGTCAAAAAAAGAATAGAAGAATATTCCAGAAAAAATTTTGTTTTCAAGAAATTTTCTAATTTAAGGAATAATAAACATTCAATTAATCATGAATATGGGATTTGCTATGGATATAGAAAGATTTGTAGATGAAAAAAAAATATATTTCTGAAGAATTAGCTGCTTACGATGGAGGAAAATAAACCATTATGTATTTAAACAACCTTTCTCTTTAAATTTGCTTTCTCTGGAATTTCACAAACGAGCAATTTGTCTAATGAAATATCATCAGTGCATTAACTCGAATTTAGGATACACCCTTCGTTCTTTTGCGGATATTGTCAGGCAACTTAATAAAGATATACTTTATGTTAAAGGAAATGGAAAAGCGGAATATATTAAAAAGTACTCACCCACATCTGTAATTCAGCTAGATGATCAACTAACTTTAAGAGCCTTAACACCAAAATGTGTATATCACTCAAAGTCGTCATCTATTTCTGCTTTATCAAATGCATTTTTTATGTGTGACAATTTTTTTCAAGACGCCTTAAATATATTTATCATGGGTTTATTTAATTTTCAATAATGTTACCTTTTGCTTATATAAGCAATATATTTACTTTTTTAAACAGTTTAATTCAAATACAATATTTTAATTTTAAAAAGTCTTTACACACTTGTGCCCCTTCTTGACATAGCACAATGTGATCTGTAAATTCAAAATATAATAATCAATCTTGAGCTTCAATTTCTTCACCGGCCAATGAATAGAATACATTTCCGCCACTAATTCCTCTGTCGTAAGAATTTTTCACTGGAAGTTCTTGTTCCACAACTTAAGAGAAGGTACTCTTTGTGTTGGGAGGGGGAGGACAAGGAGGAGGAGGCATTCCCACAAATACTAATGTACTATATTAAATTTTTAAACATATTAAAACGCCTCTCATTATTGGTCTTTGGTAAACAAAGCATTTGCTGCAATAAATTGTTTTAGTAAAAACTAAAAACTGACAAAGGCAATGTCCTAGCTTAGAAAATACCTTGTATATATAGAAACACCTTAGCCGTATAATTCAAAATGGTAAAAGCAATATCTGTTGCTATATTGAAAAAGTTCTGACCTGTTCTAATTACCAACTATGTTTTGGAAGTTTCAAATTACTGCCAGAGAACTTTAATTCTTTGCAGCTCGTAATATTTGCATTTCGTAAGTTGGAACAGACACAGGCAGACAAAATAAATTGGATGCAATTAAGGAAACAAAAAATCTTTTAATTTTAATATTAACCCGTTTAACTGTTTGCGTAATGAGTTTGTAAACTACAAACTCTGTTAGTAATTTATCTTAATTTATATTAAAAGATGCTCAGCGAGAACGACGATTTCTATTTGCGCTTTAATTTAAATGATTTAGGTTTAAGGGAAGTAAAAGAATCTGGAAAGTCTATAAACCTATTTAGCGTTTAGATAGTATGTTTTCTCTGCTGGGGCATTTTTATACCAAATTACCATCTCACTAAAATATGTTACAATCCCTAAAGACAGCTTATGTACACTCTGTGTCTAGAAGTTACCAAAGTTTAATAGAAAATAAAGCACAGGCTAATTAGAATCTGAGTTTTTTATAACTATTTTTTGGATACTACTGAAGCTCGTGGTCACTGCTGCTCTAATATGTTCAGTTGTGTTGTATCGCTGACGTTTTATCAGCAAATGGAGCCGGGAGCAGACAAGGAAGTCGCAGGGTGCTTTATCAGATGAATACGGTCATTGGTCCAAGACTAAGTGTGATGTTCACTCGAAAACTGTCTCATAATATCCGCATAAATCACGTTCCAGTAACAAGGTAGTTTCAATCCTTATGACGTCAAAATGTTGTTTATCGTTGATTTTGGAATTCTTAGTTCATCTTCAATCAATCTCATTAACGATTTTCGGTTGCCTTTAATGAAATCACATACTTTTGGGAACTACACTCAGCCATTTCTTAGACTGCCCAATTTCTCGTCGTTCTCACACGTTTCACGTCCACTTTGAAATCGGTTAAACCAATCATACGCTTGCGTATATGATGCGTTTCGTCCAATCTTTTACCAAATTAAACAAACAGGTCAATCATAGCCATGTTTGGAATTCATTTTCTGTCCGTTCAAGAACATACACTCACTCCTACCACTATAACTAGATATCTAATGGAACAAATGCCATAAAATACCTGCCATAAGATTAATGAAGATTGTCGCTTGCGACATCAAAAAAATCTGGCACTACTGTTTTCTTTCGTTGTCGATAAGTTCGCTTTCTTTTTGAATAAAAGTGGTAAAAGTTAATTAACCATACAGTCCTTGAAATTATTTAATAATTTTAATCTTATTCGTAGAAAAATATCTAACTTACTAATAATCTATGGAAGGACCAGGTTATCACCTCCGCCAAGAAAGCAAGCTATATCCACTCCTGAACACGTCCAGTAAATTGTCAACTCGCAACAAGTTGACAATTCAAAAAATGGTCATCCGAGTCGAGATAATCTACTCCAGCCCAGCATGGTGCCATATGTCACGTACTCGCAGATCCACCGTCCAGACCATCCACCAGCCACCGGGTTAGCTTAAGTTAAACTTAATCAATATAAGTTTAATTTTAAGTTTTCTGTTAATGAAATATTTTAAGTTGAGTTATCTTAAGGTCTCTCAATACATTTATATAAACTCCTTACCTAGGCTAAGTTAGTTTGGTTCCTGTCATGTATGTATCTTAAGATCCAAATTGTAAACCATGTTCTAACCAAATCAATGTACAGTAGTTAATAAAAGTAATCATATACTAATATTTTTAATAAGTCGTTGAACATTTAATTGGTCGTTACCGTTAGGACGCGTATGTTAACATTTCTTTTTTTTAGTAAGAATTGTTAGCAAAGCGATATTTGATGGCCACCATTGAGATCGGTCCTGTTCATTTTAGACCTTTGTGCAAATGTAAGCATTTGAAAGAATAACAGAATTAAGGCGAGACAAAATCATAATAATGTAAGGCTGTAAAGTAATTTGGATCTATCAAATACAGCAACATTGGCACTACGACGACGGTGCCAATTTGCTAACCGCTTACAGAAATATTTTAAAAATATTTATATAATTTTTAAAAGTAGTTTTTTTTTTTTTAATTTTTTTTTAAGCTGCATTGAGTAAAAGGACTTTATTGAATAAAAACTATTATGTAAAAATAATGTTACGACTTAAAAAAATACCCTGTATTTTTTATAGTAATTATTAGAATTTGGTCAAAAAGGAGGAAAGTACAAGATCGAAAAGTAATTTCTTAGTGTTTTCAAGAAACTATAAGGCCATTGTTCAAATAAGATATTCTGTCGTAGTCTATTACGAGCATGCGACATACAAGTCTATAGAGATGGGACAAGAAAAGCAAAGTTTAAATAAGGCTGGGTGTCTAACTATTATTTATACTCCCGCTAGAAAATACGTAGATTATAATAGCAATCCCCAGATTGTCACGCTACCTCTTCTTACTCTTACGCCCACTCTTATTCTTACCTGTTTCTAACTTCTTTCACTTGCTCCCATTTCCTTCTCCTTACTTTTCTTATACGTACTTCACTTACATTACGATGTCCTGTGTATAGTTAGGAACTGGAAGGATTTTTCCGTATAGTATTTTCGGGAAATAAGCTTAAAAACCTCACAGAGATATTTTTTTATGTTTATACGTGATCAACAATAATTATTTTGGCTCTAAATTTTTCTCCAGAGATACTTTATCGTTTAGTTCACTTTAAAATTTATAAAAAGAACTATTCATTAAACAGTTTTGATCACATTTGTTTGAAAATGTTCCACACTTTTGAGACAAAAAATATGTTAATGACTAGGGAATAACCTAATTTATATATATTTTATTTTTAGTTGTCATTGTACTGTGTTTTTACAAAAATCAGTTGTGGTAAAATTTTCCGCTAGCTTCTTTTTATTTTTTTTTTTTTTTTCGTGTAAGAACTAAAAGTTTCGGAATTTAAGAACATCCAATACGTTACTAAGATTAACCTCTATAAAATTATTAAAATATAATGTGATAAACAAACTCATTAATTTCCTTACAATTCAGACGTTAATTTCTCATAGCAGTCTACTGTAAACATTAACGCCAGAAGCATGCAGCAATACATTCCACAACCGCTTTTTAAACGAAATCTTCCCATTGTTTTACATAAGCCCCCATTATGTACGTGTGTGAACTGCGGGTGTGGTGCACTCAGCCCAGAGTAACTTGAACATAAAATCAATCTTATATGCTTCTAGTCTCTCTAAATGTTTTTGACACCCTTAAACCTAAATCATTTAAATTAAATCCTCAAATTGAAAATGTCGTCTTCACTGAACATCTTTTAATAGAAATTAAGATAAATTACTTTGCATATTCATTATGCAAATATGTTAACGGGGTAATATGAAAATGGAAAGGTTTTTTTTTTCGAAAATTCTGTCGGTTTGAGGAACAAGAATTATAAATCTGCAATAGTTTAGTTTAAAATATACTCGTTGCAAACAACTTAAAAAATTTGACAAAATTAAATCTTATTAAAAAGGTGTAGTTTTAAAAAAATTTCATTAACAAAAAAATCATAAATAAAAAAATCCTATATCAAGCTCCCTTGAAAAACTATTTCGTAAAAATAATGCCATCTAATTGGAACTGCTATGTTTTCGACGCTCTTCTAAGCGAGCGGATAGCGGAAGCTGCAGAATATTTTCTTTTAATTGTTACAGAAAGCGAGAATCATTAGTTTGGACACATCTCCATAATGTTTGAAGTGTGCCGTGTCGCCCTGTCCTAAAATTAGATATCTGGTCATATCGATCAAATTATTTTGATATTTTCTAAAGTGGCTGTCAACAACTTTAGGCCATTATAAAGGATTTTCATGCTTTAATTTGAGATTTGTCTGCGTCCAATAAGAGAAATTATGTTCGTTCACGTGACTGTTATGGAGGAAATCAGCATCATCCAAGACGAAATTGCTTTTAAATAATAAAAACTGTTCATAAATTTGATTAACAAACTTGAGCCTTTGAGCAGTATCAATTGGCTTTTCTTCCTGTATCAGCTGTATCTTGTAGGGGTGTAGACGTTTACGAGGAATGCTCTGTAACAAATTCTGGGACGGAGAGCGGGGTTCTTGTGAAAATACTTCGTCATTTTTTAATACCCTTGCTTATTCTGCACGAGTTACACTTAAAGCCGATTCGGTTTTTTCAAACTCTTACAACCACTTTCCAATTGGTTGAATACTCAGGACTTGAAAATCTCAAGCGCAAACAAAGCTGTGGAAAAGAGAAATGTTTTTTTATGGTTATACTTACACACAAAACACGTCTCTGAGAGGATCCAGTGATCAAACAATAATTATTTGCTTTAAGTGGTTCTCCAGAGATACTTTATCGATCAGCTTACTTTAAGATTCACAAAAGAAAATATTCAGTAAATAAGATTGGTCACATTTGTTCGAAAATGTTTCACAATTTCTTTTAAGACATAAAATATGTGTATGACTAGGAAATAACTTTGAGAAAAACATGTTTTTCTAAAATCAAATTAATTATTTTTACGTAAAAACGTATTTCTCTTCTTGCTATTTGCACATTGTTAACAATAGTGAACGTACGAAACACTTATGGGATTTCTTCGGTGTCTGTCCGTCTGTCTGTCACACCCGCTTCTCTCCGAAACTATTTGACATAGGAACTTGAAATTTGGCACAAATATAGGAATTGATGGCCTAATCAGAGCCGTGTAGTTTTGAAAGTTAAGTTTTGACTTAAGGAATCAGTTTTGGGGGGTGAAATCGGAAGTGAAAAAAAAAGTTTTTTTACCAGGTCATCGAGTGGACTGTCACATGAAAGCTTGTGGAAACGAGAGTTCAAAAATATATATGGTGTAATACTTACCCAAACTTTTCTTTATATTATTTTTGGCCAAAAATCCCGCCCCTCCGTATCTCGAGAAATATTAATCAACAAATTTTGAAAAAACTCTGGAAGGTTCTTCATAAAATGTAAATTGAGCGAAAATTATCTCGAGTGCGTTAGGTTTGGTAATTTATCTGGTATAAAAAAAGAACTATGAAAACCATGTTTCAGGATGTAATGGTTTAAGTTTTGTTAATAAGTTTTCAGTATCACTTGCAGAGACAGTTCGAAATATGTTTTTTTATACGAGATCAAGAAATTTGTTTAAAATTAAGTTAAGAATTAAGCTTTCAAAATATTTAATGTATCTTTGAAAAAAAAAGTTTTTTTTTCTTGTCTTAAAATTGTTTGATTTGTTTTAAAATTATTTATTTATTTGAAAGTAGGGATATAGAAGAAATAGATGCAGTGAACCAATAAGACGATAGCGCATTATAAATAGTGACAAATACAGTTGGCATAGTAAATGTTGTTACGGAATTGTAAGAGATATAACTAAACATAACAAAAAAGGCTGTACGACTTTGTACCACTAAAAATGAACAGGAAAGAATAACAAACCGAAAACCTTGACAAATATAATAAACCTCCTTAGGTTAAACTGTGGCATAGCAAGTGGCAATTTGAAATATGCTCTCTTTCTCCATCATAAAAAATTATCCAACATAAACTTTAAAAATGTTGGGCACATTAACAGTTATTTAAGTTCGGTCCTGAACATTACCGGTCCCTCTATTACATTGGCACTTACCGAACATGACTTATGTTAGACATTTTTGTGTATTCATTTCAATTAAAACAAAAAAATATTAATCATTAATTATTAATTTGTCAAAATTAGCCAGGTAGATACGAAATATTGATGAGCACATCTCGAGACCTATATGTAGATGCTTGTTGAAATATTAAGAAAAGCTCCATTTTCCCCAATAATGTGAAAAGTACTACTTTTAAAACAAACATTGTTACAGTGTTAACGTCTGTCAAAAAACCGGTCATGTGCAAGTCGGACTTGCGCAATTAGTGTTCCGTGCCGTGATTGATTTTAAAATAAAATAAAATCCTTACATAGTCTAAGTTAATTAGGTGCCTGACATGTATATATCTTAAGATCCAAAATGTATTTTCACGTTTTTCCTTAGCCAGTAATATATAATAATTATAGCTACCTAATAACCAATAAATTAATCTAGCTCAATCTAGAATAATAAAATTGTAAAACAAATATTTCCTACATAAATATTTGTTTAATTATCAGCAAATAGAATAAAATTATTTTGTCTCGGTACCTAACCTTTTGTCACCAGTGTGTGGACTGAAAAGTATATTAAAAAATCTTCACCATATTGTCAAGCTACATAGTTTTTTTTTATATCAAATAAATTATCAAACGCAATTTTTGCTTAATTTACACTTTATGGAGAATATTCCTGAATTTTTTTAAAAATATTTTGATCAGTACTTTTCGAGATAAGGGTGGGAACAGCGATTTTTTTCGATTTTTTAAAAATGACACAGAGAAAAATGTGCACAGTAGTACATCATATATATTTTTAAACTCGTGTTTTCACAATCTTTCATTTGACACCCCACTCGATGACCTTAAAAAAAAAATTACTTCCGTCACAAGCTAATCCCCTAAGCCAAATTTAACTTTCGAAACTACACGCCGCTGATTGGGCCATCAGTTTCTATATTTGTGCCAAATTTGAACTTTCTGTGTCAAATAGTTTCGGAGCAAATCAGGTGTGACAGACAGACACCAAAGCGATCCCATAAGTGTTCCGCACGGAACACTAAAAATAAAGCACTCAATAATGCTTACACCTTTCTTTACCTACATAAAACGTTTTTTTTATCCTTTCTTGTTGAAACATGACCAAAAAAATAAACGAGAGGTAAAGATAAATTAATGTTAAAGTCATCATTTCAATAATAAAATGTATTTGCTACTAGCTGACGCTGACAATAATGACAGAAGTATTTATGTCAGTTTTAAAGCATTCCGGGTCGTCAGTTTTAATAAAAAATATATAAGCCTGTGTCAAATACTGGAACGTTTTGAAATGCTTGCAGTAATAAAGGAAAAGTTTAACTATACATCCATGTTCCAAAATCCGTAACGATACTCTTAGATAAATGATACCTGGTTAGGTACAGAATGTTTGGCTTTTAGATAACCTGTTTACAAGAAACTTTTAATGAATTTCACACCTTTAAGAAAGTTACTTTACAGATTCACTAAGTTACAAATACTTTGGCAATACCTAAGACATTCCACATGGATTTACCGTAAATTCCATGAATTTCTACACATAGAATTTCACTTGGGTTTAATTAATCAGCTTAAGGCAATTAATTAACAAATTTTTAAAGGGGTATCTCCAATGCTATTTTTTATTAGCGAAATATGTTTTAGTTAAAGTTTATCACTTAATTGTTTAAACCCACAGGTTTAAACTTTGCAAAATTTATGTTTATAAAATGGTCACATCGTCGTCAATCGTCGACAAGGTTGCCTTATATAGAGAGAAAACTATTCAGAAAATATATAAATTACTGTATATTAATATATACTAAACAAAAATTGTACAGATAAGGAATAGATTTACGAGTATTATGAACAAATTTTTTAAAAATTTATTAAGCAGAAATATTTCTGTTGTCTTTACTAAATGTTATTTTCTATGCTTACTATTGGTCATTTCATATTACCCCATATATTTTAGCTTTGGCACCTATTAAATTATTTATTTGTAAACTTGTAAATTTTGCCCGTTCAACATGAAAAAGTATACAATACAGGTTGAAAGTGGCAAAGTCATTATAACAGAGATGATGATCGCCAAATAAAATTAACTACTCCCAATTTTGCGGCTGATTATTCTCGAGTGACCTCATGTATTTATTTAAGGAATATTGTCAGGCACTAATAAACACCAAAACTTCTGAAAAGTTAGTGTATATAGAATATAACAGTTCGAAAAACAGAGACTAGATTTTTTTTGATTTTTTTTTATGGGTCTAGCACACGTGCTGCAGGGAGGTCCCTAAAGCGCTACAGGAGCGGCACGTGTGCGGAAAAAGCGATTTATGTTGCTCTTGAATCGCTGCAAATTGTACTCGGTGGGAAACACAGTCCTGGGCAAATTATTCCAAGGTATCAGCGCGACGTGTATTTCTAACATGCACCGCTCAGGGAGGAATTAAACGGACCACATTCTCCGAACACTTTCCATGGAAATACTTGTAGAATAGGCTCAAGTCGCCAACCGTTCTTCGATGTTCCAGCGAATCAAGGCCGCCGGTCATTTTCGGGTCTCCAATCAGACGAACAGCTCAGTTTATCTATTTGTATATACTTATCAGAATAGAATAAACTTACATTATAACAATTCTGTCTATATTGTTACCACGTTACTTTGTGTAATAAATGGGTAGTAAATGGACAATAGAATATATGATATATGTTAACTTTTGTTAAATCAATAATATGTACTTGGGGCGATATCCTTGATTCTGCAACTAGAAAAACAAATATATAAGTATTACAGAAAAGTAGATTTTTAAAAATATCTTTAGATCGACGTCAAATCAAGCAACCAATATGACCGTCCATTTTTTTTATATTCTTTGCCAAAAGAATAGTCACATGGTTATTTTCAGTTTCGTTAAAATATATATATATATATATATATATATATATATATATATATATATATATATATATATATATATATATATATCAATCGGTTTTATAACGTCTTCCGTCTTCCAATGCCTAATTTCTACTCCTCCCGGTTTCTCCATCCCTCCTCCTCCAGATCTCTCTCTAGTACTTCCTTGTTGATTCCTGCTCTCCAGCTTTGGTGTGGTCTTCCTCGCTTTCTTTTTCCATGAGGGTTCCAATTTAAAATCTTTTTAGGTAGTCGGTCTTGTGACATTCTCTGTACATGTCCGTACCATACCAACTGTTGGGTTCTGATTTCGTCCACTATATCGTGCTTTATTTCTAAAGCTCGTCTTATCGTGTCATTTGGTATGCGGTCTTTTCTGGATTTTCTGGCTGCTCGTCTCCAGAAATCCATTTCTGTAGCTTTTAGTATTTTTTCTGTTCTTTCCTTCAATGGCCACACCTGGGAGCTGTAAGTTGTTATACTTTTCACTATAGTTGTAAATTCTCTTCTTATTTTCAATGGTTATGTTTTTGTCCCATAGTATACTATTAAGCATTGCAATCGCTTTTCTTCCTTGGATATTCCTCTCGAATATTACTTCTGTCAGTGTTCCGTCCCTAGATATTGTCGTTCCCAAATACTTATAACTGGCACAGTGTTTGATGGTGTGTCCTGTGGCCAGTTTTCAAGTCCTGCTGTTGTCCTCCGACGCTCATGTACTCGGTCTTTTTAATATTGACTTCTAGGCCCCATTTTTCATATTCCTCCATTAGTTTTCGTGTCATGTATTCCATATCATCGATGTCCTGAGCGACTACTACCTGGTCGTCTGCGAATGTGTACAATGTAGTATCGTCATCCAGTAGTAATCCCATACTGCCGCATTTCCTTTTTCAGTTCTTCAGTGCACTCTCCAAATAGATTTTAAATAGCGTTGGGGATATACAGCAGCCCTGTTTAAGACCCTTTGTGACCTGGAACCCTGTTGTTATACCATATTTGGTTTTCACACTACTTCTTGCGTCTTGGTATAAGGATTTTACGGCTTTAATTATTTCGGTGCTTACATTACACACAATCTCATTAGGGGCACGCTGTCATAGGCCTTTTTTAAATCAACAAACAAGACATGGACTTCCTGATCAAATGCGGTTTTCTTTTCTAGGATTTGTGTCAGTGAGAAGAGATGGTCTATTGTGGATCTTCCTGCTCTAAAGCCTGCCTGTTCTTCAGCTTCTACGTCCGCGTATTCCGTTTCTATTCTATTTTTAAGTATTTTTCGGTATATTCTGCTAATAGATCCTGTGTTTACAGAAAACGATAAATTTTGCTTTGAAGGACTTTTTACTTCACAAAACTATATCTATGTTATGTTTCTGTATTATATGCAAATTATAATCTATGAAGTTTTGAAATTTTTCTGTTTTTTTTTATTTAATTTGCATTAAAGTGGTGCCTACTGACAAAATCAAATTTTAATATGTAGCAACATCACATTTGTAGGGAAATCAACAAATTAGGAATCTGCCCTCCCAGAAACTTGACCTTGACTTGAAATATCACACTATATTGTGATAGTTAGTGACAGTAATAAATTTTATGTTAACTCATCCAAAAAAACACTATACCCTATAACTATAGGTTACACCAATAAATATTTTTTTTTGTTAACCCAGCCGTTACAGAATGTATAAAAAATACTTTTTATATTTACTTACACTTATTGTACCGCATAGATTCATAAATCATTCAACCAAAATAAAGAATATCTGCCTTATCTATATGTAATGTAATCACATTATAACGTTCTCGGGCAATTTACATAAGATATTGTAAGTTTGTTTAATACATTAGTAAAATCAATAGTGCCTGGTTGTAGTTTCTTGCCATCAAATAGTATGTACTGGTATCTCTCAATAATTTGAACTAGCTTTTGTTCACTATTTCTTCCGCGCGTAGCTGAGTAAAAGCCTAAAAATTCTTTAAGCTCGTTTATATAAAGGTATAGCCTGTTCCAAAATATAAAATCCTGATTTTTGCCGTTTTAAGTGGGCAATATAAAAATTCTGACCTTTTGTTTATGATAGGTTGCAGTGATGGACTTAAGAATTTTATTCATTAATGCAAATAAATAAAATTATAAGTGTTTTTGGAGATGTTTATTTATAGATGCATATAAAAACAAATGGATAAGAAGTACAAATATACAGTTTGAATATATGGGGTTTACAAGAGGGGACATATTGTATAAATAAAAATATATTTTAACTTAAGCCTAATTCGGTTTCACTATCACTGTCATCAGCTGAGATAATTATCAATGGTTTTATATTATTTACATAAATATATGAATCTTCAACTTTAACAACGTGCTGAATGGAATTCTTCCAGCTTTCACAAGGTATATCATTTATAACTTTTTTTTACTAATTCAACCACTGACACGCTTAAAGTAGGAGAAACATTTTGTGCCCTTATTTTTGATTTAACTTGATGCCAAATATGTTCAATTGGATTAAACACACATTAATACGGAGGAAGCCGCAGAACAGTTTGTCCCATTTTCTCAGCCATACTATCACAAACATATTTCTTTTCCAATTTCTAGTCTTTCAAAACTTCCAAAAGACCACTTTTTGTAACTAATGTCAAAATAATTGTCATTTTCTAACATATATTCCTGTTTTTTGAAACCAATTTTCAAAAAGTTCTGCGGTCGTGTCTTCGTGATAATCCAAACTAGAATCTTTTATGTTTTTTGCAGATAATAGTAGACAATTTGAAACCCAGCCCTTTTCAGATTCAGCATGCAAAATGGTTATTCGTTTACCTTTATTTGAAGGTGCGTTAGTCTGACATTTAATCCTGCTGTCAACCCACCCTTTTTGCACAGTGTCATGGGTATTGAACCATGTTTCGTCAAGGTAAATTATTGGCTAATTCTCTGATCGATACTTTTTTAATTTCTTGTAAATAAGTATGTCGTAAGATTCGTAATCTTTGTGACTCCATCACTACTTGCCTTTTGTTGATTTTTCGGAACCTGAATCCCATTCTTAAAAGAATTCTGTGAAGGGTTGATCGGCCACAATGTATATTGGTCCCGTCCTGCACCAGTCTTAATTTTATTTTGTTTAGTGTCACCACCAACTGCTCTTCATACATAGAATATATTTTTATCTTGATGACGTCTGTTTCACAATCGTCTACATGATGCATTTGAAAATCTTTCCATTTTTTTCCTGAGTGATTGTTTTCCTACAATTTCTTTTTACCAAACTGTCGTAAACATTTTTCACTATTTGTTTAACGTCAAGTGATAAATGTTTTCTCTTGTGATAGCAACTATTGCAATTTTTCCACGGACGCCACATAATTAAAATAGAACCGTTGCGTTGTAAGTTGTAAGTAAAACTAAAAATAAAAATAATAAAAAGTATCTTTCAAATCTTAATGGGGATCTGTGGTCATTAGGCCTATATTATCAAATATTTAAAGGGCTCCAAACCGGGTTGCCAGGTAGTAAATATATAGGTAAAAATAGATCCAATATGATTGCAGGTGCAAGTGAGGGCGGTATACAAAGCAGGTAAGATAAAAATACGTTTATCGTAATACCTGGCAACTATGCACAAAACCGTAATAGGGTCGTTTATTGCCCCATTGCAAAAACAAAAAGGCAGGATCTTATATCTTGGGATTTACTTTAAGCATTTAAGATATTTTCACTCTTCTGTTCTGAAAATCATCTCATCATTTTAGCATGGTGCTATTTTGCTTCTTTCACGGAAATGGAAGCGAAATAAGGTTTAACTTACAATATGTCAATCCAGAATCTAGAATATATTTTTTTTATATAATTTAAGTCAAGGTCATATTTCCTGAAATACAGATTTCTCACAAGTTGATGTTCCTAAAAAGTTGATATTGCTACATATTAAAATTTGATTTTGGCAGTAAATGTCATATGTCACAACTGGTATCGTATCAAAAAACTGTTTAAAAGCCGCTTAAATGTGAGTTATTGCGAAAATAAGTGGATTATTTTATACATCTATTCGAAGACACACTTTTTGTAAAGCAAGAGGCCATTCAGAACCAAAATTTGCCATTACATTTTCTGTAAATAAAAATTTGTAGTCTGCTTCGAAACGAGAACGTAAATAACAACTAGTATTACTACCATGTTTTCATTGTTCTGTTTATTGATTTTTGTGTTTTTTTTTTTGCTCCTATTTTCTCTACGCAGAAAATTTGTTAATTAAGCTTTAGATTTACATATCTTTTATCTCCAAAATTGAAAACAAAAATGTAAATATGGTACTGTACTGTAACCATTATATTTTCATGCCAAATGATGTGAAAAGACCAAGCTTTGTAGACGTGATATCGAAACTATTAAACGAACACTCTAATAAATAGACAAATTCGTGGAAGTTGTTGTTTTGGCTTACAATTTTTTCAAAATATTTTTATGTAGTTACAGACTCGAATCTGATTACAATCTTGCTACATATGTAGATAATACGTTTTCAACAGATTTTAAAACTGCTGATGATATGCTTTAATATACGTATGTATCCTTGCTTTGTTTTTCAAGTTATTTACCCAGCCACAAAAATGATGCTATATAAAAAATGCTTGGTTGTTAAATTACTGTAGCTGTTCCAAGTACTTTGGCGAGACTTTGTACGAATTATTTGCTTTTTGCACTTCTTATGGTTTTTTTTTTCTACCCAAAAAATATGTGAAAATAATATGGAGCATTAAGAGGGACAAAGTATTTAATAATACAGAAATGGGCCAAAAGTTATTCATAAAATAATGCCCCAGGCAATAATAGACCATTTTATTTTCAAGTCTCGATGACGGCGAAACTCAATTCAGAATGGCCCCAGATCAGCAGAACGCCTGAGGCAAGAACTGAAATAACTATCGGACTTTTTGAGGATTTGTGTTAAACTTGCTCAAGGAGCGCGACACACAGTTTTTAACTTTATGCACGACCACTTATCTTACACCCGAGTAGAAATTGGCGAGGAAAAAAGTTCCTCAAGAACATTTCGCGGTTTTAGAGAACGATGAATGCTATTTTTCGGGAATTATTACATGCGACGCAATGAGTTTATAAGGGCTCTTAACTTTCAAAGAAGGCAAACATCTAGTCGTTTTCTTGAAAGTTAATGACGACGATTCTTTGGGACTGCCAAAAAATTTTGCTTATTGAATATGTGGAAAAAGATCCACAACTATTGAAGAGGTTTACGAAACACGATCCAAAACATGAAGCATAGCCTGTATCTAAATAGGTATCTAAATTTTAACTCAAGTCATCCTTTGCTGCTTGATAGGAGTATATTTAAAAAATTACCTGATATATAGACAGATAAACACATGATTGAATAAACAATTTGTAAAGAATGAAATATATTTTCGAAAAATAATTATCTAGAAGATTTTTTAAATAAATCTTGTAGAGTATTAGAATTACCAGAAAAGTGGCAAAACGAAGATTAACTAAATCTTATCATTCCTTTTATCCCAGGGCTTTTAAATAAAATAAAAAGTATAGAAGATAAATATTGCGCAAAACACAAAATACTATCTATAATTAACCAAAAATTTTAAAAAAGGATCTCTAGGCAATTAAATATTATAAAAAGCAATTTCAAAAAGTATATTAAAAATAGAGAATTCCAAAGACTAAACATTTGCCAACGTGCAGAGAAATTTAAATTAAGCAGGGAGATCTTCTCGTATATATTTTTGTCTTACTAATTTTTGGACAAGTTCAAAAAGGCAACATAAAATAAATTAGGTTTAACCTTTAGTGTAAGAAATGTATACCAAATTACAACAAAACAACACTGTTACCAAAAATTACCTGAATTAAAGAGGTCTAACAATTGTTTCGACCAATAACACGTAGGATAAAAAGTAGGACACATAGGTGTCGTCCTTTTCAAAAAATCTATATGGTTTTTCGGAAGTACCAACCTTCAAACGATATGCGTCAAAATTTCGACGATTAGTTTACAAGTTACAGTGGTTTTAGTAACGCTACTTTTGATATTTTCAAAACAATGAAAAAAATCGAATGAATTGTTTTGGATGAGCGTAAAGTGATAATGGGTGAGATAGCTGACTCCCTAAAGATATCAAAAGAATGTTTTGGTCATATTTTGCATGAACGTTTGGGCATGAGAAAGCTCTGTTCAAAATGGGTACCGTATTTGCTTGCAGTGGATCAAAAACAACACCGTGTTGATGATTCTGAGCGCTGTTTGGACCTGTTTAAACGCAATAAAAAGGATTTTTTCATGCGATATGTGACAATGGATGAAACACAGATCCACCACTATACACCGGTATGAAATCGGCAGTGGAGTGAGTGGACAGCAGCCGGTGAAAGCCGCCTGAAGCGATCAAAGACACAACAGTCGGCTGGGAAGGTTTTGTCCTCTGTATTTTGGGATGCGAATGGCAAAATTTTCATCGTCTATGCTGAGAAGAAAAAAACCGTCAATAGCGAATATTATATTAAGTTATTGGTGCGTTTGAAGGCAGAAATCGCAAAGAAACGGCTGCAAATGGACAAGAAAAAAGTGCTCTTTCTTCAAGTTAATGCACCCTGTCATAATGGTGACGATGGCAAAATTGCATGAATTGAAGTTCGAATTGCTTCCTCATCCACCGTATTTTTCTGATTTGTCCCCTAGCGTCTATTATCTATTCGCAGGCCTCAAAAAAATGCTCGCAGCAAAGAGATTTGGCTCCAGTATAGAAGTTATTGCCGAAACTGAGGCCTATTTTGAAGGCAAAGACAAATTCTTCTACAAGCAAGGTATAGAAATGTTAGGAAAACGTTTGACTGATTGTATCGCTCTTGAAGGACACTATATTGATGAATAAAGTCTAATTTTGCAAAAAAAATGTGTTTTATGTAGCTAGATCAAAAACTTTTCAGCATACGTGTTGTATTATATAATGGCATTAGTTAAAACTACAAAATTCAAATACCAGCATAAACGAATTAAGTTAGCATATGGCATTTTCCCTTGCTAATTAACAAATCAATAGAGTTAGATTAGTTTTGCGCTTAGGGACTAAATAAAAAAACTCAAAATTTTAAGTATATTTACTACTTCAAAGACATTTTCATTTTCTAATGAAATTTCCAATAAATATTATTATAATTATTATTGTTGTATTGGAAAACCCAAAAATACTTTTTTCAGTGCTGATAATATGGTAAAATACGGGCATTAGATACAGACTCATCATGCAGAAAGAAAGAAATATATTTATAATTTACAAAGTGACAATCGTCTTTGTTATCGTAATTAATATAGAATAAAGTGAAGTATTGAAATTCTCTTATGTTAAGCTATTTTTTTAGAGGTAATAAACCTTACATCTATCAATTAATAGTATAGAAAGAAGCCAAATAATTTAACATGCAAGAGAAGTTGTTGAGTCACTAAACTTTGTTTGCTGTTATTGTCAAACAAACAGAAATCAGAAAGCGATAATCGAAACAGTACCAACATAAGCAGATGACGTATGGTTAATAAGGAAGGAAGAAATAAAGGTACTGCTGAGAATTGAAAGAATGTAAAATGAAGAAAGTAGAAATAGGACGGGGAAGACAGAAACAGTCATAGATGGAATAAAATCCAAAGGATCTATTAAGAATGTCACATTTAAGATTGCCATAAAAGATATTTCCAGTGATGCCACCAGACAGACTTAAAAAACTACCATGCAAATACTATTGTGAGGTTACCAGAAAAGTAACAACGAGAGGAAAGACCTGGAGGTGTGTATGAAAGCAGTGTTGTTTATTAATTATAGTGCGCATAATTGACGAATATACGCGAGAGGTATTTAAGTCAACCTGAAATTTTTAAATTTGAAGGTACCAAAAAAGAATGTTGTGTATGTATGTCCGATTACTGATAGGCGGCGCACATGTTACTGGTTAGCCCAGAGACCCTTAAAAATATAACAACCAACAGTGTTAATACGACCACGGAATACCGTGTTTTGTTGAAGAAGTACAACCCTCAAATATCTACAGAAAAATGTAACCATAGTCTATGGATGAGCGACTTAGCCAAACTAAAACAGTTTGATTGGTATAAACGTTTTAAAGATGGCAGTACGTCCATCAGTGACGACACCGGTTGATGTGGTTCCCAGACTCCAGCAGTTATTCCTGCGGATTTTCTACCCATGGTGCCACTATGAAAAATGCTATAATAACTGCTTCATAAAACTACTTCTTCTTCGTAGAGATGCGCATATGCGTCAGTAGTATATAGGGCGGGGTACTGGGACTGCGGATGGCATGTGTCCCATTACCCGAAGAATGACCTTGAAAGAGCCGAAGAATGACCTTGAAAGAGCTGAAGAATGACCTTGAAAGAGCTGAAGAATGACCTTGAAAGACCTGAAGAATGACCTTGAAAGATCTGAAGAATGACCTTGAAAGAGCTGAAGAATGACCTTGAAAGACCTGAAGAATGACCTTGAAAGAGCTGAAGAAGTGTGTTCAATGACGTCACAGTCCAGTGGCTGTTGATCAGTGCCCTTTTGGCATCATTGGATGTCGTAAAGCTTAAGAGAGAGAGAGATTAGGTGAGCCTCGATGTGGTGGATTATCTTCTGCAAGAAGAGGTCTTCACTGACGTCACACCGATTCATACGTCACATATCCACACATTAGGTTGTGGACTTGTATGAATTTAAATATAAATAAAAAAAGCAAATGTCTATAGCAGGATTCGAACCTTTATTTCCCATACTGCAAAACCAGCGCCTTAACCCACTGAGCCACAGAGGATTGTTACGAGATAGTGTTAGTAAAGGTATCATATTAAAAAAGATCTGACTATTAGTAGTAGTAGTCTTTGGATGCTGGTATAATTAAATGACGTAGTAAACAAGCTGAGATATTGATGTTTTAACAAGGTAAAAAAAGTGTGTTTTTATTTTTGGTGTCACCTCGATGGCATGTGTCCATCCGAAGCGGCGTACCAAGAGCCGAAGAATGACCTTGGAAGAGCTGAAGAATGACCTTGAAGTGTAACATGAAAAAAAGTGTCTGTTTTTAGTGGCACCTCGATGGCATGTGTCCATCCGAAGCGGCGTACCAAGAGCCGAAGAATGACCTTGGAAGAGCTGAAGAATGACCTTGAAGTGTAACATGAAAAAAAGTGTCTGTTTTTTTGGTGTCACCTCGATGGCATGTGTCCATCCGAAGCGGCGTACCAAGAGCTGAAGACGAAGAATGATGACCTTGGAAGAGCTGAAGAATGACCTTGAAAGAGGTGAATAATAGTAAAAGAAACAAAGAACTTGGGTGTGTTGTTAAGAAGAAGATGGGGGTGTATATTAGGCCAAAAAGTCCTTATTTCCAAAAAAGGGTTGGTATTTAGGGGGTAGTTTTTTAGGGGTAGTTTTGGTATGTTGTAAAAAAGGCAAAAATAAAATTTTTCTGTACGAGGGTAATTTTCCCTATTTTTTTGGAAATTATTTAAATGAAAAAAAGTCTGAAGTGATCTAGCTAGAATACGAACCGTCGACCCATGTGATGGAGTTCTGTTGTATTAGCATTTAGTCTATTGAAGCTTCGTGAAATAAGGAGTAACTAAAAGGTATATATAAAAAAAGAATTGTTTGTTGGATAAGTAAAAAATGACTTGTTTAAGTTGGGAAAAAAGTTGTAAATTGAAAAATTTAGAAATAAAATAATTTTTTTTTTAACTAGTAGAACTTATAATATTATTTTTTATTTTTTTATTTCCTTGTTATTCTAAGAGAATAGCCGATTGTCGTTTTTTTTTTTTGCCTAACTTAATTTAATAATAATAATAATAATAAAATTTGTTCTGACTTGTCCTAACTTGTCCTAACTTGTTCTAACCTGTCTGTCTGTCTGTCTGTGTTGAGAGGAGGAAGTGTGGTGATATAACTTTATTCTAGCAAACAAAAAAAAACAAAACAAAATGAAATGAAATGAGCCTAGCCTAGCCTCGCCTCACCTCATATGTATAAAGCAAAAAAATAAAATACCCGAAAAAACAAAACAAAATGAAATGAAATGAGCCTAGCCTAGCCTCGCCTCACCTCATATGTATAAAGCAAAAAAATAAAATACCCGATGTAGGAATTTTCCATACGACGCTTGTCTTAACCTGTCTGAAAAAGTCACGTGACCAAATTGCCAATGACATCATCACCGAAAATAGTCTGTTTTCCAAGAAAATAATAATAATAATAATAGCCTAGCTTGTGTAAACAAAAAAAAAAAAACTTTATATTTGAAATTTTTACTAGTAAAACTTTTTTTTCCTTTACTAATAATAGATTTGTTGTTGTTGTTTTTTTGGGTAAATAAAACACACAAGTATGAGCAGATTTAAGAAAATACATATATTAAGAATAAAGAATAATTTTACATTATAAAAAAAAGTTATAAAGTGTTAATATAAATAATTTTATTTTGTGAGAAAACAAAAATTATCTGTTTCTATTTCGTTCGTTGGCTTCTCTTTCGATTCCTCTTCTTTCTTTACTGGACAAATACGAAGATGGTAAATGTTTTGCACCATCTTTTGTTTTAAAGAAATCCTTAGCTTCACATGTCAAACATTTTTGATTATACAGGTCTGTTTCACCTTTACATTTGGGACATTTTACTCTTTCAACAACTGGCATTTTTTTTTTTTTTTGTTTTTAATGTTCTCTCAGACTCTTGTTTTTTAAAATGAAGTTTATATTGATACATCTCACCCTTATATATAAAATCTTTTCCTACTGCTATTATTACTTACTATTCATTATTCTTATCGATCCAACTATTGTGTTTATTTTGACAACAAAAAAAAATTAATAACAAGGTTAGACATGGGGTGCAAAAGATGGAGGTTGTCAAAAAAAGAGTACATATACATTTAAATTATGTACCAACGTCTGCTGTGCTCCACGATCGGTTGTGGATCTTACCCGTCCGATATATGTGGCAGGAAATAGATACGATCGAAGAAGAAGAACATAACTTTCTCTTGAGCCTAGATAAATATCCACAAGTACGATGGTACTTGATGGAGAAATTTTTAAGGGGGAAAGAGGAAGAAATTTAAGCAATTAATGCTCAATAAAAAAAATAATTACTTAAATAGGTAGTAATTAACAAGAATAAAATAGTTACATAGTACTTAAATAGGTAGTAATTTGATGGATTTTTTTTTAATGTTGAAAGAGGAAGAAATTTAAGCAATTAATGCTCATTAAAAAAATAATTACTTAAATAGGTAGTAATTAACAAGAAAAATAAAGTAGTTACATAGTACTTAAATAGGTAGTAATTAATAAGAACACATACACACACACACAACAGTCAACATTTGTGAATGAACAGTGTCACTGTAGCAATCGTTGTTTTCCTTCTCTAAAAAGTTTTTTAAAAATAAAAATACAATGTCAGATATTCCATGTACCTTAGTTCTTTTTACTAAAGATAAAATTAATGAAGATGATGATGATGATGATGGTGAACCAAAAAAGAAAAAAGTAGCAGAACAACCCCAAGCAAGTACAAGTAAATATTGATTTTATAAGTAAAACAGAGTAGTAACTAAAAGTCTAAAATTTTTAAAATATAGTTACCTTTTTTTTTTTATTTATCATTACAATTTAAAAACCAATCTCTCACTAACAATACATTTTCTCGAGCACATATTAAATTATTCTGTCCATGACTATTACAATGATAATTAGAACTAGTTTCTTTACTTAAAGTTTGTAACTTAGGACAATTTAATTCTAATAGGTCTATAATAATATTTTTAGGAATTATATTTTTCAACCACATTTTCTTACTTAATCCTTTAACAAAAACTTTTTCATGTGACTTGATTACATTTTTAATAAATAGATATAGACTTTCTAAAGGTAAATAATCATCACTAACACTGTCCCATAAAAGTCCGTGGATATTTTGAGTTGACCAACTGATATGTTTGCTTAGCGTTGAATTGAACCATTCCAAGGGTTGTGGTAGGTTTATATGTCGGTGAAACACTTTTCCATTTTTAATGTTTATAATAGCAATTTCCTTACAGATAAAATTACTGGTGGTATATTGAAATCCTTGCACGTCCAATATATACATTATTATAGATTAAAATACTTTCACTGTGCTGGTAAGAGGGTTGTATCTAACTAATCGATCATGCAAAATCAAACAATAAGCCGTAGTCCCTTTGGGTACGTTTTGACTTGTCTCAAACTCTATTCGTATATCGACAGCTCCTCCTTTCAGTATATCTTCATTCTGTCGCGAGCAATCTATTACTACTAATGGTGTGTGTGTTTTAAACCTTATAGGATAGACACATGGATCATTGATAGGTGTATAATAGTATGATTTTTGAAACTGCGCATACATCTCGTAGAGAATGGCATATTTGTTGACGTCAAAATCTAAATTTAAATTATCGTATGGGAAAACTTCGGAATTTAAGTAGACCTTTAAATTAGTCAAGTTAATATGTTTAAAAGTACTCATATTTTCAGTAATTTTATTACTCATTGCTGTTTGAAAAGCAACAATAATAAAACGTGGTTTTTCCAACTGATTTGAAGATTTTACAGCCCAAGTGTGATTTTTTGACTGCTGCAGTTGTGGATATTCATGCAGTTCCCAACTGCGAAATGCTATGTTTAAATCCCTGTTGCTTTCGAATTGCTTGAGAAGGCGTAACTTTTGACTATCACTCACTGAAATGTGTGGCATTTTCCAAAACACTTTATTAAGGGTTACTTTATAGGTTTCCTTTTTATCTGCAGTTTGTTGAATTCCATTCAAATCCGAACTGCTTCTGATTAGTATCAATTCTTGACGTGTATTCATTACAATTTTATGAAAATCTTCAGCAAATCCCATTATTATTTTCAGTGGAATGCAAACATTAAAATTTCCACTGCCATCCAACAGAGAAGGGTTCTGTTTTTTCACACCACCCTGCATTTTGTAAACTGTTACTTTCATTTTGAGTAAATGATACGAGTCCCTTAATAGTTGATGTTATTCCAGGATTTCTAACACGATCAACTACCACTCCTCCCAGTTCATAACGAATTTCATCAAACAGATGCAGTATTCCATTGTTAGAAAAATGAACATTTTTACTAAATGTATCATCACTTTTAAGAAGTTTACCTTCAACATATAAAAAACTTTGACTCGGCAACGTATAAAGGTCCTGAGTTTGAATGGGTATACGAATTTCATCGTTGTTGCTTAAAGTTGTTGATGAATAAGGTTGATGTGTATGGTATTGATAACTAACTATTGATTCGTCATGTAACACATTTTCACCAACTTTTAATATATTATAACTCATGTTCCTCTTCTCTTTCTTCTTCAGTATTACTGTATTTGCACTTACACCTAATTATTATTATTAAAATTCTTTGAACACTTGTACTAAGCTGCAACTTAAAGCTATACCAAAGTCTTTGTAATCTTGAAATTTTGCTAATATTTTTATAACTTTTTTAATTTAAACCCTAAGGTCATTAATACAGACTTATTCTCAGGTGTTAATTCTTTCAATTGTTTTTGCAAACTACGATGATTTTTCTTTCTTCTATATAATTTATAATCAGTTTGTTGTTGTTGTTGTTGTTGTTGTTCACAGCCTACTAGCGGTACATTAAATGAATTATGGTTATATAGAAATACCATCTTCTTCTTCTTCTTCTTCTTCTTTCTTTTTTCCTATGAAACTTTTTTTAAGTGTAAACGTATCGTTATCAACTCTTTTCTAAAATTAACTAGATTTCCGTCTTGATCGGTGATTTTAAGCTGAATTTCATCTATATAGCGAGTGCTTATTGGCAAATATATGACATTTGAAGGTTTCTCTACTATTTTAAAACCAGGTGGTACATTGGGGAAAAAAATGTGAATTATATGCACATGCGCACCATTATTATACGAATTAGTGACTAGATTGCATTCTATACAAATTGAATTAACCTTGAATATATCTACAGGATTTTCTGATATGTACTTTGTATTCGCTTTCAGTATTTTGTTCTCAAATCCCAATAGTTTTCCCAGTGAATTTGCTTTGCTAAAGTCAATTTTTTTGTTACTCTTAATTTCACACTTAAGCGTGTTCAAGTTTTCCTCGATGACGACAAGTACATCATCTGTTTCATTGGAAGTTATTTCATTTAAAGTTGTTTTCTTTGATGGTGATGATGATGATGATGATGATGATTTGCTTGTTCCACCTGACTTTATTTGAATTTGCTTGATCAAATAGTTTTGTATATCTTTAATTTCATAGGATCCTTCTGGTAAAATAATTTTTTTTTTGTCTTCATCATAATAAAAGGTATTGTTGGTTTTGTCAACGTTTGGAATTGAATTATAACTTTCGAAATTAATCAGACCCAAAACGTACTCTTCATTTTCGTTTAATACAATCGGAGGATAAATTTTTGATGACAGTAGGGAGTCACGTCCTGACAATGTAAACGTGTAGGACATTTTTTTTTTTTACTGCAAGTTCTACTCTACTCAAAATATTATGAATAAATAACAATTTACTGGTGGGGTACTTATCCTAGAAGTTACGGAATACGATGGTAGGATATAACGAATTGTACTAAGTACACGTACCTGTTACTTCATTGAAAGCTGACAGAGTGATTGGTACAAAATGTTATGAATAAATAAAAAACACTTTTAAAGAATCAACTTGTTTTTTTTTTTATTGTTAAAATATACGGGGTGATATAAAAAGTTTAAACATAAATGTCCACAAATAATAGAGTTGTAAGATTGATATGACGTGTGGTTATAAAAAATATTACAATGTTCATTCGACTGAAAATACAGTTGTGTTTCTATGGGTGGCAACAAATTTCCAAAGCTATCGAAATAATAAATTACAGTTCCATATTTCTTGTAAGCAGTCCAATGTGTACCAGGTCCAGCGTTGTTATCCAAATTGATTACTCCCGATTCATATTTATGAATTTTCCTCGGCAACCTGTCCTTCATATAGACCCCTCGAAAATATGGAATTTTCATTTTTTTTGCATACATTTCCATCTCTAGGTTTGTTAAAGCATGATTGGGTAATGCTATCGGTAATTTCGTATCTTGGGAGGATGGTGTAAAAAAAGACCCATTCCATGTTTGTAAGGTTTTAAAATATAGACCCTTTCCCATGGCAAATGCTTCCATTGTTTTATTATGACGTTGACTTTCCACCAATTGTTGCTTAGCCGATCGAGCATCATTAATGGCTTTTGTAATACCTGCTGCTCCCCCACTCAAAGCACCCAAAGCACTAAGTCCAGCAAATATCGGTATTAATGGTAAAATTCCGCCCGTTTTAGGAATCTGAATAACTCTCGGTGCTTTGATTTTACCTTTTTCATTTTTCACCGTTTTAATGGCAATATTAAGCGCACTGTTTATATTCGTAGGTTTTCCTTTTAAGATATTCCTTTTTATTTTCTTTGCAACCGACTGGAAGCTTGAAGTTTTTTTTCTTATACCACGATTACTTGTTTTTCTCCTTTGTTGTTGTTGTCGTCGTCGTCGAATAGTTTGTCTTTTAGATTTACACACTTTTTTTTTACTACAAACCATAACTGTTATCTTGTTAAAGGTTTTTAATTAACTAAATCACATATAACTAATAATCCTAATTTATATTTTTGCTCTTTTATTACCAGTAAACTCATCAAAGTCCATATCCAAGTTCTCACCGTCACTACTACTACTAGTACTATTAGATCGTTTCCGCTTTTTACTAGCTATTGGTTGTTGTTTGTTGTTCTATATCTTGCTTAAATCTCTTCTCCAGTAAATTAGCTTCAGATTCTTGCTTATTTTCAAGTTTTCTTTTTCTCTTAACAGGTAAGGCAGTAGTAGTAGTAGTAGATAATCTATTGCCCATTTTTTCTTTAATTGCTCTTTCATGATAATTAAGGTGCTTTTCTTCTTCTTCTTCCCTATTGGGTTTTAGTATTCGTTTTTTCTCAGGTTTTATTTTCATTTTCTCCTTTTGAATTTTTTTTTTTTTGGTTGGAAGGGCTATTGATTTTACCTAACAAAGTTTCCATTGTTGTTAGATATTTTTGCATTGCTTTAACACTTTGTCTAATAATGATTGCAGCTTGTGGAGTCATATTCTTCTTCTCTTCTCTTCTTTGACTCTGTGATAGGACACTGACAATTTTCATCTTGGTTAATCAGTTTATTTGATGTACTATTCCTACCTCCACCCATACCTAATTTAATTTTACTGTTCATGATAGCAGAAATACCTGCTGCTGCAAGTTTCTCTTTCCACGATGCATCCGAGGCTCTCATTCTACTTAGGGCATTTCTCAGTAAAATTCTATCAGCTTGATGACGATCATGTAAATCAGTGTAGGTTGAATAGGCTATATCATGTTCTTTACACGCTTCATCGAGAGGATTGATTCCTCTATCACCACGTGCTAGACGTTCTTTCAATTTTGTACCAGGTCCACAAAAATTATATCCAGGTAAATGTAATTCAAATGGAAGCTTATTAATTGCACTGTTTAAAAGACCCCTGCCTTGAAATGAGTCACCGCTTACATAGTATTTCATTTTATTTTGTTTTTGTTTTTATTTGAGAAGAGCTAATCATAAACTGACTATATATTCAACAAACCCTCCTTTTTTATAGTTATTTCTATTCTAACACTTAATGTGAAATGAAGAGAGTGGTCAAACAGAAAACTAGACTAAAAGTTGTAAATCATGATTTAGAAGATATTAAAAATGATATTAAACATAGTGTATTGTTACCATCAACGATGCGATGTATTATTTCCGGACCTAGTAACTGTGGCAAAACGTCAACTATGCTAAGCCTTCTCGAACATCCGAACGGATTAAAATTTGAAAATGTTTACCTTTATTCCAAGTCTTTGTATCAACCTAAATATATTTATTTGGAACAATTATTAAAACCGATCAAAGGTCTAGGATTTTTTGCATTTGAGAACGGTGAACAAATAATAACACCATCGGAAGCTAAACGAAATTCTGTGTTCATATTCGATGACGTCGCCTGTGACAAGCAAGATGTAATACGAGAATATTTTAGTATGGGTCGTCACAATAACATTGACTGTTTTTATCTTTGTCAGACATATGCAAAGATACCGAAACATTTAATTAGAGACAATGCCAACGTACTAATATTATTCAAACAGGACGATTTAAATTTACGACATGTATATTCCGATCATGTTGGTACAGACATGTCGTTTGACAGCTTCAAAGAGCTCTGCTCTTTTTGTTGGAAAAAACCATTTGGATTTTTATCTGTTTTCAAGGACAACAATATTGATGAAGGAAGGTATCGTTATTACTTGGATCACTACATATATATTTAATTAAATTTAGTTAATGCTCTTAGACAACATCTAAGTGTCAATGGTACATGATGGCTCCAAGAAGCACAAGAAGAAGAAGAAGAAGAACAAAAAGCAATAGTTCAAGTGAAAAAAAACAAAAAAGTGTTAAACATGAATTAGTGAATAAACGAAAAGATATAAAAAATAAATTAAAAATTTTAAAACATGAACAAATTGCACATGAGAATTTATTTCAACCCATAACAAAACATCTACTAAACATTGAAAATAAATTGGAACCAAGCAGAAAGAAAATGAAAAAAAAAATAGACTTAGCCCCTGATTTAAAGATAAAAACGGAAGACGCAGATTATGATGCTGAGGATCATGATGATGATGATGATGATGATAGTGAAGATGGTGTTATTAAAGATGATAGTGACAAAGAATCAATAGCCTCTGAACCTATTCCTAAAACCTCAACTCCTATGGAATTTAACATAGTTACACCTAGAGGATTGAAAACACCTATGTCTGCCCCCCGGATGAGAAGAAAATTACAATTTTCCACCGTATCTAAACCACCGTATAATCTAAGGAAACTTCTCATAAAAAATGTTCAAAAAGACCAATTAGCTGAGGAAGTTGCAAAACAAAAGGAATACGAAGCTCAATTGAATAAAACCATACAAGAGAAATCATTGACTGATTATTATGATCAATACCATCCTTTACCTTTAAAATATATAAAAAAGTTTCTTAGAGATCCTCATAGTGAAAATTCAGAGGGAAAATTTAGAGTAAAATTTGATAGAGAGATTGAACGGTTTTCCATCGGTAATAAAACGATTAATTTCGATGGACCTGATCTATTAATTGGAGGAAAACGATATAAGGGTACCAATGGTTTGTATGGGTTACTTTTTAATCAAAATCTACCAACTTCCTATACAAATAAAGAATCTAAAAATTATGTTCAAATTCTAACTAAATCAGGTGCTATAAAAAATGTGAAATCTAGTCGAAATAGTAAATTTAAAAAACTTATTGAACCAATGTTGAAAAAACCGGATAGCGAATCAGAGCTAGCAGAAGAAGAAGAAGAAGAAGAAGAGAGTATAAAACAAGGACACGGGATATTTATGAAGGTTACTAATAATCCAATTGATTATGTGTACTGGGATGATCCAAATGAACTTGTTGAACGACTACAGTTGTTACTTACCTCTGAGACAGCAGGCAATACAAGTCTTACAAACGAGATCAACTCAATTATTGAAGAATTACGTGAAGCTAATATTATTGTTGAGTAAAAAAAAAAAAAATGACCAAATATGTAACTAAAGTAAAAAAACAAATCGTTGAAGAAATTCATAGACCAGCCAGAATAAATTTTAAACGCAGAAGAGTAATTTTAAAATCACTTTTGGATCTAATGCAAGTAGACTTAGTTGACATGAGAGAATATGAAAAGGAAAATAATGGTTATAAATACATACTAGTTGTGATTAATTGTTTTTCCAAATACGTATGGGCCTATCCATTGAAATCAAAAACATCAAAGGAAGTTGCAGATGCTCTTAAAAACGTGTTCAAGGAACAGACTCCAATCCATTTATGTACAGATTCTGGTACTGAATTTACAGGAAAAGAAGCACAAAACTTGATGAAAAAATACAATATTCGACACTATGTTGTGTACAGTGAAAAAAAGCCTCGATTGTGGAACGTGTCAACAGAACCCTTAAAACTATGATGTGGAAAGAATTTAGTCTTCAAGGATCTTATAAATGGGTTAAATTACTACCGAATATAGTAAACTTGTATAATAATAAAAAACATAGAACGATAGGTTTAAAACCTGCTGAGGTAACGGAAAAAAAACAGGAAAAAATGCTACTGAACACCGTTTACAATCACATCAAAATGACACATAAACCTAAGTATAATGTAGGTGATCATGTACGTATATCAAAACCTAGAGGTGCCTTTGATAAGCAGTACAAACCAAATTGGTCCACGGAAATTTTCACCATTAAAAAAGTACAACTTACAAATCCTGTTACGTATTTACTTCAAGACGAACACAATCATGACATCAAGGGAGGATTTTATGAACTTCAACTGCAAAAAGTTAAATATCCCGACATTTATTTAGTTGAAAGAGTGTTAAAACGTCAGGGAAATAGAGTATTTGTAAAATGGTTAGGCTTTGATAATAAACATAATAGTTGGATAGATAAAAATAATGTTCAATAGATGTATAAATGTACATTTTTTTTTTTTAATTAGAATAAATAAATCAATTTTTTTAATTTTTGGTTTTTCTTATATTTTAGTGTTTAAGTGTCTTGATTGTAATGTGAAGACACGGCATTTTCAAGAATGTGTAAGATGTGAATCAGCTATATTTAAATGTATTAGCTGCAGACGTCAACCAAAACCCAACGAAAAATGTAAAAGGTGTAATTGTTCAGCTGAATATTATTATTTTTCACCTGATGGAAAATTTGTAAACAGATAATTTGATAGCAGAAGGGAGCAGTAGTACTAGTAGTAGTAGTAGTAGTAGTATATAAAGTAGAGATAGATTTAAATTGATAACACACACACACACAATGCCAGTTATTGTAAGAGTAAAGTGCCCCAAATGTAAAGGTGAAACAGATCTATATAATGAAAAATGTGTGTAGCATGTGACGTTAAAGAACTTTTTAAATCAAGAAATGGTGCAAAACATATACCGTCCCATTATATTTCCAGTAAAGAAAGACAAGGAAACGAGAGAGCTGCTAATGAAAGACAAGGAAACAGATAATTTCAATATTCCTATATATATACTACATTTATTAACAGTTAACTCATATAGTTGATATCTATTAATGAAAACACATCTAAAAAAAAAATGTTATTTACCAAGTATATTTTTTTAGGATATTTCTTATCCTGTTTTTATTATATCAGTTGTAATAACGATGATACTAATAATAATAATAATTGCAGTAAGTACAGAGAAGATAATGTCTATTTAAAGAATGATTACGATGTTCTATATAATACTAGTTTAACTCTATACCTACAATGTTCACACCGACTTGATAATTACATTAATTTATATGAAACTGAGCTCACAGTGATTGATGTTTGTATGGAAAAAATTAAAGAATACCAAAATGTTACCGAAGATTTAACTAATTCCATAAATTATACAAATTATATTAGGCTATTACAAGAAAATATTAAGTTGGAAGCAGATTTACAAATGTTCAAGAGAAATCTAACAGATCAACTGCAATTATGCCAGGAAAAAAATACAGCTGGTAATTTCCTAATTGGCGATCTTCGAGAAGAGATTCTAAAACTAAGGGAAAATCTCTCCGATACAACAACTGAAATTTATAAAATGGATAGCGAACTAACACAATGTAAAAATAATCTCCAAAATGCACGGGCAGAATACAGGAAAGTTTTTACAAATCTCAATGCTTGCATGGAAAGAGAGGAAACAATTCAACAACAAAAAGATAAATACGTTCTTAGATTAAGCAGTTGCAAGAAAAATAAAGGAAAGAAAAATAATAATAAGAAAGATACTACAACTACTTCTACTACTACTACTACTACTACTACTACTACTTAGAAATTAAATGTAAAATAAAAAATCTATTGTATTTTTAAATTAATATAATAACAAATTATTTTAAAACTTGTGTTTCATTTCATTTACACATAGAGGCTAGGCATGAGATATTTTTGGTGGAAAGTAGGAAAATAAAATTCAAACACAGGGTTATGTTATTCATTTATTATTAAAATAATAATAATAATAATTTGTCATATTATAATTTATTTATTTATAAAAAACGTGGCGATCTACGTGGTAAAGATGATAGCTCTCGTGCACGGATAATCACATCTTTGACTTTATCACATTCACAGTCTTCTAATTGAACTTGAACATCCTCCAAATAACATAATGGGCAAATAGCAAAATGAAATCCATTTTGAGACATCACCATATCTTTAGTTAAATATCTCTTAAGCAAATTGTAATCACTTAACCATTTTTGTTTCTCACGTCCAGTAAAAACACCTTATATAACGGTTGATTAAAATACATGCATCCACAATTTTCATATTAAAATCTTTCAGCACTCTTGGTAGAGTAAAGTTATTCACATCAGTATCACCCATAATATCGATGTACTACAACCAAAGATCTGTTATAAACTAAACTAAACATGAGGTGAGGCGAGGCTAGGCTAGGCTCATTTCATTTCATTTTGTTTTGTTTTTTCGGGTATTTTATATTTTTTTGCTTTATACATATGAGGTGAGGCGAGGCTAGGCTAGGCTCATTTCATTTCATTTTGTTTTGTTTTTTTTGTTTGTTAGAATAAAGTTATATCACCACACTTCCTCCTCTCAACACAGACAGACAGACAGGTTAGAACAAGTTAGGACAAGTCAGAACAAATTTTTATTATTATTATTATTATTAAATTAAGTTAGGCAAAAAAAAAAACGACAATCGGCTATTCTCTTAGAATAACAAGGAAATAAAAAAATAAAAAATAATATTATAAGTTCTACTAGTTAAAAAAAAAATTATTTTATTTCTAAATTTTTCAATTTACAACTTTTTTCCCAACTTAAACAAGTCATTTTTTACTTATCCAACAAACAATTCTTTTTTTATATATACCTTTTAGTTACTCCTTATTTCACGAAGCTTCAATAGACTAAATGCTAATACAACAGAACTCCATCACATGGGTCGACGGTTCGTATTCTAGCTAGATCACTTCAGACTTTTTTTCATTTAAATAATTTCCAAAAAAATAGGGAAAATTACCCTCGTACAGAAAAATTTTATTTTTGCCTTTTTTACAACATACCAAAACTACCCCTAAAAAACTACCCCCTAAATACCAACCCTTTTTTACAAATAAGGACTTTTTGGCCTAATTTACACCCTCATCTTCTTCTTAACAACACACCCAAGTTCTTTCACTCTTGCACTTTTCATCACCTCTTTCAAGGTCATTCTTCAGCTCTTCCAAGGTCATCATTCTTCGTCTTCAGCTCTTGGTACGCCGCTTCGGATGGACACATGCCATCGAGGTGCCACCAAAAAAAACAGACTCTTTTTTTCATGTTACACTTCAAGGTCATTCTTCAGCTCTTCCAAGGTCATTCTTCGGCTCTTGGTACGCCGCTTCGGATGGACACATGCCATCGAGGTGCCACCAAAAAAACAGACACTTTTTTTCATGTTACACTTCAAGGTCATTCTTCAGCTCTTCCAAGGTCATTCTTCGGCTCTTGGTACGCCGCTTCGGATGGACACATGCCATCGAGGTGCCACTAAAAACAGACACTTTTTTTCATGTTACACTTCAAGGTCATTCTTCAGCTCTTCCAAGGTCATTCTTCGGCTCTTGGTACGCCGCTTCGGATGGACACATGCCATCGAGGTGACACCAAAAATAAAAAACACACTTTTTTTCCTTTCTTAAAACATCAATATCTCATTTTGTTTACTACGTCATTTAATTATACCAGCATCCAAAGACTACTACTACTAATAGTCAGATCTTTTTTAATATGATACCTTTACTAACACTATCTCGTAACAATCCTCTGTGGCTCAGTGGGTTAAGGCGCTGGTTTTGCAGTATGGGAAATAAAGGTTCGAATCCTGCTATAGACATTTGCTTTTTTTATTTATATTTAAATTCATACAAGTCCACAACCTAATGTGTGGATATGTGACGTATGTATCGGTGTGACGTCAGTGAAGACCTCTTCTTGCAGAAGATAATCCAACACATCGAGGCTCACCTAATCTCTCTCTCTCTTAAGCTTTACGACATCCAATGATGACAAAAGGGCACTGATCAACAGCCACTGGAATGTGACGTCATTGAACACTTCTTCAGCTCTTTCAAGGTCATTCTTCAGGTCTTTCAAGGTCATTCTTCAGCTCTTTCAAGGTCATTCTTCAGATCTTTCAAGGTCATTCTTCAGGTCTTTCAAGGTCATTCTTCAGCTCTTTCAAGGTCATTCTTCAGCTCTTTCAAGGTCATTCTTCGGCTCTTTCAAGGTCATTCTTCGGGTAATGGGACACATGCCATCCGCAGTCCCAGTACCCCGCCCTATATACTACTTGCGTCTGTTGAAAAAAATAGCCTGGTTTGATCACTAGGGGCGTTCCTGTTTAAGCAGGATAACGCACGAGCTCATATTGCTCACCGCACAATGTGGACGTTGAGCAACATTGGTAAGAAATATTGCCACATTACCCTTTTAACCCTCTCAGTAATTTCCATCCTTTTGTACCCCTGAAAAAGTTTATCATTACAGCCCTAGTGAAAAAATAAAACAAACGATCCTGGGCTGGTTGAGACCTACCGAGAAATCTTTCTATGCCAAAGTTTTCCGTGCATTAAGCGCTGGGAAACATGTATGAACGTAGCAAGGGACTAAGTGAAAAAATAAATGCAGTTTCAGTCTTTTCAAATTTGTTATTTTATTTTATTATGAAATGTCCTGGTTGTTCGTAAACCTCACATCGTATGCAATTACTAACGCTGAAATTGTGCAGTACCAATATCAAACCTTAGTATATTTATAAGAAATACAATCTAAGGAATGTTACTAAATCTGCTCGACCGTAACTGCCCAGCTCGATTCGCACATTCCTCAATCCTTTAGGTAGTCCGATGTTAATGCAGTTCGACACGATTGCAGCCAAATAAAAGCGCAACTTTAGGTATGTCGAAAATTCAAAAAGTAGAAACGTGTTGTTACTTGAAAACGACTCTGGTACTACCTATCCCATTTTTCAAAGTAAAAAATTATTTTTGGTTACACGTGCACAAAAATTACGACAAAATCGGTTATCGTGGGATTTTTCGTGATCGCTCAAAGTTTAGTTTCCCGCAGAGAAGAAAATCTGATCTGGTATTTTTAAAACTTATAATACTTATAAATTTAAAGAAGGCATAAGAATATCAAGTGCCGACAAATATGATACATATTCGCGCGTTCTAAAGCGCGAGTACTGTTGCACGTATGTTTGTATACATACATATATATATATATATATATATATATATATATATATATATATATATATATATATATATATATATATATATATATATCTATATATATACACAAATTCACTGCAAAAAACCCACATACGCATCCATGTATATACTATATACATAGTCGAACAAATATAATCTGTGTATTTTATATATACTTTTAAAAACTGAATGGACACTGAGGTACCATAAATATGTTTGCATGTGTCTGTGTGTGTGTGTGTGTGTATGTTAATACACATATGTATAATAATTATAAGAATAAAATTATAAAATTGTAATATTTATATAAATATAAATTAGATGTTATAAAATTTTAATGTCTAAATGTTAAGATCACAAACACAAATCAAACTATTCTGTAATAATCGCTCTTTTCTCTTAAACTTATGTTTGTTTTCTTTTATTTACTGATTTCAACAATAGATAGTACATAATTGTTTAACTGAACGCGTTCTTAGAAAAGTGTCGCGTATGTTTTTATACAAAGCGCATAAACACAAACTTATAATACATTATTTTATGAGAAATTGAATAATAAATTATATTTATAAATATTATTAATCTGTTTCATTTGTGATATCATCGAAGCAAGTTAAAAAAAAAACATTCTAATTAGAAGTCTTCGTGTAGGATTCTTTGTACTGTGTAGTATTTAACTTATTATATATATATATATATATATATATATATATATATATATATATATATATATATATATATATATACATATATATATGGATGTGTATGTGGGTTTTTTCAGTGAATTTGTATATATATATATATATATATATATATATATATATATATATATATATATATATATATAAAAACTTAAACCTAAATCGACCGCTGGAACCGATGGTCTACCAGCTTTTTTTATTCGGGATTGCGCAGCTGTGTTGTCCAAGCCTCTCACGTTTCTTTTCAATCTGTGTTTAAACTCATCGTCCTTTCCCCAAATCTGGAAGAAGTCTAAAATATGTCCCGTATTCAAAAAGGGTGATAATAGCCACATTGAAAATTACAGACCTGTGGTAATATTGAACAACTTTTCAAAGGTTTTCGAAATTGTGCTATATGACATTATATTTAATCATGTTAAACTTTTCATAACTGAAAGCCAACATGGATTCTTTCCAGGGCGTTCAACCATTACCAATTTAGTTACAATTACTCAATTTATTTCAGAAAGTATGGACAATGGAGGACAAGTCGACGTAGTTTATACAGACTTCTCAAAGGCTTTTGACCAGCTTGATCATGGTATTTTGCTTGAAAAACTCTCAAACTGTGGAGTTAATGGCAATTTATTAAACCTGCTGAAATCTTATTTAATTGGTCGTCAACTGATAGTAAATTATCGTGATTTTGAGTCGGTCATTACTAATGCTACCTCTGGTGTTCCTTAAGGGTCTGTCCTAGGACCGTTATTGTTTAACATATTTATAAATGACATCACCCGAGGCCTTACCTCGTCCTCTTTGCTTTATGCTGACGATCTGAAAATATACCGATGCATAGACTCTCTCCATGATTGTGTAACTCTTCAGGATGATCTAAATACTTTAAATCGTTGGTGTATTCGTAATAACTTATATTTGAACACAAAGAAATGTTTTTCTATGTCTTTCACTCGAAAGAAATTACCAGTAAATTTTTTATATAATTTAAACCATAATGATCTTGAAAAATGTTATCGTTTCAAAGATCTTGGTGTAATGTTTGATACTAAACTCAGTTTTGTGGATCATATAAATGAGATCATTGCTTCTTCTTATAGGTGTATAGGTTTCATTATGAGGAATTCTAGAGACCTTTCAAACATTGAAACCCTCAACACTTTATTTAATGCTTTGGTTCGTTCTAAACTGGAATATGGTTCAGTTATCTGGTACCCAACATATGAGATCCACATTAATCATATTGAAAAAATCCGAAGACGATTTGTGAAGTTCCTCTGGTTTAAATTAGATGGTATTTATCCACCATTGGGTTTCCCTAATGATGTTCTATTAAGAAGATTCAATATTGTTAGCCTTTCTCGGCGTAGAGAATATGCTACAATCTTGTTTTTATATAAAATCTTGAACAACAGAATTGAATGCCCTTGCACCCTCTCAAGTATTAGGTTCCGTGTGCCATCTCCACACGCTCGCCTAAACCATTCCTTTTTCTACATGCCTGTTCCAAGAACAAACTTGTTGATGTACTTGCCGATATACGTTATGTGCATGAATTATGAAAGGGTCAAACATATAGTTGATATTTTCTGTTGCAATATGACATCTCTACATAGGTCATGTTTTAACTGTGGATTAGGTCTGTCTCTTTTTATTTTTGTTTTTCTTTAGCTTGTAGTGTAGTTATTAGAATTATTTTAAAATGCTGATTTGATAAATACTTATCTATTTGTACTTGTTATATTTGAATGTTCCTATCCTATAATTGGATTGTTCTGTAGGATAGTTGTATTAAATAAATAAATAAATATATATATATATATATATATATATATATATATATATATATATATATATATATATATATATATATATATATATAGCGCGAGTATGCATCATATTTGTCGGCACTTGACATTCTTATTTCTTCTTTAAATTTATCAATATTATAAATTTTAAAAATAGCATTTCTCGAGTAAATAAGCGGATCTGATTTTCTTCTCTGTGGGAAATTAAACTTTGAGGGATCACGAAAAATGCTGCGATAACTGATTTTATCGTAATTTTTGTCAAACCTAAAGACTCTAGCCGTTTACCGTGTGCAACTTTTAATATAAATCTTTGGGTGTTGTACGTACAATACTTGTAGAAACAAGTAACATCATCCCGAGATCTTCACAATCTCTCATAAAATCTTACTATACTGTATTAAAATAGCTACTATAGACTACTCGTTTTTCGTCATGATGTATTTTATTTCAGTTTAAAAGTGTTTGAAATGACCATGAATTGCAGATTTTTTAACCAACAGTATTTTTGACCATCAATACAGTTGGAAAACCTAGGCTTCCATTAATACAGCAATAATCTCTTTCAATGCCGTTACTTCATTTTCATTTATGTATTTCATTCAAAATAATAGAGTGGTTAATACATATTCATAACGATGAAAACGGCGATGCGGAAAATAAAAATATAACATAAAAAAATTCATCTAAAACTGGTAAAACCTCATGCAGTCTCCAGCTGCGCTTACCCATGCAGATTGAAAAATCTATGCTAAACAAGCTTTTACACGCAAAACAAAACACGTAGAGAGAAATGGCCACTGGGCATTGCAGTCAATAATTTACATAAATATACATAAAGACCGATAATGCTTACCAATAAATTGCTTAATTAACTTCATCTAAAAAACTATAAAAAAGTTAATTGTTAATTTACCACATATATATATATATATATATATATATATATATATATATATATATATATATATATATATGTATGTATATATATGGGTATATACATATATATATATGGTATGTACAGTGTGTCCCAAAAAGTTTTATACAAATGGAGAAAAAGTTTATCTTACATATTACAAAAAAATTTATTCTCGATAAAAAGTTCTGCATTACATGGAAATCCATAATCAAGCATCAAAAGTTTAAAATATTTGACGGTGTACAGGGAAAATAAAAAAAAAATGATTTATAATGAAGAGTAAAATGTGTTTAAATTTAAATACAGAGCAAAATAATACTTTAAAATATTAATAGGAACTAAAAAATTATGCTCACGTTTAGATCTGTGGCCTTCCTAGTTAAAAATTCAAAAAAAAACTCCAGTAAATACGTCAGTAATTGTCGGATTATTTATTGAATAAAGGAAAACGAAATTAATTAAAAACTAGTGCACTGATTTTGATTGTATCATATTTTTGTTAAAAATTTGATAACCTTCTTATCTACTTTGCAACAATTACATCCATAATAAATTGGTGCTAATATTTTATTTTGAAAATTTTCTGCATACTCCGCAAATTTTTCGAATCTCGCAAGATAACTGAGTTAAAGTTCTCAGAATCTTTCCTCTGAGTTTTCTTTTTACAAGCGACCAAACATTTTCAATAGGGTTAGCGTCCAGGGCCAATCTAGTCTTTTTCGCGACATGATTTTCGCCCAGCAAAGGTTTCTTCAACATGCTGAGCACGAAGCTCTTGTCGAATAGTCTCATGGGATACATTCAAATCCGATTTTCTTAATTTTGCCGCCGAAAACAAAGACACGCTTCGTGTTTCGACTTTCGGAGTGACTTTGCCTACCGAACGACGTTTTGGCAACTCGTTGACCTTTTTCATCTCAGTAAAACGATTTACCCACTTTTTCACAAACGAAACCGACTTTTTAATATATTTAGCGGTCCCTTTGGATGGGAACGAAGAAAGACTGCTTCGACCCGACATGCAAAGAAGTGACTTATTTTAGATTTCACGTGATATGTAATTCTAAAACAGTCTAACATATATAATAGAAAATAAAATATTATAAACAACACATTACATGGAGTAAAAAACATTTATATGGACATATCTATTACATAACAAAAAAATTAAGTTTTGATGTTTTGTTTTCTTTAACATGCTTAACTGATAAAATTTCTTTTTTCATAGAGCGAACTAAATATGTTATCGGTTGTATTTTCAATTATAATAAAAAAAAAGTTTAATTGTTTCAAATTATCATCTGCTGGCTAGAAGGTTTCTCCCTGTGAAATTCTTCATCAGTGTCGCTCTCACCAGATTTGTCTTCAAGCTTATTTACCAATACTAGCTTTAATTTCTTCGTCTGTAGGAATTTCACTGGTAATAAGATCATCATCAAGATTCATAAAATCATTCATAGATATCAGATCATTTGCATTACCCAATTCCAAACATTTGTTAAATGACTGTTCAACAGCCAAAAGCACCTCTTGTTCACTGATAATTTTGTCTATTAATTTCGGTTACGGAATTTCATCTTTTTCATCATACAAGATTCTTTTTTCAAAACCGGCTTTTCTAAAACAATTGTGGATTGTTGTTTGGGTGACGTCCTCATTCTATGCTCTGGCTACAATGTTAACACAATCAAGAAGATCAGTTTTGAGAAGAGAAGAATAGCTGTCGAAATCGTCCAAAATTTTTTGCAAAATTTTGTATCTACTCATAATGAAATTTAAAGCGCTTAATAATGACAACTTAATTGCTTTTAATTTGTGACCTATCTTAGGATGCGCAGGACAGTTGTCAATAATGACAGTACTTTTCTGTTTTGATGTAAAAAATAATTGTATAGTTTCAGAACCCATATGTCGAAAAGATCACCGGTCATGCACGTCCTTTTGTTATTTTTGTAAGCAACCGGCCAGCACTTGACTCCTCGAAAATATCGCCGCTTGGCACTTTTTCCTATTATAAAAACTTTTAATTTCTCAGTACCTGTCATGTTTACCGACAGTAAACAGGTCATCCTTTCCTTGCTTAATTTGCCCCCATGCCAATTTTCATTTTTGAAAGCCAGCGTTTTATCTTAACAGACCAGTTTCGTCTGCGTTAAAGATGTCATTTTCATTATACAAAGCTAATAGAGCCAGCAGAATCTCATCAGTCCAAGCATCACACATTGTATTATCAACAGCAGCACTCCACCGCAGATTTTTTTTTTCTAATAGACCAAACATAACAAAAAAAAATTATTTCAAATCTGTCAAATTTATTTTCTTACCTTTTTTTAAATTTTTCAAGCCCCCCTGAGATAGCTTTAAAACTTTGAGCAAAACTTAGCGCTTTTTGCTGCAATAGTGGGCCTGATATGGGCAAATTCTCTCTTCTAACAGATTCAAACTATTTCATTATTGCAGTGTTAACTGTTTTTCTAGGCCTATTTGGCTTAAAATTAGCCCGATCCTTAATTTCTGCGCCAAACAGTAATATTGCAGTTTTTTTTTTATTAATAATGGTTGACAAAGTACTTTGCACTATTTTATATTCTTCAGCAATACCTTTTTTTTAAATACACTTTTCACTTTTTTTAAGTTATTAATCTTTTTTTTTGATCGTTAAACTCCGAAGTTTCCGCGACGGCAACATTTTACCAATACTAGACATACCAATCTAAATTAAATTGGTTATTTACAACGAAAATCAGTAGATCTTACCATGCTTCGGCGATTTCCCCAAAAAAACACGCAGAGGTTAAACGACAATGCAACTCAACTCCAAGAATCTTGAAGACCGCACGCGATAGCTAAGTGGCGTCTCGTTCTTTTACAGTGCAAAAAGTTTATTTTATGCCTGAAAGTTCAAATTATAGAGATTGATGACTACAACTGCTTAAAGCGACAGGAACATTCTATGTAGATCTATACGGGTCGAAAGCCGATGGGACCACTCTGATAATATCAAGAGAGGGCAACCGAAGGTTACTTCATATCGGTTCCAAAGATCTACCACACATCGAAGTTGAAGAAACTGAAAAAGCCATTAAATTAAAAATGGAAAAGCAGCTGGCGAAGACAAGATCCTGCAGAAAATGCTAAAAGAGGAAGGACTGCCATTAATCAAAGAGCTTAAAAAACTCTTAATAAATGTCTAGTCCAAGAAGTGATTCCAAAAGATTGAAAAACTGCCATAATTATATTGATATACAAAAAAGGAGATCCTAGCAATTTAGAGAACTATAGACTAATAAGTCTTCTATGGGAAATATACAAACTGTTCATGAGAATAATCACAAATCGATTAGACAAGAAGTTAACATACTGACGAAAATCAATGAACAATCAAAATTGAAAGTAAGATTACACGAGGGGGGTACCAAGGAAATAAAAATAAAGAGCGATGTTAGACAGGGTGATATATCACCTAAAATATTCACCCTAGTACTAGAGGATATCTTTACGAGCCTTCACTGGGAAAACAGGGAACTTAACATATCTGGAGAGAGACTCAACAACTTAAAATTTGCTGACGACATCGCACTTTTTGCTGAAAATGAAATCGAATTAAAAAGAAATGCTCCAAAAATTATTTTTTTTTTTTTTTTTTTTTTTTTTTTTTATTGGTCTAGCACACGTGCTGCAGGGAAGTCCCTAAAGCGCTCCAGGAGCGGCACGAGTGCGGAAAAAGCGATTCACGTTGTTCTTGAATCGCTGTAAATTGTACTCGGTGGGAAACACAGCGCTGGGCAAATTATTCCAAAGGGATGACGTCCTCCATATAAAAGATTGCTTGAAAAGCGTCGTAAGCGGAGTAACAAGCTGAACCTCATACGGATGCGATGCACCAGCGCGACGTGTATTTCTAACATGCACCGCTTTGGGAGGAATTAAGCGGGCTACATCCTTCGAACACTTTCCATGAAAATACTACTATTACAAACTGAAGCAAAAAAGGTCGGTTTAGAGATGAATATCACAAAAATCAAATTCATGATGAACGAACAAACACCTATTAACGAGGTAATATCCATACACGGGCAACAAGTGGAAAGGGTGGATTTGGGACAGGAAGTTACAATCAGAAAAGTGAATCAAGAACTGGAAGTCAACCGAAGGATACGCCTGGGATGGGCGGCTTACGGTGAAGCGAAGCAAGTCCTTCAGTCCAAACTGCCTTTAAAACTTAAAAGTAAAGTGTATAACGAATGTATTTTGCCAGTAACAACATATCGTAGCGAAAAATGGGGCAAGGAAAGTTATTAGAAAATTGTAAGTTCATCGGAGAGCAATTGAAAGGAATATCCTAGGTATATCAGTTAGGGACCCTCAAACCAAACGGTTGGATCAGGAAAAAAACAGGGAACCACGACGTAATTGAAAGGATATTTTCCTTCCCTCAAGTGGAACTGGGCTGGCCAAGTGGCCAGAAATAGTGATAACTGGAGCGGAAAAGTGGCCAGATGGAGGCCGTGGGGTGAAAAAAAATACTGGCAGACCTTAATAACATTGGTATGACGATATTAAAAAATCAGTGGGGCTCAATTGGTATCAAATTGCTCAAAATAGGGACATATGGAAGCACATAAGACAGGCCTATATCCAAAGGATAGAGCCTACTCAGTATATATCATCACTACTCCAAACACTTTATTTTTGCACTCGACGCGCGTTTCGCTAACCATGTTAGCTTCATCAGAAGCGACGATTGCTTAAAGCCAAACAAATCTACCTTATTTATACTTGTAAAGTTTGCGGTATTGGCACCCTTGGAAGCAAAGAACTGACATCAAAAGAAATTATGATTTCACCTTCACTAAGAACTAGATCTTTTGTTGAATTAATGAATTCTAAAGAATTCTTCACTGTGAAAGTATATTACAATATCTCGAAGAATTACTTAGGATGAATGACTTTGAAGACGAAATTATTAATGAATACTTAACATTATCTAAACTTTGTATGGAACAAAAGTATATTCAATATAACAATAATTTTATGTTCAGAAAGAAGAAACAGCTATGGGTAATTGCTTATCACCTTTCATTTTTTTCATGAATAAGTTTGAAACAGAAGCCAATCAAAAATGAATGAGTATTTCCCAAGGATATGGTATAGGTATGTAGATGATGTTTTCGCAATTTTTGATACAAAGAAAGCAAAAATAGATGATTTTGTTTCCAAATTAAATAGTCGATATGATTCCAATAAATTCACGTACAAAATTGAGAACAAAGGACAACTGCCTTTTCTAGATATTTTAATTATTAAAAATAATGATAGGTTAGAATTTGATATCTATAGAAAAGACACAGTAACAGATAGATATATTCCTAATGATTCTTTTCATTGCAGATAACACAAATTAACCGCATTACATTTTTTGGTCACTTTTCCTCTAAATAGAGTAAACTTCAATAATGTATGGAATCGTATTAGAAATATAACTAGAGTTAATGGTTATGACGATGACTTAGTAAAAGAGTTAATAAATAGACATAAGTTCAGGTTAAATATTCAGAATTCCACCTTTTTTACACGCGAAGAAAATAAGACCAAGTATGTCTCCATACCATATAATCCGAAATATAGCAGGAAACTCAATAAGGTAGACCTCACCTTAGTCTATAAGTCATCAGACAATCTGAGGAATATCTTAGGAAATCCCAAAGATAAGATTCCTAATTGTGAGAAAAGTGGAATTTATGAAATTAGTTGTAATGATTGCGACAAAAAATATGTTGGGCAAACTAAAAGGTCAATTAAGACACGATTTAAAGAACATTTTTAGCACATTTAAAATACAGTACAACAGAAAAGTTTAGCATTGCCGAACATGCATTCGAAGCTGATCATACTGTAACATTAGATAATCTACGATTAATTAAAAATATATCTGATGGGAGGTTGTTGAACGAATACGAAAGTATGGAAATTATAAAATGTAAAAGTAGTTTAAATAAAGACAGAGGGCCTATTCCTTATAGTCCCCTCTGCTGGTTACTTGACCGGAACTGATGGTCTCGCCTATGCCATTAGTTCCGCCTGAGTAATTCCGGTGTTAGGCTACGTATAAATAGGGTGATGAAGCTAACATGATTAGCGCATCGAGTGCAAAAATAAGTGTGTTTGGTGATATATACTGAGTAGTGTCATTGTGCCAAAGATTCCACATTCCCATCACAGTATAGGGTAAAGAATAGCTAGAGGGAGAAGAAGAAAATTTATTTACTTATTAATATAATAATTACATGGGTAGCTCTTTTGAAACATTTGTATTATTTTGAGAAATAAATGAAATATTTAGAAACATCATTAAATTGAAAAAAAAACATTAATCATTTTTAATCCTGCCAATAACGCAATTAATAATTTTATAATTTAAATAATTTGTATGCAAAAAGTTATAATAAAATTGTACACTAGAAAAATGACAATAACTTGCAGATTGAAATATAAAGTGATTTTTTTCTGTAGCATACTGTGTATTCCAAAATAAAACTTTTTATGAACGATCTCCTGCTGGTTCATACCAAAATAAATTTAATGTTATGTAGCTGCGTGTAGTTTATTCACACGTTTATATTTCGAAACTCTTTTTATTACCCTTTTATGCCTAAAAAACTACGTTTCTCTTAAAAAAACAACGAAAACATGATCATTAAAACGAAATAAATAATAAAATTAACTTCATAGTCTACCTAGTTTTTCGTTAACGTATTGCGTATTTTATTACACCACACCTCTAAAATAAATACTAAACCTCATTAACCCTCCTGTGAAATGACCTGTGTTTGGAGCAGGGGGTGAAATTAACGTCCCTGTGCTATGATGTCCATTCTCATTCTTTTTTATTATATGACCCCCAAGGTTAAAGGCATTTTGTTACATTGGATATCACAGCTTGATACTATTATAGGGAGTAGGAAGTTGAAAACAAGAGGATAACACTGTACGAGTAGTATCATGAATAGCTAACTCATGTTTTAACAACGTGCTTCCAATTACTTTATACAGGGTAATCTAAATAAATGGGACCATTTTAATATCTTATGGAAAGAATACTCACACATAAATGAAATTGCTTGTTTCACTGTTGTAGATCATTTTAACTATTTGGAATCCCTCATAAATAACAATGGTGGCCGTGAAGCGGAAGTAAGAAGACGTTTGACTATAGCTAGAAACTCGACGATCAAACTCACTAAGGTTTGGAAAGTTCCAACTGTCACGAAAAACACAAAGTAAAGATTGGTATCCAGCTTTATATTCCCCATAGCAAACTACGCATCAGGAACATGGACTATTAAACAAGCTGACAAGAGACGAATCGATGCGTTTGAGATGTGGGCATATCGAAAAATCCTCAAGAGTATCATATGCCCAACAGTGTACTAATGTACCTATTTTTGAAGAACTTAGTATAAATGACTGACTTTCAAATAGAATTAATAGGCAGTACCTGAATTATTTTGGTTACATTCTTGAAAAAAGTGGATGCCATGGAAAAGCTTGTAGTAGCCGGGAAGATAGAAGATCAAGGGGACTGTCTCCGACAAGATGGTCCAACCAAGTAAGATCTCTTCTTGGTAAGGGTATGCACGAGTCAAGCCAGGTCGCGCAGGATCGAGATGCTTGGAGAATGACTGTTGAGGCAGCAACTGCATAATAACACATGGGCTGAAAAGTCCCGGGCCTAACACATAGATGGCGCTAGTTTTATTGCAGTCACCTTTTTTTTCAGTTAATACTAACCTTCAAAAGACAGCTGTTAAAATTTCATGATATTCTATTCATTAGTTTGTGAGTTATTGTGCTAAGAGTGACGCTACTTTTGTTATTTTCAAAACAATGGATCAAAAACAATTTCGTGTTTTAATTTTACACTGCTTCTTGATGGGAAAAAAATACCGTTCAAGCGAAGCAATGGCTTGAAAAGTGTTATGGGGACTCCGCTCCATCAGAAACAACAATAAAACGTTGGTTTGCTGACTTCAAACGTGGTCGTAGAGACACCGATGATGCAGAACGCAGTGGACGTCCAAATGAGGCGGTAACACCAGAAAACATCAAAAAAATCCATAAAATCGTTTTGAATGATCGAAAAGTGAAGTTGCGTGAGTTAGCTGACATCGTAAAGATATCAAAAGAACGTGTTGGCTTTATATTGTATGAGCATTTGACTATAAGAAAGCTCTGTTCAAAGTGGGTGCCGCGTTTGCTCACTGTTGATCAAAAACAAGAACGTGTTGATGATTCTGAGCAGTGTTTGGCCATGTTTAAACGTAACAAACCGGAATTTTTGCGTCGATATGTGACAATGGATAAAACATGGATCCATCACTTCACTCCGGAATCAAAACGATCGTCATCTGAGTGGACAGCAACTGGTGAACCTCGTCCAAAGCGCCCGAAAGCACAACAATCGGCTGGAAAGGTTATGGCCTCGATATTTTGGGATGTGCGTGGTGTAATATTCATCGACTATCTTGAGAAAGGAAATACCATCAACAGTGAATATTAAATAGCGTTATTGGAGCGTTTGAAGGCCGAAATTGCAAAAAGAAACGACCGCATATGGCAAAGAAAAAAATTTTGTTTCATCAAGACAACGCACCGTGTCACAAGTCAATCAAAACAATGGCAAAACTACATGAATTGAACTTCGAATTGCTCCCACATCCACCGTATTCGCCGGATTTGGCTCCCAGCGACTACTGGCTGTTCGCAGACCTGAAAAAAATGCTCGCCGGTAAGAAATTTCGCACGAATGAAGAGGTTATCGCTGAAACTGAGGCCTATTTTGAGGCAAAAGATAAATCGTTCTACAAAAGTGGTATTGAAATGTTAGAGCGGCGCTGGAATGATTGCGTTGCTCTTGACGGAGATTACGTTGATGAATAAAGCTAATTTTGAACCAAAAAAACCGTGTTTTCTTTGTTAGGCCCGAGACTTTTCAGCCCATGTGTTATCACCGATACTCCTATTGGGGTGAAAGGACTGAAAGAGATTTAGCTATGAAGGAAAAGTCGCAGAGATAGAAAAAATAAATTTTTCTACATATCAACTATCTACCCTAATGCACAGTGCAGAATTTTGCGCGTTGATTATTTCTGTTCAAAAAAAAAATATTTTCTTGCATCTCGAAATTGAGGCTAGGTATTTCATTAGTTGTTTGAACGAAAAGAAGTCGCAAGGCGCGAAATCAGGACTAAATAGTAGATTTTGTAATTCGGTGAATCCACGGTTTTCGGTAATGGCTTTAACTGTGTGTCTGCACCCTACAGTTATCGTACAAACAGAAAAATTTTAGATTTCCACGAATTCGGATATTTTTCTCTAATGACCTGTGACCTGACATATAGTCAACAAGCAAAATTCCTTTTCGGGCCTAAAAAAAACGGTACCGACATCTTTTTGGAAAACTACTAGGTTTTTTGCTTTGTTTGGAGGTGGAGAGCCCTTGTAAATCCATTACTCCATGACTTTTGCTTCTTGGGAGGAGGAAGGAGAAAATCTAAGTCTGATCCCGTGACAATTAACAAAAAATAAGTTTCAGCGTTCTTTTAAGAGGAAAATTTTCTTAAGAAATTTCTCTCCTCGCCGCTTTGAACAAAAAAAAATGGTATGGTAATTTACCCAGAACTGTCCCTGCAAGCATATAGTTCTAAAATAAACACTAGATTTGATTATCTCCCACTAAATAATACCTTAATACTATATGGTGAAATATTAATTTAAAAATTTTTAAAGCAATGAGAAAGAATTAGTTTTCACATTCCTGAACTTTAAGGACCTTGAATAGGACGTATAACACGATATATACTAAGCGACTCCTTTCCTTCCTTCCCTCACCTTAACTACATATATCACCTTCTTCGTAATGTGCCTATTCGGTTTAAATGCTGGCATTTATTTTGGCAATCATTACTTTACCTACTGCAGTTGAAAAGACCGATGGTAGCTGTTCAGAACCAATTTCGCAGATTGTTTAGTCAGGAGGTTCTGGTCTCTTTTTCCAAAAACCTTTCCTTGGAGTATTTGCTGTCGTAATCCATATCTGTGAGAATTTCTCATTACATATCCTCAATATTCCAATTTTCTTATTTTAACCGTTTCCATGATTTCTAGTTTCTTCTTCATGCAACATCCTCGTTGGTAATATGGTTAGTATCTTCTTCTTGCAATGCCCTGCCCGTTTCGGACATTGGCTAGTAGCATAGCTATTCTCATTTTATTAACGGCCGGTCTAAATAGTTGTCCCGAAGTTAAGCCCAACCACTGACGCAAGTTTTGCAGCATTTTTATCATATGATGTTGTAGACCCTTTAAGTTATTAGCTATAACCGCCGTATCGTAAGCGTAACAAATATTACTGATTCACTCTCCACTAAGTAGTATTCCTTCATCAGTTTCTTCCAGTGACTCTCTGAATATTTGCTCAGGGTATATATTAAATAATAATGGCGACAAGACACAATCCAACTCGGATCATAAAATAAAACAAATACGATGTAAGACAACTTAAGGACGAAAAAGTAACAAACGAAATCACAAAAGATCTTAAGAAAGAACTAGAGAGATACAGAGCTAAGCGAAAACATAGAGTTTGAAAGAGAAAAGTTAAATGAAATAACATAGAGGATAAAGAATCCATATCTAACTATGTAACATCCACATAAAAGAAAGGAATGGATGACAGAAGACATTCTAAAACTAATGGAGGAAAGACGGTTACACAAAAATAGAGGTTACAAAATAGAATATAAGACTACACAAACAAATTCAAAAAGAAATTCGAACAGCTAAAGATAGTTGGAAAGATGTAAGGAGATAGGAGTTGCAGGAAAAGTATGATAGTTTTAATATCCATCGAAAAATCAAAGATTTGGCTGGTGAACGGGAATGAAATCAAATGGATTTTTAATAGATCATCAGTATCACAGAGTTATTTTCTGATGCAAGACCAGATCAACCACAATACTCAACTGACTTGTTTGGGCCTTGTATTATCGCCGATGAAGTTCGCATTGCAAAAAATCAACTAAAAAATGGCCACCGGTGCTGATGAATTTCATCGGGAATTTCTTAGATGATGATGGATTAAGTGGCTTACTGTGATCTACAATAAAATCTATGATTTAGTTAGAATACCGGAAAACTGGCTGAAGTCATAAGCCACTCTCTTTTAAAAACATTTTTGAAAATCATTCACAGAAGAATATACAAGCTGTGTGAAGAAAACATGTCAGCTACACAATTCGGTTTTCGTGAAGCCATGTAAACCAGGGAGGCTTTAGTTTCCATGCAGGTTTTGATTCACCGATCTAGAGACGTCAGCTGTGACGTATATCTGTGCGTAATCGACTACCAAAAGGCCAACATCACAAAATGGTCGAAATTTTAGTCGACAACCACATATATATTTTACTATACTTAAAATTAGTCCAGCATGTTAATCAAGAACCTGAGCAGATGCTCGATATACTATTAAAACTATACAACATTTAAAATCCCCTACTCCTTTCACCCTCTTATCTAGCTAAAATTGAAAAGAATGAAATAATAACTGGATTTTTGGATTTTGTTATCCTACATCGCTTTAACCCCTTACAAGTACAACTATAAATAATTACTCATAAAGTTTATTTATTATCCTAACACAGAAAAAATAGGAAAAATGACTATGTTACTGATAAAACCATAAAAAATTATTGATATCCCTTTCATTTTCTTCCCCTAAAGTGGTATCGTACAATGCACTTTGTCTTCCATATATGTATACCAAATTTAAAACTGATATCTCATTTTGTTCGAGAATTATCGTGCTAACAGACCGACGGATAGAGGAACGGACAAAAATGGATGACTATGTCTTCGTGATCTTGGGACTCTAACACCTGAAAAAAAGCAAAAACCTCGAAGGGTGATATTTCCACTAATACAATGCTTTTCTTCAGCAAGGAAACTACAATCTTCCATTATTAAACAGGATTTTCGTTCTTATAAGAAAGTAACTCCAATGGGCCTCCTCGAATAGGAATTTTTCTGTAGTTTTTTGGTTTACATTTAACTATTCCTGAATGCTTACATTTAGCTATTCCCAAATACAAGCTTGAAGGGGTGGTTTTATCCCCTCGAAATATAAGATGTAAAATCTGTATTTTACAGTTTTTTCTAATGCAAATCTTCAATAGTAATTTAATCTGTTCTAGAAATATATTTTATAGTAAAATAAATAATTACTTTTCCAATATGTCACACCTATAGAGTTAACAACCTCTCTTTTTCCTACAAATGTTTCGAAAAAATACCTAATGCTGAAAAAATTCTGACAAAAAATTATAATACTTTTTCAACGTAAAACATAAGTCAGTATTGTAACACATCTGTTAATATATTTTCAAACCTAGCAAACTACCTCTGATGGCCACAATCAAATTTCTAGAATATCATCTCTTGCCTTTCAACGAGGAGACTGAATATTTCCAAATATTGAGGGAACGTTGAGTTAGGATGCATAAAGTTTAAACCTATACTAAAACTACGATCAAACAATGTATATTAAGTCAAAGTTATTTTAATTTTGTTATTCAAACGTAACTATCAGGCATCGTTCAAAATATTATAACTAGGATCATCACTAGGCAGTCCATTGTTCGCTTCATCTGCTTTACATTTACTACTTTACTTCTAACAATGCAGCCTCAGTTTTGTACTTAAATTTTAAAACTCATTAGCTTGTGATACATAAATTGTATACTAATTATTATTTCTTTGTTTCAGGTAAGACATCTACCCCTTACAGATGTTTGATATTCTCTTCAAAAGGCACGTAAGAAACCGCAAGAAGGAAAAATTTAACTTCGTTTAAAAGATAGCAATCTTGTGGATATGCAAAATTATTTTTATGTAAGCTTATTAGTTCTTAGACATTTTAAAAATTTTTTTGTTTTCAGTAGAAGGGCTTTTGCACGTTTCCTCATCATTCTTTACAGAGTATTTTTTGAGTAATTATTTTTAGTCGGCCTTGGCCAAAAGTATTTGCCACCTAACAAAAACTTAAAAAATCTTAAAGCTCTATTAGAATAAAAAAAAATGAAAGAGATACATGAAATTAAGCTTTATATTAATTATAAAAGTCAGTATTTAGTACAATTTCGGCTGCGTTTTCTTTTTCGTAATGGAGAAATTAACTTTTTGTACTCTTCTTGAGAAATAGCGTTCCATTCTCCGAAAAAGATGCGTTTAAGAGTATCTTTTGATGTGATTCAATGTTTCTTAATTCTTCGCTTAATGATCTACCCGAAATGTTCTATAGGGTTTAGACCTGATAACTGGAGGCATTCCAGAAGCTGCAACTTATTCTCCCGGAACCACTCCATTGGCGCTTTGTAACATCGTGCGTTATGTTGCTGGAAATGTACATTTCCCAAGTTGGTATCACCATACAATTTACAAAATGATAATTCTGGTGCAGTATTTAAAACTTCTATATATTTTTGTGAATTCTTTCAACCCTCGCAAACTACTATTCTGCCCACGTCACTTGCTGACATGCACCCCCCATATCGCAATACTGCCGCCCCTATGTGTAAAGTAGATACTACACAATTTCCTATCCGGCGCCTTACATAAATAAACCCAGGAGTACCAAAAACATAAGAGAAGGGAAAAAATAAACATCAGAGAAAAATAAAAAACTTTCAGGTTACTCATTTACGAAAATAACGGGTTTTTTTAAACAATATTCAGACTTAATAAACAATACCTACCTCGAAGTTAGACTCGTCCGACCACACGATATTATACCAATTCTCTTCCTTGTTATGTTTCCGGGTTCGTACCAAGCCCATCTTTTTATTGTTCTCCGATAGGCAGGGGTTTTTTCTATCTTCACAGACTTTGAGCCCGACATTTTGAAGCCTTCTTCCCACTGTTTAAGGAGAAATTTTCTTTCCAGTGTCACCAGAAAAATCAGCACAGAGCTCAGAAAACGTCTTATTACGATTTTTCAAAGTAGTACGTATCAAGTGTCTGTCTTCTCTCGCATTTGTACTGCATTTTTGACCACACCTATTTAACTAAGCCCAAAACTCTTGGGGGTTTTTGTCTTTTCAAGACGATTTGTAGAATATCTCACCATACTGTGTGGATATTCCATTATTATTGCGACGTCTGATTTGTTTTTTCCACTTTCAAATAAAAACGATATTTTCATATGTTTTTTTAAATCCAGTTTACACTTTTTTGGTATTTTTTTTATATAAAAATATATTAAGCCTTTAGTCTGGAACCCACTAAAATTAACAGATTATTAACGATGTGTACACTACGAGTTCTCCAACTAAATTAAATAAATACAAGCATAAAGTAGATCAGCCATTGTCGACTTCCAAGAATTTATTCTATATATATATATATATATATATATATATATATATATATATATATATATACATATATATATATATATATATATATATATATATATATATATATATATATATATATATATATATATATATATATATATATATATATATATATATATATATATATATATATATATATATATATATATATGTATGTATATATATATATATATATATATATATATATATATATATATATATATAGATAGATAGATAGATTTTCCCATCTAATACATGATTTGATCTATTGGATCTCATCAGCTAAATATAGGCAAGGCGTCGTCAATGAGCGTTCTGCATTAATGATACGGCAACACTGAAATCTTGTATTCTAAGACCCATGACGTCAGCAAACACAAGCCAACCTCACTGTCCCGTATCAGCAATAGAAGCAACTCTCAAGCAACGCAAAAACTTTTTACAGTACAGTAAAAAAATTGTACCAACCAAAGCTAAAACACAGGAGACAAGTGATGTAAAAATTAACGTGAATATCATGTGGTAAAGAATATAACAAGGACAAAACTTCTTCAATACTGAGATCGATATTAGTAATTTACCCCCTATCTTGGTGGTTTTACGATTTCAAAAAGGATTATACTCACGATCTTACCAGGGGGCATGTAACGTGTTACACAGCCGGTAGTATAATAAACGGAAAAGTGTTTCTACATTTTCTACTATATTAAAAGTACAGGGGCGCCAAAACACAACTGGCTACTCCCTTCGGATGATAAGTGATGCTCAGTACAGTTTTTATTGCCTAAAACTAATACATATAGCTTTAATAACTATTTCCCACCATTAAACTGCATTTATAACATGCCACGAAGAAGCTACAAAGTAGTCTTATAATACTTTGATTGGGAGTTTGGGAATTTTTTCTACCAGGCATTTGCCAGACACAACCTAAGGAATATCATCACGTATTATGAATTAGAATAATATTCAAAAGGAAATGTAAAGCAGATGTTTAAAAAAACCACACGTAATCAGTTTTATCGTATGAAAATAACGTAGGGGTTATCTATACATATTCCCTATTATATGACATTATGTATCATGTTTCGTGCGGTCAGTCACAAACACAAGTCCTGATAAAATCAGATTACATGTTTAAAAAGAGGAATAATGCCATAATAAGATAGCTTTTTTCGTGTATTTAAATGAGTATAATGGCCGCTTAGGGAGACACGCTGTGTTCATCATAAAATTACTTTATATTCTCTGGTCAAACATAATGTCAGTTTTAACATTGTAATGTTTAACATTTTACATAAATACTATTTATTTTTACAGTACAAATATTCTACATCAAAAAATATATATATTTACACGTATCTATCCATCTGTCTAATAAGCCTTCTTCCATCCAGTGTCGGACATAGGCCTCCCCTTCTTTTTTCATCCCCCTCGATTTTGCGTCTTTTTGATCCATCCTAAACCAGCTGTTCTTTTCAGGTCATCTTTCCATCTTGTTTAGGGCCTTCCTTTGGATGTTGGTCCCAACCATGGCTCATTGTGTGACCTGCCCATCTCCATTTCAAACCTGCTACCTGTTCTCTTACGTCTATCACTTTGGTCTTTTGCCTTATACTTTCGTTTCTGATTCTGTTTTGTAATCTTATATTCCGCATCTGGCTTTCCATTACTCTGTGTTTTACTCAGTTGATCCATCATCTGGTTTGTCTATGTCCATGTCTGACTCGCGTATGTGAAAACCGGTAGAATGCATTGATCGCTACAGGGAAGTCCCTAAAGCTCTCCAGGAGTGGCATGTGTGCGGAAAAACCGATTCACGTTGTTCTTGAATCGCTGTAAATTGTACTCGGTGGGAAACATAGCCCTGGGCAAATTATTTCAAAGGGATGATGTTCTCCATATAAAAGGCGCTTGAAAAGCGTTGTACACGGAGTAACAAGCTGAACCTCATACGGATGTGAAGTGAAAATCCAAAAGATCCAAAAAACTAGCCTTTTTCATTTGTAAAAAAATATAGGTAAGCGTAAAAATGAAATTTTATTGTAATAATTTAACACACAAATTATTTTAAAAATAATTTTCTTCCTATTTCTTTATTAAATAAAACCCGCCAAGTACAAGTCGGACTTATGCAATTAGTCTTCCGTACGTTGATTGCTTTTATAACAAAAAGTTTTGTTATGGAGGTATAAAATAACCAATGACTTCACAAAACACACCCCAAATGAGTTTTCAACCAAGTTGTTTCCGATCTTTACTGAAAACTCATAACCTTGAAATTTTTGTTTTTTTATATACCAGATAAATTTTTAAAAGTAATGCACTCGTGATAATTTTCGTTCAATCTACACTCTGTAGAGAATGTTCCAGAATTTTTTGATCAATACTTTTTGAGATAAGAAGGGGACAGCGATTTATCGAAAAGTGTGCGCAAGTATTACATTATATATATTTTTGAACTCGTGTTACTACAAGCTTTCATTTGACAGCGCACTCCATAACCTGGTAAAATTTTATTTGTTACTTCCGATTTCACCCCCCCCCCCAAATTTAACTTTCAAAAATACATGGCTGTGATGAGGCCATCAATTCCTATATTAGTGCCAAATTTCGACTTTCTGTGTCAAATAGTTTCGGAGAAAATCGGGTGTAACAGTCGGACAGACACCAAAGTGATCTTATAAGGGTTCCGTACGGAACACTAAAAACAAGCCAGGAACTTATTTTTTAGGGTTCAAGAGGCTTTTTGCTCTACTTGAGGGGAAATGTAATAGTCCAAGCCTACCATTTTTTACCCAAACCGTGCTGTTGATTTAATTTTCGTTACAAAAGTATGTGGATATCTGACGTAAAAAATAACAAAAGCGTTATAACTTTGATGGCACATTGGCTAACTAAAAATTTTGAACCAAAACATTTTGTGCCTAATATCAGAAGGTAGTCACACCAGCAAAACATGGAATCATGGAACATGGAAGCAGTATTTCAGAAATATGTTCTTCATTCACTTTGAACGCTCGGACTTCGGCTACTCAGGCGACTAGCCGCAGACAGCAGGAGGTCGTTCGACTTAACAAAGACCTGGAAGAAATTCTATCTTGGGGTGACAGTATCCAAGTGGAATTTAACGCTACAAAAACCCAGGCCGGAGTCGAACCAGCGACCACTGTTTTCATATGCAGGCTCTTAACCCACTATGCTACCGAGGTCGGACTCGGTTCTAAATTCTAAATCATTTTCCTGATGTTTGCCAGAATATATACTTATGCTGTAAAGAAAACTATAATAATTATTTTCATGCATAACTAAGTAGAATTTAACGCTATGAAAACCCAAGCGGCAGTTTTTTTCTAAAAAAGTTAACGTTGCTGAACTCGACATAGTTATGTCGGGGCACTCCATTCCCCTAGCATCGTCACTCAATTTGTTGGGCGTTAATTTGGGAGCAAATATGTCCTGGAATGAACATGTTGCAAGCATAACAAGGAGAGCTTCTCAAAAGTTAGGAATATTATTTCGAACCAGAAAGCTTTACACTCCACAACTGTTAATTTTTTACAAAGCTCAAATTTGACCAACTATGGAATACTACTCCCATGTACCCTGCATTTGTTGGATTCTGTTCAGAGAAGAGCTGTTCATCTGATTGGAGACCCGGAACTGATCGGTGGCCTTGATACCCTGGAACATCGAAGAACGGTTGATGATTTGAGTCTGTTCTACAGGTATTTTCATGGAAAGCGTTCTAAGGATGTAGCCCGCTTAATTCCTCCCAGAGCGATGCATGTTAGAAATACACGTCGTGTTAATACTTTACATCCGTATGAGGTTCAGCTTGTTACTCCGCATACAACGCTTTTCAAGCAGTCTTTTATATGGAGAACATCATCCCTTTGGAATAATTTGCCCAGGGCTGTGTTTCCCACCCAGTACAATTTACAGAGATTCACGAACAACGTGAATCGCTTTTTCCGCACACATGCCGCTCCTGGAGCGCTTTAGGGACTGGCCTGCAGCACGTGTGCTAGACCCATGAAAAAAAAGTATTCTATCGTTGGTCGAATTTGAGCTTTGTACAAAATTAACAGTTGTGAAGTGTAAAGCTTTCTAGTTCGAAATAATATTTCCAGCTTTTGAGAAGCTTTCTTTGCTATGCTTGCAACATGTTCATGCCAAGACATACTTGTTCCCAAATTAATTCCAAGGAAATTGAGTGACTATGCTAGAAGAATATAATCCCCCTACATAACTATGTCGGGTTCAGCAATCTTAACTGTTTAAAAAAAAACTGCCGCCTGGGCTTTTGATGCTCGAACATTCAAAGTAAATTGAGATATCAGCGTACTGTCATGTGCAACGGTGTAGAGATGATTCGTCATCCTTTCCAGCAGATCGTTAATGTATATGAGAAAGAGAGTAGAAGACAGTATGGAACCTTGGGGCACATTGGCGTTGATAGTGAAGGTGTTAGACAAAATCCATCGACCACTCGTCAAGAATGTTCTCTGATGAAACACAAGCCTTAAACAGAACTTTCAGCCATACCAGTGTAGCTTAACCAACAATCCATCATGCCAAACAGGGTTGAATGCCTTGGACATAGCCAGTGTTCAATGACGTTGTTCTAAACATGTGTTTCATAAGTTAGAAGATCTCCTGTTGATCTTTGCTTTCTAAATCCATACTGATGGTCGCTAACAGTATTCAATCCTTCAAGATATTTTAGAAGATGCTGATTGCATAGCCTTTTGCATGACTTTCTATATTATTGAGTGCGACTGGTCCGTGGTTGTTTGGCGAGGTCTTCTTGCCTTTTTGGGGGGTATCGGCTGAACTATAACGCATTTCCTGCAGGAAGGAAATATTCCCTTTCTTTAGGATAGGTTGAAAAGTGTACAGAAAACTGGTGTTAGTTTTCTCGCGCATTTTTTTAGTACTATGGCAGGTATTCCGTCAGCGCCAGAAGCTTTTTAAGTGTCTAGCTTTTTGAACCAAGAGGCGCTATCAGCTGACTTGCTGCTGAATATGATTCACTTTTTTTTTGGACACCAAAACAATGGGACTTAATTAGAACATTACTGGAGCTTTTACAGCCATTTGCACAAACTACCGAGGGCTTCAGTAGTTCACTGTGTATAATATCAGAAGTGATTCCAACAATTATGTCATTAAATAAATATCTAATGGAAATCGAGTTTCTTGGTTTGACATCTATGTGGGATAATTTGTTTGAAGGTTTGAGCCAGAGGTTTGCAAATATTAAAACCAATAAAAATTATATAATTGCCACATTCCTGAATCCAAGATTTAACGACGTATATTTCACTCACAAAGAGCAGGTTAAAAAGGACAATTTAAAATACATCAAACAAGCAGTACCGTTAAAAATGAATATTGAACCCGATGAAGATGTGGTATTAGTGTTGTAATCAGACTCCTTAGACGATATCTCTTGATTTTAAAGAACTTAACAATACCATACAACCAGAAACAGACATTTTAAGATATATTCTCTAATATTGGTCAAATCAGAGATAAAAATAAAAAGGTCTCCCATGGAATAGAGGATGTAGATGTAGAGTTCAGTTCTTATTTAAGTTTGCCATTGATCAGGTCCCCTTTTATAGTGGCAGATTAATTTCAAAAATTTTCGTTCGGAAGGTTCGGAGGACTTGCTTTTAAATTTCTTTTAACTCACGCTTCTTCAATACTTAGTGAAAGGCTATTTTCTGAGGTTGGAAATATATATGAAGAAAAAAGGAATAGATTGTCTTCTGCAAATGATGAAATACCAACCTACCCACATAACAATTTACCTTTGCTCGATTTTAAATATTAAAAAATTCTATGAATAAGTTTTCTACTAATATAAAAGTTTTGTTGTTGTGTTTAAAATGTTCCTCTTACGGATATTTTAAAATAAATGTTGCTTTTAATTTGATTTTATTTTGCTCAAAAAATTTGACAGGTTGCTCGGCCGGGTAATAAAATACCCTGCCAAACTGGATACCCGGCTAAATTGCGTACCCGGTCAAATTGGGGACCCGGTCAAATTAGCTAGATACCCGCTTTTGGTAGGGTAGGCCGGGTACACGTGATATCTTTATATATTACACCATATGTTTTTTATAATATATTTAAATAAACTTTAATTTCTCAACTGCTTAAAAATGTTGCCTCTTTTTTAATTGACTCCTTCGATATGAACACTTTGAAAAGCCCCAATCTGTAATCAATAAGCAAAAATACTTAGTAGTTTAAAAATTTAGATAGAATGTGATTTCAACTACGAAGAATCGCACATCATAAGCTATTGGTTCGTTTATGTGACTTTTTCACGGGAAGCATGCTTATATAGGGATTGACCTTCTTAAGACTGTCTCAAATTGTACTCTTAAAAACGTGACGTTATCTACTCGTATTATCGAGAACGTTAAACCACTATTTAAACTGGCACAATGAGATTAAATGGAAAAGTGGCAACCCACCTTAAGAATGTTGTTACGTTTTACTCTGTAACCCCCCTTACCTCGCATTCGGTTAACGACCTCGAATTGTTAATACGGCGTCGTATCTTTCTATTATATTAATTTCATTAAAAAATTTTCACGTATCCTTAAAGGTAGAAATCTCAAAGATTGCAAGTGGCTAGGAAATTGGTCCATTTTGGAATTGGAATTTAGATAACTCAACATTTAAATAATGGCTTATTTGCTAAAATCAGATAATTACTAATTACAGAGAAACCATATTATTTGGTTAACGTTTAGGTTGAATTGGAAGAAATGCAGATACTTTAAACCAGTCATCTAATTACGTGATACAAAGGACTCAGAAACGTTATATAAATTTATTCAACAGTGTTGTAGAAAATGTGGTCGGTAAACAACAAATATTAACTTATTAACTATAAATTTATCTATTAAAATTTTCGATCGTGTCATTTTACTACAGAAAGCACTTCCAAAATCTGTATCTTACCATTCTTGAATTAGAAAAAAAATTCAAATTTTCCTTTATGGTAAGGGGTAAAGAAAGACATCAGAGTGTCGTATAAATAAACAAAACCACCCACAATGTTATTAACTGAAAATAGACGTACTCCCGTGAAAATAAAGGTCTGTTTCTAAGCAACTTCAAATCAGCTGGTCAGAGTTTACAAGAAGACTAATCAAACTGGTAGTTACCGAATTTAATTTGTGGCGCTAATTAGTTCATGTTAGTTTGTATGTGGACGACTACCGCCTGTTACGCGCCTAAAGCGACAGCATCAAGAGAATACTTTAAAATTTTCGTTTTGATTTTTGTATTGCTCGCATCGATCAAGGTAATCAACTACGTAGAACTAAAGCGTTAATCTGAAGCAGAAGAGGCGTAGATTAATAACGCAAACAAAGGTGAAGACGCTTACAGAAATAATAAAACAAAACACTGACGAATATCGATAAACACATAAAATACCAAACACAACTTGAACGAAAGTGAAAATAACAGCCAGGAACTATTAATAGGTGAAAGAATAAGAAAGGTACAAACACTGATACATTTAGGACAAAAATTGAAATATCAAAAAATGATTTAAAGGCTGACTTGGATAGAAGAGTCTCGTTAGCTTGGTCTGCGTTCGGAAGGTTACAATCTACATTTAAATTGGACCTCCCAAATACAATAAAAGCCAGAGTGTTCGGTCAATATGAACAATGGAGAGGAAAATGCTAAATATTAGACTCCAAGATCGTATTCCTAACCTCGAGATACGAAGAAGATCAAAAATGGCAGATGTAATGCAACGAATATGTATTATTAAGATTTGACCGGGGTATGTCGCAAGGATGAATGGGAAGAGATGGACACGCCATATGATCGAATGGAGGCCTAGAGAACATAAAAGATGCAGTGGTAGATCACAGAGAAGATGGACGAATGACATAAAAAGATTAGCCGAGCACGATTGGATGCAAAAAGCAAACAACAGAGCTCATTGAAGACCACTTGGGGAGCCTTACATTCAACTGTGGATGGAATAAGCTATTGATAATGATGGTGTTCATATAAATTGAAAATTCGCCAAGGAATTGAGTTCGAACAATAATAACCTATCAATTAGTCGATTAGAATGACGTAATTATAATAATAATTTATCATAGTCGATTAGAATGACCTAACTACTACAGGTCACGAATTTGAGTTCCACACTTCGTGCGTAAATGTATGTCCACATCTCCAGTAAAAAAAAACAACCGAATTAATCAAATGCCATTTTTAATAAGAACTCTTTACAAAATTCTTTCTATGTTGGGCTTGTCTAATATAAATTTAAAGACGAAGTAATTTATTCTTTCGTCCTGTAAGTTATGTATGTATTTTAATTTTTCTCTAAAATTTAGACCATATATATTTCGCACTTTATGCACCTTTTACCTTTCACTTTACCCGTAATAGATTTACAGTCACATTTTGTGCTTCTACGATTTTTCGTTTTTCGAAATTCAATATGAAATAAATAAAATTTTTATTTGAACTTAAAGTACCTGAGGCACATATGACTTTTTACGGATTTTCGGATCTCGCAATGACGTAAAGGAAATTTTATTTTCTCTTACCGGAAGTTTATTTTATTTTATTATTGACCAATATTTTCTTTTCTCGATACAAGTAGAAGAGTGAGTTGAAAATTGGAATATACCTATAGAAAAATCGATCAAATATTTTATGGACAAACAAAATATTTACTCTGTGTGTTTACTTGCATACTCAAATAAAACAATAGAAAGGGCAAACAATTGTATATTTATTTTTTTATAGACAGCTAGCTAGTCAACCAGTTTATACTTTGAAAGAAATAATCGACGAAAAATGTTGTTACGTATAACACTGGTTGAATGATAGGTAATGGTAAAAGACGGAAAATCGAAGATAAGATAGGGAAACCTTTTTTTCAGGTAGATTTAAGACGAAATAAAATTTACTCGGAACGAATTCAAACCCCTTTTTACAAAAAATGTTAATGTATTTAAATATCGAAATCACATATAGTAGGAAAGCAATATTCTAAAATTGCCTAATGTCTCCAAACGGCCAATTTCAGGGTCATGGTCACGTCAGATTCGATTTTTATAAATTTTGATTATTAATTAATTCTGTACCTCCAGGGTAAAGTGTCGTAACTACAAAATTTGTGATTTTGGGTTATCGTTGCATTTGTCATGAAAATGTTCACATTTTCTAGTGGTAAACCGGAAAAAGTCAAAACATTAGATATAGAAATTTTGATTCTTATATAGAAATGCATATTGGTTTACATTATATAAGAACTTTACACTTTACCTCTGGAGTACAGAATAAGTTCCTAATAAAATTTAATCTAATAATCCGAATGATGAAATGGTATTACAAGTGTTTGAGATGTATGGATGTTCTTGTACGATACATTGTACTATTGCGATTGTCTTGTTCGGACTTTTGACAGACTGCTACATTTTTTATATATTAAAATTCATAGATTTTATGTACGAAGAAGCACAGCTTGTTAGCTGAACTCTGCTTCACATTCTACTGTCTATTCCTAATGTAAGTCAAGGGTGCCTGATATTGTCTTCAAATAGCGTGTCATAAATTGTATTTTAATGAAGCTTGGCACCAAAAAAGGTTCTCACGCTGATGGAATACTAAGATTATACTCCAAAAATGTGCGAGTGAACTACCACCAGTTTTTTGTAGGTTTTTCAGTCTCACAGAAAGGGACTATTTCCTTTCTGCTGGAAAGGCGCTACAGTTCAGTCGATATATCAAACAATTACCGACCATTTGCATTGCCTTCAATAATATCGAAAATTATGCAAAAGGTAATCAATCAGCATCTTAAAATATCTAGAATGTTATTGTGGACCATCAATATAGTTTTTGTAAGCAAAGACGAACAGAAATGGTTCTAACTTGTGTCACACATGTTTGCAATGACGGGATTGAGCATTTTGAAGAATCTTTAGCGATTGCACTTGATATATCCAAGGCATTCGACCATGTTTGGTATGTCTGATTGTTGGCTAAGCTACGCTCCTGTGGTATATATGAAAGGTTTTGTTTATGGTTATATGAAAGGTTTTGTTTATGGCTCCCGGGTTTCTTCAAAGAGCGTTCTTTACGCGCGGGTTTTTTTTGAAATACCTTTACTATAAACACCGGTGTGCCTCAAGGGTCCATACTGGTGGAATCTAATTTATAGCTTTGCAGATGACAGTATACCTATTTCTTCATTTTCTGTTAACGCTTGAACATCGACCACTCACGTAAATATTCGCATATAGCAGGAGGTTGTTCAATGTAACAAAGACCTGGCAGAAATCCTATCTTGGGTTGACAGTCAAGTAGAATTTAACGCTACGAGAACCCGGCAGCTTATTCTAAAAAAGTTAACGTTGCGGAACCCGACAAGGTTATATCGGAATATTCTCTAGTATCGTCACTTAATTTTCTGAGCGTTAAGTTGAGGGAAAATATATCTTGGCATAAGGATGTGGTATACATAGTAAAGAGAACTTCTTAGAAGCTGGCAATATTATTTCAAACTCCACAACATTTTATTACGCAATGAAATTCATCTATAATATAAAGATAGAAAATTGTCCCGCATATTTAACCGAGAAAATTATATACGTCCATCAGATACAGAACTACAACACCAGAGGACGAAATAACTTCCGAGTAGGGGGAATTACAAATGAAGCTGATCGAGCAAATCTTTATTATAAAGGACTTAAACATTTTAATGACCTACCAAATAATATTAAAAATTGTGAAACCATAAATAAGTTTAAGCAACTATTATATCAACATTGTAAGTTGTAAGGTGTTAACTTGCCCGCACTTTTGTATCCTGTGAAAAGTTGTTTTTCCCACGCTTGGGCGCAATTTTCTTGCAACCTCTTTTTAATTTCTGATAATGAATTGAGTGGATCCTTATTTTAAAAGAACTAAAGAAATTAAACACACACTAGCTCAGTTTTCCTTGGTAGAGAGATATGGGTAAGAGATAATTTTTGTACGTCTTTTTGGAATTATTTTTTCTTACTTTTTAAAAAACCTCAGCTGTACGACGTTTGGGCACCATTCATTTTAAAATAGAAAGGATCTAACTTCAGCTAAAAAAAATGAAAAAATACTGAAAGGGTGTACAGTTGTTAAATAAAAAAACAGTTTGGTACAGCCGTCATTATCCTGAAAAGTAAGATAGGTATTCAGTGAGACACTAGCTTTAATCAATAAAAAGAAAATTTATTCATGATTTTAAAATAAAAGTTCTAACCTCTGCGGTTTTAAGGATTACAAAAAATTCTAGCCTAACAGGTAGTTATTATTATTAGAGTCCCTAAATCAGACATTTAAATTCTAAAACCTGACTACCCCCGAAAGCGAAGAATCGTGATTTTCACTTCACCTTTTGTCAGTTCAAATTGCTATTAAGACACTTACTTCGGGAATAGGTCTATTGATGAATGTTCTGGTAACTTACGGTTTTTATTTGGGCTTCTAGGCCTTCGATGGAACACAAAACCGATTTTACACTTTGTAGGAAACACTTAGAGCCCACTACGGCTTTACGTTAGAAAAAAAAACTCGTGCTTTACTTGGCTCTCATAATTGTTGCTATGAGCCTCTACTGCGGCTCGGTCGAAGTAAGCCTGGCTGCGGCTCGATGGAAATTAGCCTACTTGGCGGCTCGGTCGAAATAACCTACTTGGCGGCTCGGTGGAAATAAGCCCCTCTTCCTGTCCACCGGACTCTTAAATAAACCGTGGGCACTCTCTCGGTAATATGGCTACGCCGGAACCAAAACTCCGGATACAAATATTTGACCAATCCCGGCGTATCGAGAGATTCGGTCGCAAACCCGCACAGCACACTAATATACCGAGCGGCTAGCAATTTCTGATTAATATACTGCTCGATACAAAAATGAAAAGAAGTACAATTTAAAGTGAAAAATCAGTAACATTACATGGTCTTAAAATCTAAGAAAAAATGAATGTTACATTTACCCCCTTCCAAAAAGAAATAGACTACACTAGTCTATTAAACTAAGGCTACTTATGAAAAGGTACAAAGTGGTACACTATCACTTACTACTAAGGCCAGAACTTAAAACAAAATTACAAACTTCGGACCTTACTACTAGACTTAATTCGATTAAGCACTAATATTAAGTACAATGAAAACCAAATGAAAATCTTTGCATGTACACAAGAATCTTATAACTAGATTTAACTTAATTAAGCACTAAGGTTAAGTACATCAAAAAGTAAATAAAAATCCTTGCATGAACATAAGAAATACCTTTCTAAAGTAACAATCGCGGTCTTCTTATATAAAAGAATCAGCTCTGTTATTGTTACCAAAACAAAAAAAAAATTTTGTCTAGACTCTTGTCTAAATCAAAAAAATGAACTGAAACAAAGTATGAACACCCCCCTTAAAATATTTTAAGGATTGTCTGAAAATTTTCTATTTCAGCAAAAGAAATTTATAAAAATTCTTAAATAAAGAAAAACAAAAAAATAAATGATTCTAGTGCAAACACTAACACTAAAAGGAGAAAGTCTTGTAAGACTATTTAGCACAAGGCTAAGAAAAACATCTGGATGAAAATCCAGACAAACGCTCGGAAAAAAAAAAATCGCCATCAATGCTCTAGCTCACCGCTAAGAGAACATTCTAAATCTAGTATCACTACTAGTCGCATCAGAAACTAATCGCACTCTTTCGCGCAATGTCGACGTCCTAAGACATCTAGACATGCTAAAATCGCCAGGGAAAACGCTCTGGTTGATCGCCAGAAAACGCGTCAGCTTATCGCCAACTAAACACTCTGGTATATCGCCAGAAAAAAACCTCGGCTCCTCGCCAAGAAAACACTCTGTAAATAGCCCTCGACTACACAAAGTCCGCGTTCTTAAAGAACAATCTCGCCATTAACATAGTGAGCAGCTATAAAAGCTAACAATATCACTATAGGCACAGTGAATAGCTATAAAAGCTATAATTCACCCTAAACACAGTGAATAGCTATAAAAGCTAAAATTCACCAAACTGAATGATCCTGCTTCAAAAAGCAATGTTCACTAAGAACAGAATGATTAGTCTGCGCACAACTAACATTCTAGGAAACATTCCCAATATAACTGTATGAGACAGCAAGTCTCGAAATAGGACCTCCCTAAAGTCATAACCCTATATATAGGAGTCCATAAGCAAAACGACTCAAAATCACGCATTTTGAGCACATGCCCTCAGGCAACCAACATACACCGAAATATATACAGAAAATATATACAGGAGTTCAAATCCCAAACTCTTGGTTATGATAACTCCATACTGAGCTTGGTGAAAGCTCTTAGCAAAAGCTAACCAAATTTTCGGCGCATCGCACCAAAGTGACAAATCTGCCTAGAAACATGAGCCAGAACAAACGCCCTCCGTCATTCTTCAGGGTGGCTATACAGAGATATAAAACTTAACCAGCATTGCGCCTCTTCAAGTTGCATGAAGAACCCTCGTGTACTGGTCTCGCCCTGGAACAACAACGAAAAACATTCAATCCATCCCACATAACAGGAGACGAACACCCCACCACGATATACTGAAAGGTGGAGACAATAAAATACGGAAATGGTGACCCTGGAGTCCACCAACAAAAGGGAGTAGATTATAGCATCCACTAAACTAAAACGGTGTCTACCACACCACCATAAGTCAAAAAAAATTAATCAATAGGGTGTTCCGAAACACACTACTGCCAACAGCCTGTCACCACTAATAGGCTAATTGGAGCTGAGGTCGACTACAGTAGCTAGGCTCTCCTTTGGCTCAAATAGTAATAACCATTGAGTAACAAAACCTCTAAAGGTCCCAAAGGTCAAACGTTCGCCCCCCATAGACTACCCTTCCAATCAGTCTGTTCCTCAGGAAGATTAACTCCTTGCCAAACGTCGTAACGGCATCTGTTAGCACCCGGTGCATCACAGCCTGTAAAAAAAAATAACTTATGGGATACAACCTAAAAGGTTTACAAGGTTGACTTAGCCAAGCTTCTAACGGAAATTTCCAAAAAACGAAAATGAGCTTAAAAAGCTACATTAAGCAAAAATTTCTCAATTTTCCGGTGGCAACGCAACAAAACTTTTGAAAACGACAAGAGCTTTTCCAGCTTAATCAGAAACAAGAAGAAAGCATCGTTGACAGCTAAAATATTCGATCATGGTGTTAATCGTCTCCCTAGACAATAGCCTCTAGAAGAAACTGCTACAGGTATCAGGCATAACCGTTTTCTGTCAGCCCAAACTTCTAGATTACCTCTTGGAAATCTAAAAATTCGGTTAGGAATCTTCCTTCACTGCGCTTAGCCACTCTTAACAAGGTTCTCATCTCGGTATCAGATTTTGATCATTTCTTTGTGAAACGACTGTCTTACTCTGCTCTCATCTCTGTAAATGATCAGCCTTTAGTTCTCCTGCAGGGCTTCAATTTCCTATCAATCTGATAGTATACCGAAAAAACTCAACATACGCCTATGAGTCTATGCAAAAAAAATTTTTAAAAATTAGTGACTCAAAGGTAACGTTTTTTTAAACGGCTCTGAAAAGAAAAAAGTATACCCTCAGTTTGTCAATTCAGAAGAAGGTCTAAATCAAAATAATCCAAGCCTTAGACTTACTGGATAAACCAAAATCAATTTACTCTTAATTGCACCCAACATATACCACTAAGGTAATAGAAATACACCCACTCGGGTAACAAACTTTGAAATTGCTCATAAAAATTTTGACTCAACATCATACCACGCGAGCTACATCTTGCGCTTGTCCTAACTCAAGATCACCTTGGATTGCCTCTAATCAAAATTTCGCTTCCAAGTGTCAAGAACTGGATATTATTTGGGGTCTTAAGCAAATCAAATCCCGCGACCACCGACATACCAGTCTTATGATATATCCAGAGTATGACTCCTTCGCAAGCTCGCAACAGCTGAGTCGATGCTAAACATCAACCACAATCAACCTAAGTTTGGGATATGGCCAATACCCAAAACCTTAGCATTAAACAATAAAAGTAAGCTATTCTCTGCTCAACTTTTATAACAGTCAAAAAAACGAGGTCGTCACCTCCACAGGGCAACATCAAAAAATAAAGTAAAGCAATTAAGATAATGTAAATATAAATTATTTTTCTTCTGACAAACTTTCATTAGGGTTAGGTCCTTTGAATGGTTTTAAGTCTTTAATATGCCATCGTCCTACTTTAGCCCCGTCTAAATTAACTAAACCATAGACTAAGTCTGAAATCTTTTCTCTTATCACGCAATGCACATACTTAGGTACCAACTTAGATGTGAATTTATCTGCTGCACTGGAAAGAATTTTATTTTTTCGCCAAACGTGATCACCTATCTTAAAGGAAAAATCCCTTTTTCTAAGGTTGTAAGACTTACTGTTCCGTTCATAAGCCTTATGTATCCTACTACGCACGTCAGTGAAAATATCTTTTAAACCCTTTAAATTTTCGGCATACTCACCCCTGTTACCCGGAATTATTTCGCTGTCAACATTGACATCCAAATCTAAATTTTTATAATACGATCCAGATAGAGGTATATGTCTGCCGTAAACTAAGAAAGACGGTGTGAACCCTGTTACTTCGTGTCTTGCGGTATTTATTGCTTGTTGAATTTTGGAAATATTGCCATCCCAAGTGTCATGTGAATCAACGTAACTTCTTAAAGCGGTCCCGATTGTTTGGTTATTACGTTCGACAAAATTACATTGTGGAGAGTACACGGGATTAAAACGGATATTAAAACTATAAATTTCACTTAGGCTCTTAAAACTCTTAGAGGTAAACTGAGTACCGTTATCGCATATTAAGAGCGATGGAACACCGTGGACTAGAAAGACATTATTTTCCAAAATTCTCTCTATATGTTCAGCTTTAGAGCTTTTCAAAGGAAATAGCATGGTATACTTTGTAAACCAGCAAGAAACCACGAGAAGCCATTTATTTCCCCTTTTTGAACGTGGGAATGGGCCTACTAGATCAGCTGCTATGACTTGAAAAGGGTAATTAACCGTTTTCTCTTTTCCCATCAGTCCCATAGGTAGTGTATTTGGAGATTTCTGCGCTCCACATACTTCACAAGTCCTCACAAACTTTAAGATATCAAAACGCATTTTTGGCCAATAATACTGTTCCTGAACCCTGTAAAGAGTTTTATAAAAACCAAAATGACCAGAAGTAGGAGGAGTGTGACACATGTCTATAATTTTCTCTCTCTGTGGTTTAGGAACTAGTATTTTCCACTCAGGTACATTAACTTTTAAAGGCAACTGGTTTGGGATAAACTTGTACACGAAATCATTTTCCACCTTCCACTGCGGAAAATTTTGAGGAAATTCTTTAATTTGCTGCCGTAAATTATCGTACCATGGATCAATGCGATCTATATCAACTGTATCAATTCTTACGCCAATTTGTGCATTAAGACTGTTCTCGTCCACTGTATGATCTGGGATTCTTGACAAAGCGTCAGGAATAACATTGTGGACTCCTTTTCTATGAATTAAATTTAACGTATGTTGTGTCTCAACCTAATCGCCCAACGCGCTAGTTTGCCACTAGGGTTTTTAATAGAATTAAGCCACAATAAACTATAATGATCTGTTATGACCGTGAAAGGAACACCTTCTATGTAAGGTCGAAACTTTTCGATGTTAAAGAGTACTGCTAAACATTCTTTTTCAACAACCGAATAGTTACGTTCAGCCTTTGATAAAGTTCTACTGGCATACGCTATCACTCTTTCCTCACCATTGATTTTCTGTGTTAGGACGCCCCCTAAACCGGTATTAGAAGCATCACTAGAAATATAAAACTGTTGGGAAAAATCTGGTTGGGATAAAATGGGAGCTGAAACCAATAGCTCTTTAATCTTTATAAAAGATTCTTCGGCTGCCTTTGTCCAATCTATCGATTGTCCTTTTTTTCGTCCTTTCAAAAGATCATTAATAGGCGACAACAGGGTAGAAAAATTCTCGATAAAACGTCTGTACCATGAACACATTCCTACGAAGCGCTTAACTTCCGTAGTATTAGTAGGTCTCGCATAATTAACCATGCTTGCTACTTTATCCGGATCGGTACGCAAGGAATTTGAGCCTACAATATAGCCTAAAAACTTTAGAGAAGTTTTGAAAAAATCGCATTTGCTCAAATTTATCGTCAGTCCGGCCTCTTTCAATTTATTTTTTACTTCTTTAAGTAAGCGTATATGCGATTCGAAGTCTTCCGATGTTACTAAAATATCATCGAGATAGGTAAAAATATGTGGCTCATATTTCGGACCAAATATAGCGTCCACTAAACGTTGCTGAGTTTGAGCAGCGTTCTTTAGACCAAACGGCATAGTGACGAACTGAAATAGACCTCGGCCTACTACTGCAAAAGCGGTATTTTCCTTAGGAGGATTTGTCCAAAGGAATTTGCCAGAATGCCTTTCTAAGATCTATCGAGGATACATACTTAGCATTCCTGAGTGATGTCAAAATTCTATCGATGTTCGGTAATGGATAGTTATCAAATTTGCTGACCTCGTTGAGCTTTCTTCCGTCAAAGCATAGACGATACTGTCCATCGGCCCTTCTCACCAATAAGATTGGAGAACACCAGGGACTGCTTGATTCCTCAATCACTCCGAGTTTCAACATTTCGTCTAACTCTTTATCTAATACTTTTGACATATGCACGGAGACATGGCGAAGGGCCCTTGTCTTTACAGGACTGGCATCAGCCGTATCTATAGACATGGTGATCTTATTCGTTCGGCCTAACCTATCTTTACTACTTATTTCTTTGAAAGAGCTTATTACGTTTTCTGCGTTTAAGCGTTCCGTCCGCGAGAGATCATCTAGGGTACATAGACGCGAGAAAAGGTTTTCTAAAGAACTTTCTGAATAACAATCTTTAAAACTTGTTTGAGAATTGACTTCTAGGGACTGTGGATACCACGAATTATTTTTAAAATTTACTAAAATTCCGAATTTTTGTGCAAAATCACATCCTAAAACCAAAGTATGTGATAGAGAAGGTACTACTAGAGCAGAGATTACTAGACAATGACCATTGCAGACTAGCGGCAACTCAACCGTACCTAAAACTTTTAGACGGCTGCCATCTGCAGTGGTAACACTTCTATTTTTGACGTGGCATATTTTTATACTTAAACGACTTAAAAATTTTAATACCATTCCGACCTACAACGGAGGCATTTGCACCAGAGTCAAATAGAGCCGAGAAATGGGCACCTAATAGATCTATCTTTATATGCGGTCTATTATCTAAATATTTATGCACGAATAAAGGAGACATGTGACCATTTGGAGAAGCAGGAGTTTTAACTTGAGAAGGAGAATTTTTATTAGACTTTAAAAAAATCAGAAACTTTTTGTAACCATTCAGTCCAATCTGATCTATTGGAATATTTCTTTACTTAAGATCCTCGTTAGAATCTTTCTTTTATCCGCGACCGAACGTTCTGAGAAAGTACGACGGATTTTCAGTTCATAGTCTAATTCATATTCCAGTAGGTGACTTTAAAATTGAATGCTTCCATGATAAATGTATAAAATTTAAAAGAATTGTTTAAAAAATCGTAAAAATATTTCTCCTGTGCTCCCAATAGTCTAAATAAAATCAAAATATGTAAAGGCACTTAAAATATGTAAACTTCTTTATCAAACATTTAAAAAATCTTCGACAATTTCAAAAAAAAATTTCTAAGTATTGCCTTCTATTAAAATTCTTTTACCAAATATGTTAAGAATTTTCAACAAAAAATCTCCAAATACCGTTTCGTATCAGCAAAGTATTTTTAATATTCATGCAAAACAGCGATGAGAAAAAAGTACAGTTTTTTCCTCGGTTCCGCAAAATAAATCTAACACTGCAAAAATCAAAGTAAACCAGCACATCTGCCAATCTGAACTATAAAAGTAGCTTTTAAGAAAAAAGTAGGAATCTCTTATCTTAGAGTCGATTAACAAAATTCAAATATCTATACTACCATCAGATAAATTGAAATAAATAATTCTACAAATTTCCTGCTTTTGTCTTATTGCTATCGTGTAGTTTCGTTTAATAAATGTTATGAAATAAAAATATCTGAAAAGCTAGAGCCTCCACTTTGTTCGATAGCTAGTACACTGAACCCTTTAAAAAATAAAATTCCAAAAGCACCGCGTTGACAGCGTCATTTTGTAAGGTGTTAACTTGCCCACACTTTTGTACCCTGTGAAAAGTTGTTTTTTTCCCACGCTTGGGCGCAATTTTCTTGCAACCTCTTTTTAATTTCTGATAATGAATTGAGTGGATCCTTATTTTAAAAGAACTAAAGAAATTAAACACACACTAGCTCAGTTTTCCTTGGTAGAGAGATATGGGTAAGAGATAATTTTTTGTACGTCTTTTTGGAATTATTTTTTCTTACTTTTTAAAAAACCTCAGCTGTACGACGTTTGGGCACCATTCATTTTAAAATAGAAAGGATCTAACTTAGCTAAAAAAAATGAAAAAATACTGAAAGGGTGTACAGTTGTTAAATAAAAAAAAAAACAGTTTGGTACAGCCGTCATTATCCTGAAAAGTAAGATAGGTATTCAGTGAGACACTAGCTTTAATCAATAAAAAGAAAATTTATTCATGATTTTAAAATAAAAGTTCTAACCTCTGCGGTTTTAAGGATTACAAAAAATTCTAGCCTAACAGGTAGTTATTATTATTAGAGTCCCTAAATCAGACATTTAAATTCTAAAACCTGACTACCCCCGAAAGCGAAGAATCGTGATTTTCACTTCACCTTTTGTCAGTTCAAATTGCTATTAAGACACTTACTTCGGGAATAGGTCTATTGATGAATGTTCTGGTAACTTACGGTTTTTATTTGGGCTTCTAGGCCTTCGATGGAACACAAAACCGATTTTACACTTTGTAGGAAACACTTAGAGCCCACTACGGCTTTACGTTAGAAAAAAAAACTCGTGCTTTACTTGGCTCTCATAATTGTTGCTATGAGCCTCTACTGCGGCTCGGTCGAAGTAAGCCTGGCTGCGGCTCGATGGAAATTAGCCTACTTGGCGGCTCGGTCGAAATAACCTACTTGGCGGCTCGGTGGAAATAAGCCCCTCTTCCTGTCCACCGGACTCTTAAATAAACCGTGGGCACTCTCTCGGTAATATGGCTACGCCGGAACCAAAACTCCGGATACAAATATTTGACCAATCCCGGCGTATCGAGAGATTCGGTCGCAAACCCGCACAGCACACTAATATACCGAGCGGCTAGCAATTTCTGATTAATATACTGCTCGATACAAAAATGAAAAGAAGTACAATTTAAAGTGAAAAATCAGTAACATTACATGGTCTTAAAATCTAAGAAAAAATGAATGTTACAATATGCCTATCCGATAGTTAAATTATGTTCTAATGAACCGTAAATAAATAAATAAATAAACAACTTTTAATTCTGTACCGAGCTCAAATTCGACCATTGATGAAATACTGCTTCCATGTTTGAGCCTCTGCTTCCAAACACACCCTACATTTGTTAGATTCTATGCAAAAGAGAGCTGTTCCCCTAATTGGAGGCCCAGAACTCACCAGCAATCTTGGTTTCTTGGAACAACGAACAACGGTGAGCGGCTTACGTCTAATCTATAGGTGCTTTTAGGGAAAGTGTTCAATGGGTGTGACCCGCTTGATTCCTTCCAGCACGGTGCATGCTGGGAATACACGTCGCGCTAATACCTGACATTCGTATGAGGTTGAACTTGTCACTCCTCGTACAACCCTTTTCCAGCAGTTTTTTATATGGAGAACCTTATCCATTTGGAATGATTTGCCCAGGACTGTGTTTCCCACCGAATACAATTTACAGCGAGTCAAAAATAATGTGAATCGCCTTTTCCGCAGTATGTGGGCTTTCCCCCATAAAAAAAAATTGATTCTCTTGCCCTTTCTGAAGTATCAATTGGAGAAATACTATAACTGAACTTTTTCCATCGAGAAAATTATTTAATGATAATAATTTGATATTTTCCTTTAAACTCTTTGTACCCTTCGGGATGCTAACACTTTTATCTTTATATAAAAAATATTTTATACATCAGCAACCACACTAAGAAACTTGACTTAAATAAATCGAATTACTAGGTACCTAATTTAATCGTAGGAAATATACGATTTTTCTAAACTCTTATTACGTCCCTCAACATCGTCAATGATTTCAACTTAGTCATTTTGTGGTTTCAAAAATGCTTCTCCGTCACTCATTTGTCATATATATATATATATATATATAATATATATATATATATATATATATATATATATTATATATATATATATATATAAACAAATTGGTATAGTTATTTATATATAAATTATCTCACAAATACAGATTATAAAATAGATACTGACTTTAGTTCTCTCTGTTTTAAAGAATTCAAGCGGTGATAATGAATATGATGAGATATTAATTACGAAATATATGTTCAAATGTACGACTCCATCATTTACCCATTATACTTTAATAATAATACTAAATGATTCAAGGAATTCTCTCTCTTTTCACTCCCCTCTGGAAGCGACGTCACTCAAAAGTTACGGTTTTTTGCATTTCAGTTACTTTACGTGTCCTAAATTTGGAGTCTATCTCTCATTTTATTCGGAAATTTTCTCAAGAACAAGCGATAAATTAGAAAATATATTTTTCGTGATCTAGGTAGGAACCCGGAAATGTGAAAAAGATGAAAATATTAAGAATACAATACTTTTCTTGGTGATTGAAGTAGTCTGTCAAGTCAAAAAAACGTGACCGTTCGTATTCTTGAAAAAATGTGTTTAGAAAACATTTTTTTTGCCATCAGTGTATTCTTTGGTGTGCTAACAACGGCGCAATTACTTTAGTAAGTTGTCCAATTGCCTCCTACATCAATAGTCTCCTGGCATCTTCGAGGAACGCTATCGACGAGATTGTCTACATACACTGCAAATTGTGCGAATCTCGCGAGACAATTGAGTTAAAATTCTGTCAATGTATCATTTTAGGGCCCTTTGGATGGGAACAAAGCAAGACTGCCTCGAACCGACTCTCAAACAAGTCTCATTTTAGATTTTACGTGATTTCGACGAAAGTTCGAAAGCGACTGATACTTTTACTAAAATGCGACAAAGATTCCCTCTACCGATTTGTTGCATCGCTAGAATCGCATCTACCAAAAATGAATTTTACCTACAATATTACCAGATTCCTGCAAATACCAGTAAGAATGGGGTCAAAATTATCGGTTAAAATGCTAAGGGCTTAAAATTTAATTAGCAGCTAGGGACTTCACATCTTAGAAGTATATTTTCACTTACTTTTGTGTTCTGATAGCATTGTTTATGTTTCACATATTCTTCCTCTTAAAATTTGAGAAATTTGACGTTCTTACAGCTAAATCGCGCCCAAGAAAAGGCCACCAAATTTTCAAATTGTAATCCGGGTCATTATATGAGTTACTTTTAATTCGCCTACAAGAATGGGATAATAAAATTGAAGTATTCTAATATCTTGATGAATAAATTGTCACGCATTGTCAGAAATTTTCGGACTGCACTTAAATTACTACATAAAAAAAAAAAACAAATTTAGGAAAAGCTGGCAAAATAACCAGTAATATGCTAATAATTAACCTTTTTTTTTAATATATAGGCAAGATTTGATTCCTACCGGTAATTTAAATGCGCGAAATCTTATTTTGCTAGGGAGCCACTACGGCAACGACCAACCGCCACGCGACATTCAAATTGACAGATAAACTGAGAGATCCATAGAGAAACTGGGCGTCAATTTGATACAATTTTTTCTTGATGTAAAACCTAGGCACGAGAGAATATAATGACCTTAAGTGATGATTTTTACAAAAAGGATTCTTCCGCTTTCATTTGACACTCCACTCGATTACCTTGCAATTTTTTTTTTTCAGTTCCGATTTCACCCCCCAAAACTAACCCATTAAGTCAAAAATTTAACTTTCAAAACTACACAGCTCTAATTAGGCCATCAATTCTTATATTTGCAACAACTTTCAACTACTCTGTGTCAAATAGTTTCGGAGACAATAAGATGTGACAGACAGACAGATGGATACCGAAGTGATCCCATAAGTGTTCCGTACTGAACATTAATAATTTGAAATGAAAACAATAAATGATATTGGCTTAAGAATAATTTAAAATGGTAGCAAAACAATTTGAAAAATATGAGAATAAATGAGTAATTTGTAAAAGTTATTTTTAGTAATCATGAACCTCTAAAGAAAAACTTGTTCAACATCTCCATTAAAATTAAGGCGTGGTTTTGAACCGCTTGAAATGGATTAATTAAAACAAAGACAACTAAAAATTTATGTTCCTATTAAATTTTAAAATTAATTTGCTTGTCGCCCAACTCAAATTTTATCTCCGGAATATTAGTTACTTTTTAAGATTCGATCACCATTTTAAATGGAATAATAATTAGTTATTTTATTGATCATTTGGCAAAAAGTGAGTTACAGTGTCGGAGTAAACTTTAAGATTTCGCTGTTAAGAATATTATAGTAATATGAATGAAGTATTAGAATAAGCACGTTAATAAGGATTTTCAGTCGATAGACTATTAACAGTTCAAAAATGTATAACATGACACGACAGTCTCGAACGAAGGTCTGGGGGGTAAATACCCCATCGTACGTCGTAACGCTGCACGCGCGCCGCTAAGGCGCGGAAAAGTTTTTTTAAGCAGCCACATTATTGAATTTAAAAAGATATGTGATTTACTAGGTAGGGCAGACCCATATGAATTATAAAAATAGAAAGAATTGTACTCTGAAATGTAAAAGCGAATCATTGTCGCATAAAATAGAATCGGGGGTGGAAATCTGTGGAACAAATAATTGGACAGGTGAAAGTTTTTTTTATCACCGGAAAATTTAAAAAAATATATATTGTTGTTTAATATTCTAGCAGTTATATCCTTGTTAGACATACTTTATTTTTTTAATCGTCTAGCGAATTCAAAACTATTTTACAAAATGTTATGTATCATGACACTAATTTTTGGTTGATTTTACCTTCTATGTTTTAATATACTACTTGGCTATTCTTTAGCCTTATTCCTCAATTTTTTTATTGTTATATTTCAAGAAATTTGTGTAATGGTAGGAGCATATTTATTTTATAAGCAATTCCGAAATTTTATGCAAAATAATAATTTACATTCTAGAAACTTCTCTAATGTTCTACCATAGTCAAATATTTTGATTGTAGCTTCAACCAATTCTGAGATGTTTGCATTAAAAAATTAGAATCACAGAATTTCACTCTTAGTATGATTATCAGGTGTAAATAACTTTTCAATGTCATCATAGTGTTAGTAATATTATTATTTGTCACTATTATGGTATATATATATATATATATATATATATATATATATATATATATATATATATATACCATAATACATACATACGTCACAAAAATCAGCAGACATATATATATATATATATATATATATATATATATATATATATATATATATATATATATATATAAGCGTGTGTGTTGATTTTTGTGAACACTTTATAATGTATGTGAAAGAAACATTGTTAATCAAATATAGGGGACAAACTTGGTCCATACCTGAAAGAGAACCGCATGAAAATTTAATTATTAATTGTCGAGTTATACCCGAACATACATATGTGTATGTACATACATTCACACCTTCAAATACTCGTTGATGGCTTAGATACTATATACAATGCGTTATTTTTGTCGCTTTTTTTTATTTCATAGGTTGTGTGAATTTTTTATATGTTGATTGTAATAAATTAAACAGAAATCAAAATTTCATCAGTGGAATAATGGGCATATGGGTACTATTTACTCGTAAAATATAATTGTATCTATTGAAGTGGACAAAAAAAAGGAGAGATTAAAGTATAATACCTAGCAGCATATTATTTTTAGTACTAAAGAGGTAACGGGTGTACAATGAAGCATAACTTTCCGCCCTAGTGAACACTTTGACTGATAAAAAGTATTTTTAAGTAATAATTAATTAATCTGAAGTTTCATCAGAAAAATCTAATCGTTTTAAACTTACTTCTTTAATTAAAAACACTGATGTCACTCTCCTTATGGTGCTTTCCAATTTTTTGTTTTTAATGTAATGGCAGAAAGCTGTAATTTGGTTAACAAGATTGTAGGTTTTTTATAGTAAGGATGCTAAATATTTTTAGTAAAGACATGATACGGCAAAACATTTCCAAATTTTCTTACGTTTTTTAAAAATAAGTATATAAATCTTTTGGCGACGCCACTGTTCCAATACGTATTATTACCTGGTCGGGTTTAAAGGCGTTTCTTCAGATAAATCATCCGGCATACACATCTTTGTTTCGTTTGTCTTTTGTAGATTAGGGAAATTTATTTCATTTGTATTTAAATAATTCCCGTAGCAAATGGTAATGAGATGGTGGGAAATAAATTTATTCGAATTTATCGGGAGATTTCTTAAGTTTGTTTAAAAAAATATACTGTAGCTACGATAAAGTTGTTTTATCGACGTTGTTGCATAGCTATCGTCGTTCAGAATGACTATAAAATTTATATGTGTTTTATTAAATTAGAAGAGAACAAAATTTAAATTACAAAATCTAATTAACTATATTTTTTTAAAGCTTTTAATACTTAAAACATGTTGGGGTCACTCCAATAGTTGCGGTTCTGTTAAGTGTTTTTTTATTATCTGTCCTACAGTTATAGCCTTAGGCTGACTATTTGGGAGCTTTGAGAAAAAAAGTACAATACACAAACAGTAAATTAACTTTCAATTAACTTTCATATATCATAAAACGATTCATCTGGACGTAAACATTTAATTGACATCCAGTGGACCTTCAGACATAACTTGAACATCCACTGTTACTTCTTGTCCGCTTGGGCCAAAAAACGAAAAAAAAATCTTTTGAACGTTAATTAGACAACTAATTTAGAACACCTTAAAACTATATATCTAGTACTAATAAAAGTCACTGTGTACAATTACGATATCCTTTTTATTTTAAATTTTTTTTAAGACATGTTCGAATTCTTTTAGCAATTTTAGACAGTTCTGTATCAAGATACTAACGTGAAAATTAAACAGTTTTGAAGATATAGAGACCAAAAAAGTGTTATTTTTTAAAGTCTGCTAGTTCGTGGCAACGAAACACTCAATTTTGAAGCAAAACGGCTTCCACGTTCCTATTTTATAAAACCCTAACGAAAAATGTCAACCCTGATTATCACGGAAATGACAAAATCATCATTGATATGACATTTTTGAATAGGGTATCGAAAATTAAATACAATCGTGCAAGCGATTTTGAGCCAACATACACCGTTTAGATGCTCTAGGCAATCAACTTAAAAAGTGTCACTTTGCAGATGTTAAAGTCTTGTAAGAAATTGAATTTTGATGGTGTAACTGCATTTTATCTGCACATGTTTAAATGCTTAAAAAATATAACTACCAAGAAACCTCATTCTAATTATCTTATAAACTTCATGAAAAATATCTTTATTTATATACGTTCAACAAGAACGTAGAAGCTATAATACTTTTACGAATAATCATTTTCGTAAAGGAAAAGTTAAGTTACAAAAAAAAATGTTTTTTTTTTTCGATTTAGTATTATAATTTTACGTTGTCATGTCAAACGAGAAGCATTTCAAACAAAACCTAAACATTCTTGTTTACACGATAAACAATTCTTTTTAATTGCGAAGAATCATGTTATTTCTCCTACTCTAATCCGGGCAATATTTTACAAGATAAAAATAATTTCTACGCTTTGTCGACGTTTTGTTTCTTTTTTATTTTAAACATTCATGTGTCACAGTAAAATTTTATTCAGTGGTAAAGTATGCAGTTTAAAAATTCATTCTCGGGGAAATAGTATTAAAATCATCTATTTCATTCGTAGTTATTTATGTGTCAAGTTCGCAAAGTAGCATTTTGCCGAACGAGAAAGTAACCTCCTCAAGATTACATGGCATAATTCAAGACTATTATTCGTGTATTTCAATTGGTAATAAAACGAATTATTTATTTGTCAAAATATGCATCAGAGGTGCAGAATAGTAAGAGACGCTCACAGCTAGACAATCTGATTCTAAAATATTTTAAAAATATTTTAATAGATAACATATTTGATCCAAATATATAAAATAACACGTAGATTAAGAAATGTTAAAATTAATATTTATGTAACCTTTAATATATATTAAGAACTAACTGAGAGTTGTTGCCAGAATGTCTCTTCCATCATAAAGCAAATTATTACAAATTCATTAGACAATGGGCAGGCGTTCTTATTTTATTGTCATAGAGAAAGTCACATATCGAATACAACTAGAAAACTTAATACCTACCATTTACTAAAGACACCTCCCCCCAACATTATCACAACCAGATAAACTATTTAGGGGCTCCTCACACGGCTCGACTGATTTGCAACCCGAATTGCAAACCAGATGCGGACGCAACCGTTTGGTGACTTTGCCCGTGTACGGAAGTGGAGATCCACATACGGATCGACTGAAACGAGACTGATTTGCAATCAGTATCCAACTAGTTGCATCTGATCGTTCTTCTCGGTCGCAAAACAATTTCAGTTGAATGGTTGTACGTGAAGTTTGGGTTTTGTATTTTTTATATTCATTTAAAGAAAAATATTTCTTATTAAAAAACAACACTCAAATTGTATATTTAAAGAAAAAAAATCGCTTCTTTCTTTTTCTTATTCGAATGTAAACATTTTGTGACCATAAACTATGTGAGAGAACACAGACTGATCCAAAATCAGTCGCGCTAGTGTGTGGACAGACGTTTTTTTTCTGATAGCAAACTGGTTGTGCGTGTGACTATTGTAGAACCGGTTTGCAACTAGCGTTGCAAATCAGCTGACCCATGTGCGGAGAGCCTGACTCAAAAATTGACATTATATCTTAAATAAATGACGAACTCTTCAAGAATGTAAGATAAAGTAACACGAATACTGCACTACTTTAGAGGTTACCTTACTAACATAACAAAATAGAATATATATATATATATATATATATATATATATATATATATATATATATATATATATATATATATCGGTGGCAAAAACAAAGCACAAAGCAACATCCAAGACACCATTAAGTTGTTAGTTAACCAAAAAGTTATATATATCGAGTATTGGTGATATCGACATAGAAGTGGAGAATCAAGCAAAGGAGATAAATGTAGCAGTATATTTTTAAACGATGTAGTATGGTGAAATAAATATTTAAGGGTTAAGACAATATCTTAAACTTACAAGACCACAATTAGACCCATACCGAAACATCAAAAACACAAATATTCGAAAGAAGCAAAAGTAAAAATTAAAAAAATAGTATACTGAATAGCGAAAAAGGCCCTAATGGATAAAGAGAGAAATGCCAACATTAGAAAGATATTAAAAATAGAGAATATACATGACTGGGTCTAGGGTCTTAAACACAAATATAAAATAAAACAGATATGTAGATAAAATGACAGAAGAAAAAATGTTTAGAATCATAAGAAACAGGTAACCAAAAGGTATAGTAGACCACAAAAAACTTGTAGCGACAATCTTTTTCTAATGTGAGATTGGCGAAGACGATAATAAACAGGCAAACGTGCTAATTCCAAGTAAGAAGAAGAAAAAGAAACACTATTTCACCTGATTAGCTTTGATGAATTTTTTAGTGTTAACTATATACGTATTTATTCCCAAATTAGCTTCATTATGTTTAATCGCCCCTCCTATAAATAAATTCTTAACCAAACATCATTGGGTAATTAACATTATAAATAACCGGCCAAATCCAAGTCGGACTTGCGCAATTAGTGCTCCGTACGTTGATTGCTTTTAAAATAAAGAATTTTGTTACGGAGGTATAAAATGATTAATGAATTCACAAAACACCCCCCCCCCCCCCTAAGTGAGTTTTCAACAAAGTTTGTTTCCGATATTTATAGAAAACTTTGTTGAAAACTCTGTCTTTTTTTACGTACCAGATAAATTATTAAAGGTAATGCACTCGTTATAACTTTCATTCAATCTAAACCTTATGAAGACTATTCCAGAGTTTTATCAAAATTTTTCAATCAGTACTTTTCGAGATAAGGGGGGTGAAAGCGATTTTTGGCGATTTTTTAAAAATAATACCAAGAAAAGTGTGCCCAAGAATTAGATTATACATATTTTTAAACTCGTGCTTTCACAAGCTTTCATGTGACACGCCACTCGATGACCTGGTAATTTTTTTTTACTTCCTATTTCACCCCCAAAACTAACCCTTTAAGTGAACATTTAACTTTCAAAACTACACGGCTCTGATGGAGCCATCCTTTCTGTGTCAAATAGTTTCGGGGAAAATCGGGTGTGACAAACGGACAGACAGACACCGAAGTGATCTTATAAGTGTTCCGTAGGGAACACCAAAAATAATAATTTAATCTTAAAGCAATAGTTTCTTGCCATTAAAAGTAGGAAAGTAATGATTACTTTTCATAATTTTAATTTTAGTTTCGCTATTTACATTTAAGCAGTACCAAAGTAAAATAAAATTGTAGGGTTTATTTAAAATAACCGGTCAAGTGCAAGTTGAACTTGCGCAATTAGTGTTCCGTACGTTGATTGCTTTTAAAATAAAAAATTTTGTTACGGAGGTATAAAATGATCAGTGACTTCACAAAACACACCCCAAATGAGTTTTCAACAAACTTTGTTTCCAGTCTTTACTGAAAACTGATGACCTTGAAATTTTTGTTTTTTTTTATATACCAGATAAATGATAATTTTCGTTCAATCTACACCCCGTGGAGAATATTCCAGAATTTTTTCAAATTTTTTGATAAGTACTGTTCGAGATAAGGCGACAGCGATTTTTCGCGATTTTTTAAAAATAATACAAAGAAAAGTGCGCGCAAGTATTACATTATATATATATTTTTTACTCATGTTTTCACAAGCTTTCGTTTGACACCACACTCGATGACCTAGTAATTTTTTTTTTTCGTTTCCGATTTCACCCCCAAAACTAACCCCTTAAGTCAAAATTTAACTTTCAAAACTACATGGCTCTGATGAGGCCATCAATTCCTATATTATTACGAAATTTCAACTTTCTATGACAAATAGTTTCGGAGAAAATCGGGTGTGACAGACGGAACACTAAAAAAACAGCATGTTGTGTGACCGTAAAACTTTCCGTTATTTAATTGGTAAGCTTTAAAATATTCTTTATCATTAAAAGATGCCTTTTATTCAAATTAAACTTTCTGTATTGAAATAACTCATTGTGAGTGCCTTAAATTAGTGGGTAATGTATATTCAATTAAAATAATATGTTTCCAGAACTTCACATGAAATTTGTTTTAATTTAACTCTATTAAGATGTCTGTCATTAGTATCAATAGTTCTTAAGAATTTACAACACTCATTTAGAATAAATTCGAATCCAATCTGAGAATGAATTACTTCTCTGGGAACATCACGATAAAACAGTTGTATTTTTGGGAGAGTCATTTCTTTTCAAAAATATATATTAGATTTTTCTTGAAGGTTCAGAAAGTTTTTGCTGACTACAGTTCTACACAATGATGTTTTCGTGTAGTTTTATAAAATCATCGTATAATAATAGTTAAACTATTATAACTATGACGTTTTATTTAACTTTGTTATGATATATTACGCACTCTGTAGGGCCTACTGTATCATTTTGTTATCGAAAACAGCAACCTTCATTAATGTTAAGTTACTTGTTTTATGAAATATGTTTCTTTAGATTTTTTTTATGGGCCTAGCACACGTCCTGCAGGGAAATCCCTAAAGCGCTACAGGAGTAACACGTGTGTAGAAAAAGCGGTTCACGTTGGTCTTGAATCGCTGTAAATTGTATTCGGTCGGAAACACAGTCCTGGGCAACTTGTTCCAAAGGGATGAGGTTCTCCATATAAAAGACTGCTTGAAAGGGGTTATACGAGGAGTAACAAGCTGAACCTCGTGCGAGAATATAAAGCGCGACGTGTATTTCTAACATGCACTGCTCTCTCAATACTTGTAGAATAGGCTCAAGTTGTCAACCATTCGTCGATGTTCCAGTGAATCAAGTTTGCTGAACAGTTCAGGGTCTCCAGTCAGGCGAATAGTTTTCTTCTGAATAGAGTCCAACAAATGCAGTGTATGTTTGGTAGCAGCTTTTAAGAAGCTCTCTTTGCTGGGGAGTTAAAAGTATCCCCGGGTATAGACCCAAAAATAGGGAGGGCATCCCTCATAAATCTCCAATGAATATGGAAGCAGGAGGATAATTGAGGAGCGAAATTCTCTTTTGATTAATGTATAAATGGGACTCCTTCGTGGTACTCATAAAGGACCGGAGATGGATTGGGTGGTGAGACCCCCCTTCAATTATTACTACTTTTAGTGTTCCGTACGGTACACTTATAAGATCACTTCGTCTATCCGTCTGTCACACCCGATTTTCTCCGAAACTATTTGACGCAGAAAGTTGAAATTTGGTACTAATATAGGAATTGATGGCCTCATCAGAGCCGTGTAGTTTTGAAAGTTAAATTAAGGGGTTAGTTTTGGCGGGTGAAATCGGAAGTGAAAAAAAAAATTTTTTTACTAGGTCATCCAGTGGGATGTCAAACGAAAGCTTGTAAAATTTTTATTTATAACAAAAATGTTCAAAAATATATACAATGTCTTACATGCGCACGCTTTTCTTTGTATTATTTTGAATAAATCGGAAAAATCGCTGTCCCCACCCTTTATCTCGAAAAGTACTGATCCAAAATTTTGAAAAAAATTCTGGGATATTCTCCACGGGGTGTAGATTGAACGGAAATTATCACGAGTACATTACCTTTAATAATTTATCTGGTATATAAAAAACACAAAAATTTCAAGATCATCAGTTTTCAGTAAAGATCGGAAACAAACTTTTTTGAAAATTCATTTGGGGTGTGTTTTGTGAAGTCACTGATCATTTTATACCTCCGTAACAAAAATTTTTATTTCAGAAGCAATCAACGTACGGAACACTAATTGCGCAAGTTCAACTTGCGCTTGACCGGTTATTTTAAGCTCTCTTTGCTATGCTTGCAACATGTTCATTCCACGACATGTTAGCTCTCAATTTAACGCCCAGCAAATTGAGTGACGATGCTAGAGGAATGGAATGCCCCGACCGACATAACTATGTCGGGTTCGGCAACGTTAACTTTTAGAAGAAAGCTACCGAATGCGTTCTGGTAGCGTTAACTTGTACTTGGTTACTGTCACGCCAGGATAGAATTTCTTCCAGGTGTTTATAAAGTTGAACGACTTCCTGCTTTCATTTAATGAATTTATTGACTGTGTTTTCGAACCTGTAACTGTAGATTGAACTTTAGCTTCAGAGTACATCAAATGAAATAAATGATTTAAACCATTATAATGGGTCATTGTTTTATTTTTCATTAGAAGTTCTGTTTAGTCTTCTGACTTCTAATAAACATTACTTTTGAACTGATTGACTAAGTTTTAGTCAATCATCGCTCCTGATGAAGCTAACATGGTTAGCGAAACGCGCGTCGAGTGCAAAAATAAAGTGTTTGGTGTAGTGGTGATATATACTTAGTAGTATCATTGTGTCAAAGATTCCACATTCCCAACTTAATTACTTTTGAAATTGTATTGTTTTTACCAATTTTATTAAGTTTGTCTTTATAACAACATTTTTCGTGATGGCCCTAAAATTTTTTATTCTAAGCACTATACGTTACTCTTTGAAAAGGAATTCAATAATGTACACAATATGATGAATGAATTCAAATAAATATACAGAAATTTATTTCGAACAATACAAAAATTACATATAAAACAATTTTTGAATTGAACAAAATATCGTTTTTTTTTTTTTTGTTTTTTTTTTCATACTTGTAAATAAACTAGTTCAATTGAAAGGCCTAACAACAATAAAGTATATATATCTATCAAACAAAAATGTTGAAATATAATCAGTGGTGTGGTAACATGTATTGTCGAGTTAATTTTTTTAATAATTAAAAATTTGCAAAACTTTTGAATTCTCATAAAAAGTCGTAGGGTTGAACAGAAGAGATCGAAAGAACTGACGATTAATTTCCGGTCTTTTATAACAAATTCGAAGAAATCGTGGGTGTACAGTTAGTTTCGATCACTTTCACGATTCTGCAAGTCTGCTCTAAGCTACCTACGGTAATAATTTGGAGCAGCTCTATCCATCTCTATTCCTAAAATAGAAGTAATAATTTCTGTTGGCTAAAAGAAGCACGACCGCAAAGGTATTAGAATTATTCCACTATATTCCGGAAAATATTAGCTGAAAATCTCTATCGGGCTCACTAAAGATGAAGCACTGCATTCGCTAAGGTCTCAGGCATGATTCAGAGTAAACTTTGAATTGTGTGGGGTTAAAAGACCTTACCATCAGGTCGTCTGTCAGTGTTGCCAAAGTAACCAAAATGTGCTAGTGCAATTTTAATATTGACATCAATTTTAGTAAATAAATAATACGTTTTATAATAACGTAGGGTTGTGTTTGAATAAGTTTTTGATTGCATTGTATTCGTCTATAAATTCTGAATAATTTTACCAGATTTATAAGTTTTTGATTGATCAATGTACAAGTTTATACACGATTATGCAAAGTCATATATATAAAGGATTAAAGAGGTGGAAGATAGATTTACTGTAGGTACAGTGTTTACATATCGATCTATATGTCCTTTTTACGGTTTTTGGACCCGAAAATATGTTTCATTATTTTCAATTTTAATACAAATAGAATACAGAAATATCAGCTTTTAGTTGTAAATATCTATGATGCCCTTTTTAGCGTTCCGTACGGAATACTTATAAGATCACTGTCTGTCAGTCTCTGTCCGTCTGTCACAACCGATTTTCTCCGAAACTATTTGTCATAGAAAGTTGAAATTTGGCACTAATATAGGAATTGATGGCCCCATCAGAGCCATGCAGTTTTGAAACTTAAATTTTGACTTGATTTGAAAGATTAGTTTTGGGGGGTGATATCGGAAGTGAAAATTTCTTTTTACCAGGTCATTGAGTCGGGTGTCAAATGAAATCTTATGAAAACACGAGTTCAAAAATATATAATGTAATACTTGCGCACACTTTTCTTTGGATTATTTTTTAAAAAATGGCCAAAAATCGCTGTCCCCCACTTATTTCGAAGAGTACTAATTAAAAAGTTTAGAAAAAATTCTGGAATATTCTTCACAGGATGTAGATTGAACGAAAATTATCACGAGTGCATTACCTTTAATAATTTATCTGGTATTTAACAAAACAAAGATTTCAAGGTCATCAGTTTTCGACAAAGGTCGGAAACAAACCTTGTTGAAAACTCATTCGAGGTGTGTTTTGTGAAGTCATTGACCATTTTATACCTCGATAACAAAAATGTTTATTTTAAAAGCAATCAACGTACGGAACACTAATTACGCAAGTCCGACTTGCACTTGACCGGTTATTGTTTTGTGATTAATATTTCATTATAAAATACTTGTCATTTTAAAATATCGGAATTGTAGTGATTGAATCAAGTTATTTCTTAGTGTGAGAGAATTAACGTCAGATTTATTTTTAAACGTATTTGCAAGGGAAATCGGGCAAATCACGTTATCGATTATTTTTTTGGTATAAAAATAAAAAATTCATTCGCACTTCCCCACATTAATAAATTGTACGCTTTCAAAAATTTTAATTTCGATTTTTATATAATAGAGTCATCAGAAAATATTAAGAACATTAAAAAAATTCCCAATTTTTTTATTTGATTACAAACATTGGCTCCCTCACCTCTGTTCAAGTCTCGGCAACCTTGTTCTGTAACTTTATTTGTTAAGAAACATTTAATATAAATTCTAAATATTGGGGCTGAGCTGAAAATTTATGTTCGTCCATTATTTACTGAGGAATTAACAAGATGATCGAAATAATGACCTCTAATTAAGAAACCATTTAACAACACATTTGTTTTATAGAAAGATATACTGGGGTTAATGGTAACTAATTTATCTTTTCATTGGAATAATGTTAACCGTTTTTTAGATTACTAACAATATACGAGGGTTGGATGATAAGTACCTTGCCTTGGTCAGAGATGGCACTACTACTACTATTTAAAAAATTATACTTTTCGTAAACATGACCTTTCACAAGAATCCTGTCAAATTTTCAAGTCGCTGCGTGATTTAGTTTATGAGTCACAGCCATTTAAATAGAACAATTTTTGTGATTTTACAACTATAAAAAAAAATGAATATCAAGCAGTGATAAAATGTTTGTTTTTGAAAAAGAAAACGAATGATAAGATAAAAGCGGAACTCAGCGAAGTTTATGGGGATTTTGCACCTTCGTTATCGACCATGAAATATTGGACAGTTGAATTCAAACGCGGCTGTATAGGATGAGTCAACGATAAAGTTCATTATCTCATTTGTTTCGGGAATGACGAAAAAATGTTAAATACAATAGTTTTATGGAATGTTAAGCTGCACCATTTAAAATTATTTTTGAGTATACAGTGTAGTTCAAAAAAGTGTGGCCGATATATGTTTTTTTAAATGGAACATCCTATTTTCCAATTTATTTTTTAAATTCTGCGTGAAATTTTATAACTTTTTTATTAACAGTGTTATATACCTAAATCTAGTAGTTTTTCTAATATTTCAATTTTTTGTTTAAAAATACTAGTCTTCAGTTTTGTAAAAAATTGCCACTAGCGCCATTATTTCTGAAGATGGAATACTCATAATTGGTACGAGCATTCTACATAGATTAAAAAAAGATATATGTAAAGAAATTTACCCTCCAACTTTTATTAAATATGTCATATACCTATTTCTAATAGTTTTCTATTTATTTTGAATTTTTCAATTTTTTACATTTGTTGTTTTTAATACACTTACGCTATAACAGCATAGTTGCCAAGACAAGACAAAAATGTAGACATTGTCAAATTTTGACATGTCTATTAAGCAAGTAAAAATAGTTTAATTTATTGTAGTAAGTGACGTATAAAGGTAATAGTTACGGATTTTCCTAAAAATGAATTAATTGATATTGTTTATATACTGGGCGAGGCGGGAAAAAATTGTCTTTTGGCAGTAAGGCTTTACGAAGCGAAGTACCCTAATAGATGTATACCATCGAAAATCTTTTCAGTGCTTAATGGAACGGTTTGTGTTTGTGTAGTGGTAGCGTTGAGTATACGAAACGGAAAGTAGTAAACCAGAATGCTACCAATGAGGAAAAAGAAATGGAGATTTTACTTCATGTTGAAGATAATCCCCAGGTCAGCAGCCGTCAACTAGCTGAATTATTTGACACATCCCAATCTACGGCTAATCGACCACGAGAAAATACAAGTATCATCCCTTTCATATGGAACTACACCAAGAACTTCTAGACCGTGATTTTGAACGACGAGTAAACTTTTGTACCACCATGAATGGAGCAATAGAGGCCGATTCAAATTTTAGATTCAAAATAATGTTTTCTGATGAGCTACTTTTCTCAGTAATGGAGCAGTTAACAGCCATAACATGCATTATTATTCAACAGTTAATCCATTTTGGGTCTGGCAAGTTCAAAACCAAAACC
>CM032454.1:82372928-82397183 GCA_019049505.1 Pachyrhynchus sulphureomaculatus | reverse complement strand
AAAGATGTATTTGTTATCGTAAGCCTATAGCAGACAATTTAAAAATATAAGGAGGCAGGGTTAAAATTCTTAATTGAACGGAAGTTTTTTTAACATAATTAAAAAATGAGAAGTGTCAATAATTTCTGATGAGTGCGAATTCTGTTAGCCAGGTTTTTCGTCGAAAACTTTAAAAGATATCAAAATTCTGGAGATTGATCAAGTGGAGTTCACATTAAAGTACCTTTCAACAAAGTCCCACCTATTTTTTTTTCTCCACAACCGTAAAAAATGACAATATATGGGCATTGTACGAGAAATATTTTACATCCTAGAACACAAATTATTTTGCACACTGATTAATTTGTTCATTTTTTTTAATTTTAAACTTAGAAACATTGAGCAGTAATTCAACAAATGTTTAGGAGATCAGAAAATATTTTTTTCTAGTTATTTACGATGTTAACATTAATTGGACAACTACTACATGAACCAATTCCTGAAGTCGTTAACGTAGCTGGATGTACAAAGTAGATTGGATAACATATCAGTTTGAAACTAAACAGCCTAAAATTTTATTTTAAATTTTAATTGTATTATTGATTGAATCTTCCACATATCCATCAACAAGGGTCAAAAACTTTTATCCTCCGTTGCGCTTCAAATCTGATATATTGTCCACTTCATCGACAAGAAGTTACGGCTGACATTTTCCGAAAGCAAGAACCAGTATGCGCTTCGGAATTTGACAACTGCAGGTCCATTGCTACTTAAATTAATTCCAACAATTTGATTTACGTATTTCTTATTTTCATATTTCAAAAATAAGCGTCAGCTATTCTTATGGTTTGGACGAAGAGCCTCGTAGTTTAGAAAATGCCCGATTTAATCTATTTTGGAAACTATAAAAATGCATTGTATATAAATTTTTATGTCGAAGAATTTCACAATTGCAACATTGCCTTTGTCTATCTGTGTCATCGACACTCATTTCCGCGAGTTTTTTACGAAATGTCCATAATTAACACAATTATTCTAAAATACTGAAAAATTTTAATAATATTTTTAAAAGAAACAATAGTTAAAATTTTGGTCATTACTCATTAAATAGATTTCATTATTTGCTTCTTATGCATCTTATAAGTTGATTAATTTGCTCTCGTGGTAAAATCCTAGACTGAGGCCAATTTTTTAATATTCTCGTTTTTCTAGATGTCAAAAATTGACTGTGACTGTAATGTGGAGACTTTAACTTTCTCACAAAAAATGTCAATAAGACATTCAGAGAGACTTATCTTGCTTTATAGAAATAACACGATCCTTTGATTTTTCATATACGGGGGTCGTTCCAAAAAGTTCTCGACCTGATACGGATATAGCGTCAAATTATTATGATATTTGTTAAGTGTTATTTTCTAGATGGCGTGCTGTGAAGTTTTTGACACGTGTGTTTAGTTGCCTTAGTGATCGCGTCAAGAAACAAGTTTTAACATTTAACAAGTGATAACTGTTATAAAATACTTCATTTTAAGGTTTAACTCCTAGGAACTTTAAAAAAGAATTAAATATCACATTAAATGATTCTTCCCCTTCACTTCTAACGATTAAAAAATGGGCTGCTGAATTTAAATGTGGTAGTACATCTATTCAAGATAATAAATGCTCGGACGCCCGAAAACCTCTACCGCTGACGAGATTGTGATAAAAATTCAAAATACGCAAGCTAGCTGACATTGTAAACATCTCTATAAGCCATATCCACCACATTTTATATGATGTTTTGGGTATGAGAAAGCTTTCTGCTTGATGGTTGTTTAGTTTTGTTTAAAAGTAATTCCAATGACTTTCTTCGACGTTTCATAATAGTAGATGAAACACTGATTAATCATTACATGCTAGAAAAGAAGGAGCAGTCGAAACAGTGGGTGGCAGCAGATGAAAATGCACCCAAGAAAGCAAAAACGGTTCTATTTGCAGAAAAAGTCATGGCTGTGATTTTTTTTTGGGATTCTCATGGTGTTGTACCCATAGACTACCTGTAGAAAGGTAGAGCCATTACCGGGGGATATTATGCTTTACTACTGAACCAATTCAAGAGTGCTATTTTCACCAAACGTCCACATCTCGCAAAAAAGAAAGTAATTTTTCATCACGATAGTGTACCTTCACACATGTTTCGAATTGTTGCTGCGAAACTCCATCATCTTTGCTTCGAAGTACTTCCACATCCATCGTATTCACCAGATTTGGCCTTCCAACGATTACTTCTTGTTTGCAAACCTCAAAAAATGGGTGGCTGGATAAAGATTCACTTCTTTTTTTTTATGGGTCTAGCACACGTGCTACAGGGAAGTCCCTAAAGCGCTATAGGAGCGACACGTGTGCGGAGAAAGCGATTCACGTTGTTCTTGAATCGCTGCAAATTGTACTCGGTGGGAAACACATTCCAAAGGGATGTTGTTCTCCATACAAAAGACTGCTTGAAAAGCGTTGTACGGGGGAGTAACAAGCTGAACCTCAAACGGATGTGAAGTATTAGCGCGACGTGTACTTCTAACATGCACCGCTCTGGGAGGAATTAAGCGAGCCACATCCTTCGCACACTTTCCATGAAAATACTTGTAGAATAGGCTCAAGTCGCCAACCGTTCTTCGATGTTCCAGCGAATCAAGGCCGCCGGTCAGTTCCGGGTCTCCAATCAGACGAACAGCTCTTCTCTGAATAGAATCCAACAAATGCAGTGTATATTTGGGAGCGGAGCTCCAAATATGGGAGCAGTATTCCATAGTTGGTCGAATTTGAGCTTTGTAAAGAATTAACAGTTGTTGTGGAGTGTAAATCTTTCTGGTCCGAAATAATATTCCCAACTTTTGAGAAGCTCTCCTTGCTAAGCGTGCAACATGTTCATGCCAGGACATATTTGCTGCCAAATTAACGCCCAACAAATTGAGTGACGATGCTAGAGGAATGGAGTGCCCCGACATAACTTCGTCGGGTTCAGCAACGTTAACTTTTTTAGAAAAAACTGCCACCTGGGTTTTTGTAGCGTTAAATTCCACTTGGTTACTGTCACCCCAATATAGAATTTCTTTCAGATCTTTGTTAAGTTGAATGACTTCCTGCTGTCTGCGGATATTCGTCTGAGTAGCCGATGTCCGAGCATTCAAAGTGAATGAAGAGATAAGTGTACTGTCATCTGCAAAACTGTAGATTGGATTCCCGGTCTTTTCCAGCAGATCGTTAATATAACTGAGAAAGAGAGTAGGAGACAGTATGGAGCCTTGGGGTACACCGGCGTTGATAGTGAAGGTGTTAGAAAGGAATCCGTCGACTGCCACTCGTAAAGATCTGAGGAAACATGAAACCCACAAACAGAACTTTTCAGACATACTACAAGAACGCAGCTAAGCCAACAGCTCATCTTGCCAAACACGGTCTAATGCCTTGGATATGTCAAGAGCAACCGCTTGAGATCTTCCAAAGTGTTCAATTGCGTTGTTCCAAACATGTGTTACATAAGTCAGAAGATCTCCTGTTGATCTATTTTTACGAAAGCCATATTGGTGATCGCTAATAATGTTGAATCCTTCAAGATATTTTATAGATTCACTTCAAATGATGAAGTTAAAGCTAAGACCAATGCTTATTTTGCAAAGTCGAATAAATCTTATTATAATGAGGGTATTAAAAAATTAGAAATTTGTTGCACTAAATTTACTGATTTACAAAGTGACCATGTAGACAAATAAAGAAAAAATTCTCTTCAATCTTGCGTTTTCTTTGTTAGGTTCAGAATTTTTGGAACAACCCTCGTTTATTTTCATATTGCCCCTTAGATTTGTCGGGTAGAAAATTTAAAATGACCGTATTTATTGTATCTACTAAATTGAGTAGTGTACAGCTGAACTTACCTGTCCTCTCCAAAATTTCCGTTATTTTACTATCACTAGAGCCACTAAATTCATTCCATTTTTGCTCTATTCATTTTAATTTTTTCTTTTTCAGTTTTATAGTTTTTATAGTATATATTAACAATGTCATCAGCTAGCGAATAAGCAGATGTATTTTGAAAATATTAATTTCGTGTTTTAATATAATCACTTCTTCTTCAACATATGCGCTCGCATGCACATGTTTTTAGCTGGGGCTGATTATGCCATAAAAATTCCAAAGCGGTTAAAAATTTTGCCCACTATAAGCTGCCCATACTTTTCTAGCATCCGAAATTTAGCACCTATTTATAGTTGTTACTTGAGGAGCTTTTAGACCTTCAATTTAGCTTGAGTGATGTTTTTAATTTCATGGTCAAATAATTACAAATTAAAGTCCACTTAAGAGTTAGGAAGGTCGAAAGCTGGCTTGAAAATCACTTGAGAACTACTGGACGGTATTTTTGGATTATATTTTTAATTTTAGTCCAAGTTATTTATGTTTTATTGTGTAATACTCCTATTTTATATGTGCTTTACTGTTCCATCTTAAATGTATACAAATAGTAACAAATAATTTACACTGAAAAAATGTGAAAATATAATGAAAATGGGGATATTTTATATTATTTGTTAAAAAAAAAATCCGAACATTTTATAGATAGTTGGATGTGGCGGTTTGACTTAAAAAAGCTAAATTTTAAAGTAAAACAAGTTCCGTTGTACTTTCAGAAGCACACTGTTTATTAGTATTATTAATTAATTATTAACAGAATCGTCATTTCTCATACTAGAGTTATAATACGGAATTTTTCAGTATTACATACGATCATTAGAAGTTTCAAAGCATTAAATTCGGAATGGAAATATTGAGAATGCCATTGTAACCCATATAATTACAAATAGTAACAAATAATTAACACCGAAAAAATGTTGTGAAAATATAATGAAAATAGTATTATAATCTGTCCCAAAATATAAAGTCCTAATTTTTACCATTTTAAGTGGGCAATATAAAAATTCTTACCTTTTGTTTATGATAAGTTGCAGAGATGGACTTAAGAATTTTATTCATTAATGCAAATAAATAAAATTATAAGTGTTTTTGGAGATAATTATTTACAGATGCATGTAAAAATAAATGGATAAGAAGTACAAATATACAGTTTGAATGAATGGGGTTTACAAGAAGGGACATATTGTATAAATAAAAATATATTTTAACTTAAGCCTAATTCGATTTCACTATCACTGTCATCAGCTGAGGTAATTATCAGTGGTTTTATATTATTTACATAAATATATGAATCTTCAACTTTAACAACGTGCTGAATGGAATTCCTCCAGCTTTCACAAGGTATATCATTTATAACTTTTTTTACTAATTCAACCACTGACACGCTTAAAATAGGAGAAACATTTTGTGCCCTTATTTTTGATTTAACTTGATGCCAAATATGTTCAGTTGGATTAAACACACAATAATACGGAGGATGCCGCAAAACAGTTTGTCCCATTTTCTCAGCCATACTATCACAAACATATTTCTTTACCAATTTATAGTCTTTCAAAACTTCCAAAAGATCACCTTTTTAGTGTTCCGTACGGAACACTTATAAGATCACTTCGGTGTCTGTCTGTCTGTCTGTCACACCCGATTTTCTCCGAAACTATTTGACATAGAAAGGTGAAATTTGGTAATAATATAGGAATTGATGGCCTTATCAGAGCCATGTAGTTTTGAGAATCAAATTTTGACTTAAGGGGTTAGTTTTGGGGGGTGAAGTCGGAAGTGAAAAAAAAAATTTTTTACTAGGTCATTGAGTGTGGTGTCAAATGTGAAAGCACGAGTAAAAAATATATATATAATATTATACTTGCGCGCACTTTTCTTTGTATTATTTTTAAAAATTCGCGAAAAATCGCTGTCCCGGGCCTTATCTCGAAAAGTACTTATCAAAAAATTTCGAAAAAATTCTGGAATATTCTCCACGGGGTGTAGATTGAACGAAAATTATCACGAGTGCATTACCTTTAATAATTTATATGGTGTACAAAAAAAACAAAAATTTCAAGGTCATCAGATTTCAGTAAAGATTGGAAACAAACTTTGTTGAAAACTCATTTGGGGTGTATTTTGTGAAGTCACTGATCATTTTATACCTCTGTAATAAAATTTTTTATTTTAAAAGCAATCAACGTACGGAACACTAATTGCGCAAGTTCAACTTGCACTTGACCGGTTTTTTTTATAACTAAAGTCAAAATAAATGTCATTTTCGAACATATATTCCTGTATTTCCGATTTGGTGTTGGCTGCATTAAGAACCTTATTTAGTAGGCGACTATGGTAACTTGCATTGTCCATAACTATAACACTCTGTTCGGGAACTTTTGGCAAAAGGGAATTTTGAAGTCAGTTTTCAAAAAGTTCTGCGGTCGTGTCTTCGTGCTAGTCCAAACTAGAATCTTTTATGTTTTTGGCAGATAATATTAGACAATTTGAAACCAAGCCCTTTTCATATCCAGCATGCAAAATGGTGACTCGTTTACCTTTATTTGAAGGTGCGTTAATCTGACATTTTGTACTGCTGTCAACTCACCTGGGTATCGAACCATGTTTCGTTAAGGTAAATTATTGGCCAATTCTCTGATCGATACTTTTTAATTTCTTGTAAATAAGTATATCGCAAGATTCATAATCTTTGTGACTCCATCACTACTTAACTTTTGTTGATTTTTTCGGAACGTGAATCCCATTCTTAAGAGAATTCTGTGAAGGGTTGATCGGCCACAATGTATATTGGTCCCGTCCTGCACCTTAATTTTATTTTGTCTAGTGTCTGCACCAACTGCTCTTTATACATAGAATATATTTTTCTCCTAATGGCGTCTTTTTCAGAATCGTCTACATAATGCATTTGAAAATCTTTCCTTTTTTTTTCTGTTCCCGAGTGATGGTTTTCCTACAATACCCTCAATCGTAGAAATTGGGGTTTTTGTTAGTTCACTGGTTTCTTGCAAAGCACTTTGTTTATTCAAATTTATTTTTACGTCAAGGAATAAAAGTTTTCTCTTGCGATAGCCACTATTGCAATTTTCCCACGGACGTTACATAATTAAAATAGAACCGTTACGTTGTAAGTTGTAAGTAAAACTAAAGCTAAAAATAATAAAAAGTATCTTTCGAATCTTAACGGGGACCTGTGGTCATTAGGCCTATATTATCAAATACTTAAAGGGCTCCAAACCGGGTTGCCAGGTAGTAAATATATAGGTAAAAATAGATCCAATATGATTGCAGGTGCAAGTGTATACAAGTATAGAAAGCAGATAAAATAAAAATACGTTTATCGTAATACCTAGCAACTATGCACAAAACCCTAATAGGGTCATTTATTGCCTCATTGAAAAAGCAAAAAGGCAGGATCTTATATCTTGGGATTTACTTTACTTTATATTATTTGTTAATAAAAATGAGAACATCCGATTTTATAGATAGTTGGATGTAGCGGTTGGACTTAAAAAAGCTAAATTTTAACGTAAAACAAATTCCACTGCATTTTCAGAAGTACACTGTTTGTTAGTATTATTAATAGTTTTTTCATTTCTCATATTAGAGTTATAATACCAAATTTTTCAGTATTACAAACGACCCTTAGAAGTTTTAGAGCATTAAGTTTGGAATGGAAATATTGAGAATGCCGTTATAACCCATATAATTAATTAATCTCATCATTTACTTTGAACGCTCGGACATCGGCTACTCATGCAAATATCCGCAGACAGCAGGAAGTCGTTCAACTTAACAAAGACCTGGAAGAAATTTTATCTGGGGGTGACGGTAACCAAGTAGAATTTAAAGCTACAAAAACCCAGGCGGCAATTTTTTGTAGGGGCACTCCATTCTTGTAGCATCGAAACTCAATTTGCCTGGCGTTAATTTGGGAGCAAATATGCTTTGAGATGAACATGTTGCAAGCATAGCAAAGAGAGCTTCCCAAAAGCTAGGAATATTATTTCCGACTAGAAAGCTTTACACTCTACAACAACTGTTAATTAGGTACAAAGCTCAAATTCAAGTAAACACGGAATACTGCTCACACGTTTGGGGCTCTGGTCCCAAACATACACGGCATTTGTTGGATTCTATTCAGAGGAGAGCTGTTCGCCCGATTGGAGACCCGAAACTGGCCAGGAAGCAACCTTAACTCACTGGAACATCGAAAAACGGTAGGCGATTTGATTCTGTTCTGCAAGTATTTTTATGGAAAGTATTCGATGGATGTAGCCCGCTTAATTCCTTCCAAAGCGGTACATGCTAGAAATACACGTTGCGTTAATAGTTCACATCCGTATGAAGTTCAGCTTGTTACTCCTCGTACAACCCTTTTCAAGCAGTCTTTTATATGGAGAACCTCATCCCTTTGGAATAATTTGCCCAGGACTGTGTTTCCGACCAAGTACAATTTACAACGATTCAAGACCAACGTGTCGACACGGATTTCCCTGCAGCACGTCTGCTAGGCCCATAAAAATAATCGGTCAAGTGCAAGTTGAACTTGCACAATTAGTGTTCCGTCCGTTGATTGCTTTTAATATAAAAAATTTTGTTACGGTGGTATAAAATGATCAGTGACTTCAAAAACACACCCCAAATGAGTTTTCAACAAAGTTTGCTTCCAATCTTTACTGAAAACTGATGACCTTGAAATTTTTGTTTTTTTTTTATATACCAGATAAATTATTAAAGGTAATGCACTCGTGATAATTTTCGTTCAATCTACACCTCGTGGAGAATATTCCAGAATTTTTTCAAAATTTTTTGATCAGTACTTTTCGAGATAAGGTGGGCGATTTTTTCGCTATTTTTTAAAAATAATACAAAGAGAAGTGTGCGCAAGAATTACATTTTATATATATATATATATATATATATATATATATATATATATATGTATATATATATATATATATATATATATATATATATATATATATATATATATATTACTCGTGTTTTCACAAGCTTTCATTTGACATCATACTCGATGACCTAGAAAAAAATATTTTTTTTTTCACTTCCGTTTTCACCCCCAAAACTAACCCCTTAAGTCAAAATTTAACTTCCAAAACTACACGGCTCTGATGAGGCCATCAATTCCTATGTTTTTACCAAATTTCAACTTTCTATGACAAATAGTTTTGGAGAAAATCGGGTATGACAGACAGACAGACACCGAAGTCATCTTATAATAGAAGAACGTAAATACAACTAATTCTATGGAAATTTATTAGTAGTCATAAGTGAGTGAATGCAGAAAAGACTCAAATTGTTCACTGTTGGTTCAATATCCATAAAAAACGACGTTTGGCTGAAACTTTTTCATTTTAATATGAGTGCATGAAAAAAGGCTTAAATGATCATGTTACTATATGGAACAAATATAAATAAGGGAAGTGCTTCAAGTGGTATAGATGTGTTGATTCTTTAATTCAGATAAATACCTAAATTCTTCTTGAAGATTGTAGTTTATTTTATGATCCGGAAGTGAGATATGGAAATATAAGACAAATAAACCAGTTAATAATCATTTAACGTTGTTCTTTTAATAAAAAAAACTCTCTAATATTCTTTTACATTTCAATTAATGAATAATAAATAACTCTAAATGATGCCTACATATGTCTTTTGAAATAGAAAAAGTTATGTTAGATGTTAAAATTTGATTGATTGATTTTTTTTATTTAGCAAACCTCTGCAATATGAATAATAGTAATAACGTCACTAAATCAGGTGAAATTCAAAAATGTCATTTCGATCATTTATCTTCGTTGACTATGAAATTAAGTCCCGAAGGAGGGGTGAAGGAAGCCTTTAATAATGTAACTTGAAGAATCGACTATGAAGTTAGCATTAATATTATATATAGCAGTGTAATTAATATTTTGGTTAGGTCTTGACCATAATCTCTATCAGACCTCAACAGTTTCGTCAGTTAACTATTATATTTTAAGCAACTCAGTATTAGACAATTTTAAAACTTTCATAAGTCCTTCCATATAGCTTTCGTCTCAACTAGCGTTGCCAGGTGTTCCGGTTTTCAGGGGTCTGGGGACACGTCCTAATTGATCGGGACGCCGAATGTCCTGATTTTGGATCAATCGGTAATTATAAAAGGTTCAAACTTCGCGCGTATCGTTTTGTGACTGTGAATAGCGCGATAGAGGAATCACGTTGTCCCGTTTTGTTATATTTAAAAAAAGTTTCTACTCAGCATATATCACCACTACACCAAACACTTTATTTTTGCATTCGACGCGCGTTTCGCTAACCATGTTAGCTTCATCAGGAGCGATGATTGCGAGTCAGTCAAAGTAGTGTCATTGTGCTAAAGATTCCACATTCCCAACTGAGTTAAAAAAAGTTTATCGAATTACCAAATAGGTACTGCCAGTAGCACTACCCTACCATTATTTTCACCTCTTAATGATAAAAATAAACGTTGATTTATAAAAGACCTTGTTTTCTTTAGTTGTCCCGATTAGACAACCAAAATCCCAATTGTTTAAACCTTCCGCCTCGAAATTTGGCATACTGGACTTGGGAACACTAGTCTTAACTATCCTGTGGTGGGATTTTTTTGGGTAGCTTAATATCACTAACAATTTAATTTGAGTCAATTAAATTTTTTTCCAGTGTACTTTATACTACTAATAGTAGCTTAAGACGGCTTTAACGTTGTAACAATTACAACATGACTTTAGGTTATTCTCAAGATTTCCTTCCAATTTAGCGTTATTCCTAGCTATTTCTGTTTACGGCGAGGTAAACAAGAATTTATTTCAAATTTAGCCATACATTTTTGTTATCTTCTGTGTACTCGGTTCGCGCTTTTACTGGTTTCTAGTTTCACTTTAAATTTCCCAGTAAATTGATTTTTAAAGCTTGAAAATTTTTACATTAATACCGTGTCTGGAACTTTATGAAAATCCATTTCAGGAGGCTGAAAATATGAACATGACTGTACAAGTACCCTCAGAGATAATATGTTTTTATTAATGTTTATTTATGTATTATAACGAAATAATTGCTTTATAAAAATAATATTTTTGGGTTAGCGTATTTTATTTTAAATCAGTACATAATTATTGCTGACACTTGACTATCACAGTATAATATCTAGAGCTCTCATCTCTCTGTGTTTTTGCTCGCGAAAAACATTGAACGGAAGGGAGCAATCACGGTTTTAGTCAGATGTGAAATCGTGGTTCTTTGGATTACTCCCTGTCAATTACGGGTCACCTCCCATAAAATTACGCCATAATGACATAGTGTAATCCCAAGAACCACAATTTCTTATCGATATGTTTAGTTCTATTATATCAACTTGCGCATACTTTGGAGTATTTTATTAACACTGTAACGAGTTTTCTATTTCACACCCTTAAATTGAGATCTATAAAATAGGGTGACAAAGACAACACAACAATATGTAGAGATAAATGCTACTTTACACTACAAAATGTTGATTATTATAACCAAAATACCTAGTTTTAGAGAAATGGGGCGATATCTTATACCTTAAACACATCTTTACCAAACACTCGAGGAATTTTTCCGAATAAATTGATTTATGAAAAAGATACTGTGGTTTTAAGATTTACTCGATTCAAACGACATTTCCATCTATTACCATGACTGTTAAGGTGGAAATTTCACTCATCTAAAAAAGAGATGTGTGCAAATGCTGGAAAGCCTTCATACATTCATTAACGATTCCTTCGGGCAGTACCATTTGACCATAACTTTTGCACCAGTTGCATCTTATAGTAATGCGTTGTAACGAACTCCTTTACGTATTTATGGTACTGTATATTTTGTGTATTGATAGCTCGGGATTCTCGCTTGCACTTCGTGTTTGCATCGATTCTTGATGTTCTTGTTCACCCTGCCCGAGGTTTACTTAGAGTCAAACAAGTTCCTTCAAAGTTTTTCACATATGCGCTGTACAAATGATATTGAACGCCAAATTTTCGCCAAGTTCGCAGAATCGTTATCGTGGTGAAATTGTTGCATACAAAAGACACGCTCCGCTTGATGCAACGTTCCAAGCAACTAAAACTACAATGACGGGGTTACGCCCTGTATCCTTATCTTGCGACTTCCGCCCGCGTTCGCTCAATAAGCTAAATTTATATATCAAACTTATTTATGGAATACTCTGAACATTTTGTTGTGGTAATCTATAAAACAAAAAATCTATGTGTTTACAAGAATATCAATATGTTACACACATTTTAGTATTTATACATAATGACAAATTTGCTCTTTTACCGAAAATATTCGTAATATTACATTATTCGAAAGCACCACAACACAACGAAAAATTAAATACATGGTGAAATTGAATTGATAGAATTTCCCTGTCCAAATTGAGTTTTGTTCAGGAAATTCAATAAAGAATGTTAATTTTACGCATGGTTATAACAATGCTAAAATAATTTGTCCATAATTTCCTAAAATCAGGATAATGCGCTTAATATATTTTAGGACATTTCTGATTTAGTGAAGCCAAATAATGGTAAGTAATTTAATTTAATTAATCTTTTGAATTTCGTAAATATTATGAAATAAGCAAGAAATTCTATAAAAGTTGGAGCTTATAAGCCTGCATGGCAATAGAACAACTAAATACGATTTTACACCTTTGTCGAACATCTCGACATCCTCAACGTAATTCAATCAATCAATCAAGATCTTGGATTAGACATATACTTACGTAAATCGCTTGTGTTTAAACGGTTTAACATCTGAAACACATTTTATTCATGTTTTTTTACAAAAACATATTCTCTTCAATAAGTTAAGTAGATTGTTCGGGGTGTCTCATGAATGAATTCAAATTTTGCGTTAAGAATTAAGTGCAGGTTTGGTTGGTTCGGTTTTAAGTTAATTTTTTTTAGACACGAGACAGAATTAAAACCTAATCTAATATTGCTCGGAGGCTCAACTTCGTCAATTAATCAAACTAAATTGATTTCCAAAAGAGCTGACATACTACTGTGATCAAAAAATAGTAAGACTTTTGAAATAAAACGCAAACGAGTTATTTATTGTTCCAAATTTATTTCGTCCCCTTCAAAGTAATCCCCCTTGGATACAATGCATTTATGCCAACGTTTTTTTCAGTCTTCGAAACAGTTGTTGAATTCGATTTCTGGAATGGCCTTTAAAGCCTTCTTCGATTCGGTTTTAATCTCCTTAATCGACTTAAAACAATGTCCTCGAAGCGATTTTTTGAGTTTAGGGAATAGCCAGAAGTCCGACGGAGTTAAATCAGGCGAATAGGGCGATTGCGGAATGACATGAGTTGAATTTTTGATGAAAAAGTCGCGAAGAACCAATGCTGTGTGAAAAGGCGCATTATCGTGATGAAAAAACCAAGACTTATCGGCCCATAATTCCGGCCGTTTTCGAACGTTTGGGAAGCCGAAAAAAACCATTTTTTAAAACAAAATTTAATGCAACTTCTTTGCTGAATTTTTTCACTTATGTTAAAAATCGAAAAACGTACTTTTGTTGTTCAACGAATGCAAGCGAATCATATTAACTACTGACGCTATGGTCTTAAAATTTGACACAGATGACAGTTAGGTCCTACCAACCTAACGAAAAAAAAATTAATCCGATTTGGAAATGCTCGGGCGATTTAAATTTAAAAGTCTTACTATTTTTTTTGATCACAGTAGTAAGTTGATTACCACGTTGCTTTGATTTGAGACCAATAGATTTTATTATTTGAGCGATATCTCAAAAATAAAGTTTATCTGTATATCCCTTGACAATTTTAGAAGTTAATTTTGTGGATAGTTTGATTGAGTGAATATGGAGGAATGCGAGTGGGTGAGTGAAGTAGTGAGTGAGTGAGCGAGCGAATGAGTAAGAGAGCGAGTGAAATAGTGAGTGAGTGACTAAGCGAGCGAGTGTTTTGTTCAATTATAATAAAAATTAAAAACAATTTTTTAATTTAGCGGTTGCACAAATTTATTTTAAACAGCATTTTGCTACATAGCGTAGTTAAAGGTGGTGTATGCGTGTTTTTCGTTAAACAGGAACACTAAAACCTAATATTTTTAAGTTTTTATGATAAATCTAGATTCAGAACTTTTAAAGATGTCCGAAATAATAGTTTTATTCTATAATTCTGTGTACAGGTTTACATTTTATTTATTAAAATGGATTTTTGGCAACTTTAAGTGTATTTTCTGAAAAAACCTCACGGTGGATGTCTTTTTTATGATTTTTTTTGGATTCAGCATAAAAAAATACTTAAGAAAACATGTGGCTCACTTAAAAGGCAGGGATTTTTTTTTATACCTGTGTTATTTGTCACAACTTGCAATACAGATACAAGATATTGGCAAAGTACTCGGTTGGCTTAGTAACGATTTGAAAGGATTACTATTTTAATTTGGTCCTTTTTTTTATTATTTTCTGAAAGCGCAGAAAAGACTATATTCGGCTTACAAAATTATTTGTAAAGCGATAATAACGAATGGACAAAAATATATCTTTATACTACCGTCGGGAAAGTATATGATGCTCACCGTGTAAAGTTTAAGTTAAGTTAAACATATTTACAATTTCTGATCCAAAAATAATTCAGTACTTAAATTTATATAGAGCCTTTATTTACTATCATTATAAAATATTTTTAATTATAATTATAATGTGTGCTTATACTATTATTAGAGAGTTTAAACGCCCACCCAATTTGGGCAAATTGTATATAAATAAGCACTAATTATCTTTTTGTCTTATGATTGCATTTTCGACATTAGTGCATGAAATGAAATACATTACGTAAGCACTTTGTATTTTAATTTGTGGAGTATGCTTTCGGTAGTAATGTGTGAAGTACTTTTTTCACAAATAAAATTGTCCCATTCCCCTACTCCCTGCTTAACAAAATTCCTTTACGCACAAATGAAAAACACGTTCCATAATTATTTTGAGCAGATTTAAATATACGTGTGACAAATTTCTTTGTATTAGAAACATTTCAATTGATTTGTACAAAATTTAAAAAAAAAAACACACTGAATTTAACTTTACAGCACCAGATAATATATAATAAATACTTAGTAATAAAGAAAAGTTAAGGTGGGGAATAGCTTCTAATCTTCTGATTGGAAATCATGAAAAATAGTATGATTTTCAGATTTTCCAACTTTAAAAATGGACATAAATTAGGATATATGTGCAACCACCCCTTTAAATTTTTTTTCTCTTCACGTATTAACGATCCTCACCAGTTTAACTTCATCCTGTTAGAATCAGAAATAACGACAAAGTAATAAGGTTTTTAGATCCCTCATTTCCAAGAACCCTGAAAAAAGTGTATACCACGATGTCTAAATGCATCCATCTAATACCCTTCTTTCACCATTTTAACCCATTATATATTTTACTACTGTATTGTATAAATTTATATTAATAAATGCTTTAAATTTGTGCAAATATCATTATCAGATTCATTGACTCCAAGAACTTTAAAATGGACACATAACCCAATATACTCGAAACAACTCCTCTAACTCTCGCACCTAACTCATAAACCCCTTACAGTTTGAACAATTAAAAATAATGAAAAATTAACACAATTTTCAGATTCGTCTCCTTCGTGAGCTCTGAAAAGGAAGCCCAATTTGGGCAAATTGTATATAAATAAGCACTAATTATCTTTTTGTCTTATGATTGCATTTTCGACATTAGTGCATGAAATGAAATACATTACGTAAGCACTTTGTATTTTAATTTGTGGAGTATGCTTTCGGTAGTAATGTGTGAAGTACTTTTTTCACAAATAAAATTGTCCCATTCCCCTACTCCCTGCTTAACAAAATTCCTTTACGCACAAATGAAAAACACGTTCCATAATTATTTTGAGCAGATTTAAATATACGTGTGACAAATTTCTTTGTATTAGAAACATTTCAATTGATTTGTACAAAATTTAAAAAAAAACACACTGAATTTAACTTTACAGCACCAGATAATATATAATAAATACTTAGTAATAAAGAAAAGTTAAGGTGGGGAATAGCTTCTAATCTTCTGATTGGAAATTATGAAAAATAGTATGATTTTCAGATTTTCCAACTTTAAAAATGGACATAAATTAGGATATATGTGCAACCACCCCTTTAAAATTTTTTTTCTCTTCACATATTAACGATCCTCACCAGTTTAACTTCATCCTGTTAGAATCAGAAATAACGACAAAGTAATAAGGTTTTTAGATCCCTCATTTCCAAGAACCCTGAAAAAAGTGTATACCACGATGTCTAAATGCATCCATCTAATACCCTTCTTTCACCATTTTAACCCATTATATATTTTACTACTGTATTGTATAAATTTATATTAATAAATGCTTTAAATTTGTGCAAATATCATTATCAGATTCATTGACTCCAAGAACTTTAAAATGGACATATAACCCAATATACTCGAAACAACTCCTCTAACTCTCGCACCTAACTCATAAACCCCTTACAAGTTTGAACAATTAAAAATAATGAAAAATTAACACAATTTTCAGATTCGTCTCCTTCGTGAGCTCTGAAAAGGAAGCCCAATATATCTTAAGTAACCCTTCACTCCACTTTTCTACCCCTTTAACCTCATAGACTTTAAATATTCATGCTTCCTAAACAAAATCTAGAAAATTTTTCATAAAACTACTGAAACTACTCAATATTTCACGACACCATTTCCCTGTTAAAATTGAGAATACTGAAAAAGTAATATAACACTCAGAGTCCTTGACACTAAAAACTTTGAAAAATACCTATGACACGATAAATATAAAAGCATCCTTCTTACTTCTTTCCTCACTGCTCTAACTCTAACTTATGTTTTACTATAAATAATCATACGTTCAATTAAATTAATTGCATTTAATTAAAAACCAGATACCTAAAGAAATTTTCATAATAATATTGAAATATATAATATTCCACTATCCCCATCCCTTTCATCCCTGCTTTTGTTAAAATTGAAACAAATGCACTCCAAGAACTTTCAAAAGGCTGTGTAGTACGATATATACGTAGCAACCCTTCTGCTTTTGCTAAAATAATTATTCTTAAAGTTTATTTAGCATCTCAACAAAAAATTAGGAAAAATTCCCATAATACTATTTAAATCATAGAAAATTCATCGAATCCTTTCACCATCTTCTTGAAGCGATAAATCTCAAAACCGTATATTCGATTCTACCTGCAAATGTTATATGTGTACCAAATTTGAAATCCATATTCTATATGGTTTCAGAATTATCATGCCAAAAGACAGACAGACAGACCAACTGACTGTTTTTCGTAATCTAGGGTCGTTATAACGTGAAGAAATGTAAAAATATCATATGATTTTTCGCGTGAACAGTGCTGCCCTTTAGCAAGGGAAGTAAAAATAATTTTCAGATTTGTCGACTCCAAGGGTTCTGAAATGGACGTGTAATAGTTTTGAAGCAACGCCTCTCATCCCTCATTTACTTCATTAATACCTTACATATTTGCCTAATTGAAAATAATTAAAAAAATAAAACAATTTTTAAGATTTCTTGGCTCCAAGAACCTTGAAAAGGACTTATAACGTAGTATAGCAAACAAGCCCTCTAGTCTCCTGTTCTACCTCACTAACCCCTCACATGTTTAAACAAATAAAAATGATGAAAAAATAACACACATTTTGGATTCGTAGTAACACTCCCAACTCCGCTTACATGTTGGACTATAAATATCCATGCTTAAATTTTCTTCACAATATCAATCAAAAAAAAAACTTAAACAGGATGTATGACGTGATTTGTACCAAGCAACTCCTCCAAACCCCTTCCATACCTCGTTTGTTTGTTTGTTTCACCAATTGAAAATAATGAAAAAGTAATACAAGTTTCCATTGCTTCGACTCCAAGAACCCTTAATACAATACAATATACACAATTAATCCCTGTAACCCCCTCCTCTACTTCAGTAACCTTTTACAAATATAACCAATGGAAAATAATGAAAAAATATCATTATCAGATTCATTGACTCCAAGAACTTTAAAATGGACATATAACCCAATATACTCGACACAACTCCCCTAACTCTCGCCCCTAACTCATTAACCCCTTACAAGTTTGAACAATTAAAAATAATGAAAAATTAACACAATTTTCAGATTCGTCTCCTTCGTGAGCTCAAAAAAGGAAGCCCGATATATCTTAAGTAACCCTTCACCCCACTTTTCTACCCCTTTAACCCCATAGACATTAAATATTCATGCTTAAATTTGATTCATAATTTCAACAAATAAACCAAGAAATATACTATTGAATCTTTACAAAATGTATTAACTCCCACCCCTTTTTACTACTTTCCTTAAAGCTATGTCTTTCAAAGACTATAGGTTGCATCCCTACTAGGTAGATATCTCATTTCGTTTGAAAGTTATCGGGTCAACAGTGCGACAAACCTACAGAGAGATGAATGTGGAAGAGATTTAGGGATCCTAAAAGATGAAGAAATGCAAAAATGTTGGATGATGTTTCGTTACTTGATAACTTTTTTAGTATAGTTAACATTTCGTAACTTGATCGGGTAAGAAAAAGAAAAATGAAAAAATATCAGTTATCTTTTCTAAAAAATAGGAATATTTGCATTACTTTAATTTTCAATTTAATCTTCAATTCCGCTTTGCAAATCCTATCGGTTTTATTCGGTTCAATCGGATATATAATTTTAGAGCTTACTTCAGATTTATTCTCCTATCTCTGGTAGTTTTTCACTTTTTTATTATGTCTCCCCTTTTGTAGACAATGTCGTTTTTGCACTGGTATCAGTTATCTTTTGGGACATTATCGTGGTGTGCATGTAGCGTATTATTATCTTTATTACCAACAGTAGTATTTTACATATTTATGTAATAGAAATATCATAATTTTTAGTTTATCTTTTACTAAAAAACAAGAAATAGGAAGGAAAATCCGAATTTTACTAAAAATTATTTTTCGTCAAATATTCTACTACTGTGATACTATATATATATATATATATATATATATATATATATATATATATATATATATATATATATATATATATATATATATATATATATAGTATTACAAAAACAGTCAAACATAACAGCTGCAACACACATCAACAAAGTAATGCAATAAAAAAAACTACACAAACGAAACCAGATACCACCTGAAAACAGTCGCATCTGACGACTTCTGCGAAAATACAACCTATGCACCACCTACAAACCACACAGAATAATATCATTACTTCAAGACCCAAAAGACAAAATTAAAGTAGAAAAACAGGCCGTCTACAATATTTCATGTGTTAGTTGTAATGAGTCTTACATAGAACAAATTGACACAAGGATATATGCAAGGCTCGAAAAATATAAACTTATTATCTATAAGAAACAAGCTATATTACTTTTCTTCAACACCAGTTAGTGACAGGCCAAAAAATCGATTTCAACAGCTGTACACAAATAGCTATCGTATAACAGTAAGAAACAAAAATCACCCGCGAAGTCATCAAAACTGAGAAAACTGGCACCTTAAATAACAGAAGATTATACCCTCAGGGTCCCAGTGGAAAAACATAATAAAACATGACACGAGCACGCTGAGAGTATCTATGATAGTCCGGAAAAGGTGAAGCCGCGCCGCCCAATCAGGCACACAGTTTTGTAGTAATTTATCATAAAGAATTTAAAGACAGTTTTGTTGGACCCTGCTTTCAAAGTAAATCGCTAAGGGGCAAATAAATAATATTGGGTATTTCTTGAGTTTGCACATTTTTATGACCAGACCAAGTATTAATATTATAGCTTAACAAGTAGAAATGACACTCGCAACATAAAAAAATATCACTACGTTTGTTTAATTGAGCAAATTGTAACAAAAACTAATCATCATCATCATCATCATCATCAATGGCTTATTCCATCCATAGTTGGATGTAAGCCTTCCCAAGTTGTCTCCAATGAGCTTTATTGTTTGCTTTTTGCATCCAATCGTGTCCTGCTAATCTTTTTATGTCGTCCGTCCATCTTGCCTGTGGTCTACCTCTGCATCTTTTGTATTCTCTAGGCCTCCATTCAACTATACGGCGTGTTCATCTGTTATCATTCATCCTTAAGATATACCTCGCCCAATTCCACCTTAATATACATATTCGTTGTGTTACCTCTGTCATTTCCGATCTTCGAATCTCGATATTAGGAATACGATCTTGGAGTCTAATATTTAGCATTTTCCTCTCCATTGCTCTTTGGGTTACCTGGAGTATACTTTTATTTAAAGCCCACGTTTCAGTACCATATGTTAATACCTGCTGGAAATGTGCCACAGATCAGCGGATCCCTAAAAATGCAAAGAAGACCTTGCCAAGTAACTACCGATCAGTCGCACCGCTTTCAATAATATCGAAACTTATTGAAAAGGTTTTCAATCAGCATCTTCTAAAATATTCAACATTATTAGCGATCACCAATATGGCTTTCATAAAATAGATCAACAGGAGATCGTCTGACTTATGTAACACATGTTTGGAACAACGCAATTGAACACTTTGAAGAATCTCGAGCGGTTGCTCTTGATATATCCAAGGCATTCGACCGTGTTTGGCACGATGGACTGTTGGCTAAGCTACGCTCCTATGGTGAACTGAAAAGTTCTGTTTGTGGCTCTCATGTTTCCTCAGAGAGCGTTCTTTACGAGTGACGGTCGACAAATTTCTTTCTAACACCTTCACTATCAACGCCGGTGTGCCCCAAGGCTCCATACTGCCTCCTACTCTCTTTCTCATTTACATTAACGATCTGCTGGAAAAGACCGGAAATCCAATCTACAGCTTTGCAGAAGACAGTACGCTTATCTCTTCATTCACTTTGAACCCTCAGACATCGAGTACTCAGGCGAATATCCGCAGACAGCAGGAGGTCGTTCAACTTTACAAAGATCTGGAAGAAATTCTATCTTGGGGTGACAGTAACCAAGTGATATTTAACGCTATAAAAACTCAGGCGGCAGTTTTTTCTAAAAAAGTTCTCGTAGCTGAACCCGACATAGTCTTGTCGGGACACTCCATTCCCCTAGCAGCGTGACTCAATTTGTTGAGCGTTGCGAGCATAGCAAGGAGAGCTTTTCAAAAATTGGGAATATTATTTCGAACCAGAAAGCTTTAAACTCCACAACAACTGTTAATTCTTTACAAAGCTCAAATTCGACCAACTATGGAATACTGCTACCATGTTTGGGGCTCCGCCCCCAAACATATACTGCATTTGTTGGATTCTGTTTAGAGAAGAGCTGTTCGTCTGATTGGAGACCCGGAACTGACCGGCGGCCTTGATTCGCTGAAACATCGAAGAACGGTTGGCGACATGAGTCTGTTCTACAAGTATTTTCATGGAAAGTGTTCGAAGGATGTAGCTCGCTTAATTCCTTCTAGAGCGGTGCATGTTAGAAATACACGTCGCGCTAATACTTTGCATCCGCATTTTTAGATCATCATATGTACCAGTCAGTCAAAATATGATATGGTTTTAGAGAGGCTTATAACCAGGCAAATAGATTAGAGAGATCCTTTTTACCAACCTTGTTTAACGTTTGAGGAATATCAGCCAGATGAGACTTAAAGTTTAACGGTGGATTGTACTCCTAGTCGGACGTTGACAAGATGAATCCCACTGCCTATGAACTTCTTCGAGATCTTGCAACGAAGTATATTTTTGTGAGTGACCGTCCTGAAACCTTTCATTTCGACTTCGTCTTGACTGATCTACGACAACCTACCATAGGCGGCGTCGGCCATTACTCTGTGCAAATCCAATTTCAAATATCAAAAATTCACGCTCGCATTCGTGAATAGAGCAGGAAGAACATTGTCAGCGAAAATATTGAATTTCTTGAATTTTAAAGTTCTAAACATTCTACTTTTAAGTTACACATTTTTATCAAGTTCAACAACATTCTGCTTACAAAAATGAAATTAATATATTTTTACCAATTCCCAGAATGTTCTTTGGGGCAATTGATCGAAGTACGTATTATTTTTAATATTGTAAAACATTCAACCAGACGAAATAATTTTTCGATAAAACGCCAGTTTAGAAATAACAAGAACAAATACTAACAAAATTCTAAAATATCCTATGTGGAAATTACTAATAAAAAGCAGCATTGTAACAAGGTTTTAGTACATTCTACTCAAAAGTCGAACATAGTTTTACAAATTCCCGGAATATTTTATTTTAGATATACAACTTCTACTACTGAGTATATTATTCAAAATCAAACAAAATGATATATATTTAGAAATTTCTAGAACATTTTATATGGAAATCCGTGGAAATAGACCGGTTTTTGAAAACTGAAGAACATTCTATTTGTAAATCAAGCGATATATTTAATTATGAAGAAAAAGATTCCAAAAATCCTGTTTTAATAAAATTCTACTCATAAAACAGATAAAAAAAATACATTTTTACTAAGTTATAAAATTTTGTCTGTAGAAATAAGTTCATATTAGACAAAATTGATACGATTGTACAAAATTATAGAACATTTTAAATAAAAATTAATTAAAATAAATAATTTTGTAAAGTTGTAGAATATTATTAGCCCCTTAATAATTAGATTTTTTCAAACAAAAAAAATATAGCTACGTTATTAATACAATTAAGTAAATTTTTTTTTAATAAAACGAATACATTCAGCAGTACGTGTATCTTAATTCTGGCATACCTCGAAAATCGCCGATACCGACTTGTATCCATACTTGACAGTTCATGCAAGTTATGTGTAAAAATAGTTTTACTAATATTTTAATTCTCAGTATTGGCTAATTCTAGAATTAAATTGTTTGGCTGGCTTTGTAGAATAGCATTTACAACTTAAACTTATATGACCTTTAACAATAATGTATATGTTAGTAAAATTTTTACGTTTAAAATTTAGCTTAATTCAATTTCATAACTCACTGTTACTGTAATTACCTCAATGGTGTTTTTGTCTAAATACACGTAGCGCAAAAAATATCTGTTTCAGTAATCCCTTTTAGGTTTTTTTACCGCCTATTATCTACAAAAAAGTGTAATAACTTTTAGTACAAATAATGTTATGGTTTGAAACCATTTGGTTTACACGACTAACACTGCAATATATGTAAACAAGATCAAAAAGTATGGATTAATGTACAGGGTGGTCCAAATTGGACACTTTTAAAGGTAAACCCCTTTATCTAAAGGAGATAGACGAAAACTGATGTCGGTGTCTGAGGCTCAGTTTTTATCATAAACTCGATGGTGAAAACCGCATATCGATTCCTAGTACCGTTTCAGATATACAGGGTGTTTTTCAAAATCTGCATTTTGGAAAAATGTTTGTGATTCTTTTCCTATTGAAAATTTTTGAGTTCTGTAAAAACATTCTCAAAGCACTTTTTCACGTGAATTTCAACAGTGTAAGTTACATTTTTTTACAACTAATATTTTAATAGTTATTAATGCAATAATATATTTTTTAAATGGGATACCCTGTATATTTTTCCTTACCCGAATAGAGCTTTAAATTACCATTCTAAAAATAAAGTATACTTTATATTTTGCTTAAATCTACTTCAAAATATAAAAGTTTTCAGTTTTTACGCGAGTTTTAAATGCACATTTTGTGAAGTAGGCTTTGGATGCAGCGGTAATATCAATTGTTTACCGAAAGCAGTCAAATCGTAAAAAAAATTCTCAGAAGTAATTCTAAGAGTCATAACTACAATGAAATTTACTAAATGCTATAGTACTTTAAACTATGTAGAAAATAAAACAAAACAACAATAAAACAATTTATTCTGAGTAGAGCAAACTAAAACAAAACAATTAACTATAAGAGATGTTCGAAATGTCGACCAGTTTCACTTACACACAGGCGGCACCTGTTTTGGATACTTCTTACAGAGTTGATTAGTTCAAGAGGAGTGAGAGCTGCAAAATTTTGTATCACTGCGACTAACTCTTGCCTGGTGTTTGTCGGCAATTTAAAAATTAGGTCTTTCAGAGACAGTAGTCCTTGGATGTTAAATCCGGTGGCTTTACCGGCCAACGGTTCGGACCTTGGTTATCTATCCAGTTATTGTCGAAATTGGCAGATAAAAAATTACTGATAACTGCAGCGTTATGAGGGGGTGCCCCGTCGTGTTGAAAAAGTATATTTCTAAGGTCCATTAACAGCAGTTCATCAACAAGAGCAATTTGCTGTTTTAAAATTTCTAA